>JAWNLI010000247.1:0-368357 GCA_035042405.1 Drosophila demipolita
TGCTGCTCCTCCTGGTGCTGGTGCTGCCCAAGAGAGCCACTTGAATTGTGGCATTCGATGATTACTTAGAGAATCGTTTTGCAAACTTACCATTTTGTAGAACTCTTACTGAACTCGCTTTTTATTTTGAAAAATTATGTTTTACCAGTTCAGCAGTTGTTGATTTTGTGAACTCCTATTGATAGATAGTGCCTTCTGGTTGCCAGTGGCCACCAATGTTTGCCGGATGTAAAATAAATGCCTGGCAACCAAATATGGAATTCACAAAATATATGTAATATTTCGAACAATGTATTTGTGTGAATTGGGGAATTTGTTAATTTGGTGAGCGAATGCTTATGATCTAAGATAGACTATTTTGAATGAATAGTTTTGCAAAGGGCTCTGTGCTTGAGCTGCTGAACAAGTAAATTTGCAGAATGCACAATACACTTTCATAATTACCCAAGCAGATTGCATAAATGAACTATATAAATAATAATAATAAAACAAATATTGCATTGAAATAAAAATCAATCATTTCATTAGTATATATTCAACGCCTATTGAAAAAGTTATACCCATTTTTTTTCTATGATGAGAATGATTCTTTCGAATCGCGCAAAGTAGTTGAGCTATGCCATTGACCCATCCATTTATGAGAAAGGATCTTCCCTTTGCCCCTGCTCCCTGTGACCACTGATCCAATTAGGTCAATATTTCAGCTGAGCAAATTCGGCTAATTTGATATGAATTTACCTTAACATCCGAAACATATAAACAAGTTTCGAATTGTAGTCATTATTGTTATTTTGGTTCTCAAAAGGGGTAAGAAGACGGCGCTTTTGAATCGAATTATATTTTTGTGTAGTTAGTTTCTTAATTTGAATGCTGTGGGCCAAAGCTGAAGCGGTTTTAATTAAGTGGATCAGTTGGAGCTAATCAAATAGTCTAAGTCACATACTTTGATTAGATCAACTTGGGCAACGTGTTGGCATTCAAACTTCCCACAAAATTTCTAAAGTCGTCAAGCTGACTGCCAACTTTAAGTCAGACACGAAAGCGAAACTTTGGCATGGAATATTTCACGCCTTAATTCATGTGGCACTGGGCCAAGCAACTGAGCGTGGCAAGTGAATGAGGAGGGGGGATGGTCACGGGGAAAGGGCTGCTTTGCTTGGCGGTTGTGTAAACAGAAGCCCCAAATAAATAGGATATTGCTGGCTGTTTGGGCTTGCCGGTTAAATGCTTTAATTGAAATTAATAACCGCAACCCAGTTGAGCAGTTCAGCAGTTGAGTAACTCTGCGTTGGAGCAGTCGAGCAGTCGAGCAGTCAAGCGGCGGATTGTTGCGACTGTTTAACAGTTGGTGGCTAACTTGGCTGCCAGGCTGCCAGGCTGCCCTACAATTTTCAATTGTTTTCATTAAAAGTCAATTTTCGAAGGCGAACGCAACTTCAACCCTTACAGCCTACACTCATAGCTGTTTTTCTTGGCCTCTCTTGTCCGGCAGCCTCTGACGCATTTCTTCTTAATTTTTCATATTTTTTTTGTTATCTTTGACAGCTGGACAAACTACTTTTTTTTAGTTGCTACTTTTGTTGTCTATTCTGAGTTATGTAACAAATACTCAGCGTAAAGTAAAGAAAAGTAAAAGTGCCTAACACATCTCGAATGTAAAGGTCGTTGTTATCTAGAAACCAGCACAGTCAGACCTGTATGTGTGTGTGTCTGTGTGTGTATGTGTGTTTGTGTGTATGTATTATCTGCACTTACTAAACTGGCCAGTTCAGTTTCAAAAAGCTGCACCCATATCAAAGACCCACAAACGGAACCAGCAATAGTCAGACAAGTCAGCTGTAAACGTTGCTAACGTTGTGGCCAAAAAAAAAAAACAACAAAAAAATTGTATGTAATAAGTGCTTTGCAAAAAATTTAAATTCAACTCAATTGAACTTTATATAAACATATTGAATTGGTATGAAAAAGTTGAAAATTGTAGAATTGTTAACAAATAATGTTGCTAAAGCTGGGGCCAAAAAAATAAAAAAAATTATCAGCTATAAAATGTTTTTGCAATTAACTAAGATTTAATTCAATTTAATTAAATAAATATATTCAATGTGCATGGAAAAGTTGAGAATTCTAGAATTATTTACGTCTACAAAAAATGTGTATTTTTTTCTAAATGCTTTAATTAAAATTTAACTAATTTGATTTTCAAATAAATATATTGAATGTGAATGGAAAAGTTGATAATTCTTGATTTATTTCATTTTATAAATAATCTGTATTTCTTATAAATAAATTATTAATGAATTTAATTCAAATCTGTATAAAGCTCACAGATAGTCAATAAGCCTTAAAAAAATATACATATTAAATAAAATATGCATAATTTTGAAATGCTAATTTGAATCTCAACAATAATTTCGAATTAATTATATTCAATAAATGCTTTAATATGTCACAATATTATACGATTTAAAAATAACTTAAAGCATTAGAAATGTTAGCCAGAAAAAAGTAGCTGCGGGAAAGACAAACAATTTAACATTTATATGATTTCTAGTTTAACTAATTTTTTTAAATCTGTGTCACTTTTTGTTGACTCAGTTGTCTGGGATTGTAAGGACAACGAGCAGCTGGCCCAATTCTTAATTATCCCCTTCAAATCAGCAGCCGGATTAATCTGAGCATAGCCTAAGAATAAACAATCAAATCAACTTTTGCTTGATCAAGTTAATGTTGTGGGAGTGGACAATTTGTGAAGTTCATTTATTATTTCATATTTTTTTCTATTGGCAGTGAGTGTAAAAAAATTATATATGTCTATGTCAACTGGGCAATGGCACTTGAAGTTGGTGTTGGTTTTGGTCTTGCACTTGATATTGGACTTGGCGGTTGCAATTGCAATCGAAGTTGGTTAGTTGGCCTGTTTACTTGGCTCGTGAATGCCCATTGGCGTCAAAATTCGCACAGTTAGTATATAAATTAGAATGCTAATCGATATGGTTACGCCCAGAAAAAAGGTGGACGATAAACAATCGACTTGATTGTTGTGGATGTTGTTAATACAATAGAATGCTGGCCAACTGAATTCCGGTTGATAAACTTGATTTAAAACCAGAAGTGAGCTGACAAGCAATGCGAAATAAATTGCTACTAAATACAAAACAAAACTGTTTTTATTTCCATGGAATTTCTTAAGAGTTTATTGCACTTTTGCATATACCCTGTAACTATTAGAAAATGCCCTAAGCAGTGTATAAACGAGCTGCGCAATACATATTATATTTATTTCAGATCTTATAAGGCAAATACACCCTTTATAGCCAGTGTGTTATGAAAATCGCATTTTAAAGGTTGCTGTTAATAGATTTGAATCATGTTTTTTAAGTGTGAATATACTGTTTTCTGGAGTCTAGTACAGCTCATTTTAAAATTTTAGATTTGTAAAACTAGTAGCTCATTTTTGTGCCATAAGTAAATATATCTAATCACTAAAAAAAAACACAATTTAAAAATCTGGCACTAAAACAATAAATATCTGAATATAGAACTGATTAAACAAAAAAAAATACAATTTTAAAAAGGTAGCACTCAAACCAAAAAGTATCTGAATATGGAAAACGTTCCTTAAATTCATGGGTAACATTAACTTAAAACAAAATTGTTGCTTTTAAGAAAGCAATTTTTTGGTGCATTTTCAGAGCATTCTTTAAACTACTTTTTTATTCAAAGCTAAATATTTTCCTCAATTTTAAATAATTTCTTATTATTTTATGAGACACTTTCTTGATCATCTTTCAGTCTAATCTAAGCCAAATGCACAAGTTCAATTTCATTTTTGTAAAGATAAATCTTTGATTCTTTGAGGAGCAGATTTAAGTCGCTCAATCTTGTCGCCTTGGCGCCGATTTAACTTGTGTTTTATGATCATAATTATTGTCCTAAACGGGTATATGCAGAATAGCTCGCGGCTAAAAGCAAATAGTGCAACAGGTTTTGGTGTTGTTATTATTGTTGTTGTTTGATGCTGTTGCGGTTGCCGTTGCCGTTGCGGTTGCTGCAAAGCTGCACAAACAATTTGTTAATTTCGCTGAGCGGCGTTAATTGTTTTCGCCAAAGCGCTCTTTGTTGGTATTTACCATTGCTCTGGGCCGTTGTCTGACGACTGCACCGCAATTAAGCTTTTAATAATCATTTGTATTAAAATCGTTGAGCGCGTTTGGCAATGGCTCCGACTGACTAACTAACTTCAAACTTAGTCTGACTGCCGTTTTGCAACTTGGCATAGAATGTGAGGCAAATAAAAACAAAGCTCAAAATTACTCAAATCTATTGTATATTTATTTATATGCACTTTGCAATTGCTGGGCACTCAATAATTATAATAATTAAAGAGTGCACTGATTTTTTTTAAGTAAAGTAAAATTGTTTCGCACTCGCCTTTAACATATATATATTAAAAATCGCTTCTTTTTCCCAAAAGGTTTCGTAAAAGAAAATATAACTATTTTCGGTCTTGCTGTCTTTTATTTTTTATTTTATTATCGTTATGATAAAAAATACTTATTTTCTACAAGAAATTTCATAAGAAAAAACCAAATTTAATGTACTCTAAATATATAAATAAATATACCCACAAATAGATTGAAGTAAGTCAATAGAAAAATTAATGTAAAAAACTCTTTTCGACCAATTACACTTAGACAATTATAATGACCGGAAAATATGGTAATAGATTTTTTGGGCGTTCAAACCAAGCACAAGAAAAAAATAAATTAAATAACATGCAGCTGCAAGAAATTACAAATTACAAATTACTAAATTATAGTACCATGTCGCTCAATTTGACAAGCCCTAACGTAACATCAACTTTAACTTATTTGTCCATCAAAAGGAGGGGGCGCGGCAAACGGGGCGGACATTGCTGCAATCAACCAGGCGATGATAAACATCTGCTCAATCAAAATTGATCTACACGCCTGTCAATCAAACAGAAGTAGGAAAAAAAGAGTTCCGAAAAACAACAAATACCAATAAGAAAACAAAAACCAAAAAAAATAGACTATTCAATCGAACAATTCGATATCGATGGCTAATGCATGCCACAAAGGCTTACAGTAAATCTACACACACACACACACACACACACACACTTTCATCGCTGACCTTGACGCAAATCGCTGGCCATTTTATATTTTCGATTGCCTTTTTTTCTGCCCCTTCTTGGCCGACATATTTTCAGAGCACCATTGCAGTCGCTTTTGGCTTAAACTACGGCTTAGTTGCTTTACGTTTGGGCTTAACACAATTGAAGACAAATCCACTCCATAGCCGTCAAAATATAAGAGAGCCACAAAAAACTAACGTTAAGCAAGTCAAAAATCTGACAAAAAAAAATGTTAAAGTGAAAAAAAATGCTAAGCATAAAAAATCGTTTGCGTTAACAACAAAAAAAACCGATTTTGCCAATTTGAGCCGATTTGTTTTTTTTGTTTGGGGGAGGCGGTGTGTTTTTATGTTTTTATGTATAAACCGTTACTTTTTTTGCCCGCTGAGCTTACCAATGCACCCACCACATTTGTTGTTTTTCTCGCTGTTGTTGTTGTTTTTTGTTGTTTTTTTAGCTGTATTTTTAATCCCGTGTTGTAGATGCTTGTGATTTTATTTTTTTGGCTTTCTATATTTTGAGCTGTTTGTTATTGTTCTGGTTATTGTTGCTTTTTTTGTTGTTGCTCAGTGCAATTGTTGCTAAGCCGTTTTAAATTGGAGCAATATTGGCGCGCGCTTATTTCTTTTTATAACGATTTGTTTATGGTTTTTTTTTTTTAACTTTATATGAATTTTTTCCAGTTTTGAAAATTGTCACTTATTGCTCATACTTTGCCTTGTTTATTTAATTTAGCCGCACTTACACACACACACAGACACACACTCTGAAAACTTTATATTTAACTGACTTTGTCGAAATGATTGCAGTGATTTTTTTGTAATCTTTTTATTATTAATTCCCCTCTTGTTGCACGTTGCGTATACTGAATTTATGTGAAAAAATTACTTGTTTTAGTACGGTCCTTAAATATGTTTTCAGCTGTGTTTTTTTGTTGTGGCTTAATAAATGTTGGCCAGTGCCTGACAAATGACTTTCACGCGCGCCAACAACAATTACAAAAATTTATTGTTCCAGATATGAATTTCAATTTATATATATATATATATAGATATATATATATATATATCGTGTTTTTATTTTAAATTAATTTTTTTGCAGGTTGTGCCGTGCGTCCGTTTGGCTACAGCGTCCACAATTAACTGAATTCCCACAGCGATCAGAAAACTGATAAGTGCTTAGCTGGCTGGCTAGCGCCCAAGAAGGCTGGCTAAAAGCTCAGTAAGCCCAGAGACAGAGCCAGTGACAGAGAAACAGAGCCAGAAACAGAAACAGAGCCAGTCGCAGCGAGCGCCAAGTGCCAAGGCAACAACAACAGCACACAAGAAAGGCAAAAGCACAAGTACAAACACACACACACACACACATACACTCACAGCGACAAGCAGGCAGGCAGGACAGGTAAGCAGCGCACAGTGGGCTCAGAGATCGCCTACCTTACAATCATATATCAATCATATTTGATCTGCCTATAATTCTTTTATTTATATATAAGTTTATTTCTTATGGCAGCTGTTGGTTCTAGTTGGGGTGATCTTAAGTTGTATTATATCAAATACATTTCCTTATGTATATAAATGTATTATTTCAAATCCTCTCCTTTATTTATGTAAACTTACGTTATTCCGAATACTATACTAATAAAATGTTGTATATTTTTATATTTTCTAAATTTGTTTAATTTGTATTCATTAATTTACATGGTTGCATATAAAAGATATGTTACCAAGCCAATGGTATCTGATTTTATGAGCTTTGCAAAAATTATGCAAAAAGTAATTTTTCTATATATATTTTAACTTTTTTTAATTTACAAATTAATGGTTACTGAATTCTCTGATATATATCAACTGCCACAATTGAGAAACAAAAATAAATTGTCATTTTCAAATATTTCATTATCTACATTCAAACCATGCACCACTGTGCGAGGTGCACATTTGATTTGCTTAGAGTTGATGCCGAAGAACAGCATGCAGCGCGCAGCTTAGCGGCGACAGCTTTTACAGACCAGCATCAGAGTCAGCCCACAAAACTTGGGATCATAAAAGAACGGAGAGCACTCGTTCGATCCACTGTCAAAGAGGCGAGCTTCGTGTCAGCTTCGTGAGCGAGCCAGCGATCGCCCATCGGTCAACGGGCCGAGCATGTGAGTGACATGAACAGCGAGCTCGTAAACATTACTGTTAGCTTGATTACATAGCACTGTTAAAACCAGTTTACATAGCGTGAGCGAACGCAAAGTTGAGCTGCGCGCCTAAAAAGTAGTGCTGTAAAATATCATAAGAGATGTAAACACCAAATTCAAAACTAGCTGCAGATTAAATAATTCACTTATTATTTACGAAACTTGTAACACGTTTAGGTTTATCAATAATATTTATATCTTTATTATCAAGCCGTATGAATTTACAGTATTTACAAGCAATATTAAATGTGATATTATCAAAATAAATTGCAACAATTCGCTAATAATTGGGCTGAGGATGTTTTTAATTATGATTTTATGTTTTAATGATTTTTACTTATTACCTAACTAGTCGTATATTGTTTGTTTAAATGATTTAACGTTCCAAAATGCACAATATATTTATATATATTTTTCAGTAATTTTATAGCTTATCACACAAATTAAAAGGAATTGCTGTACAATTAAGTTGAAAATATGTAAAACTGTTGCTTCAGAACATCCAATTATCAAATTTCCCGCGACGTGTTTGTTGTCTGTTTGATTTTTTTTGGGAAAAGAGATTAAGCCATTGATTAGATGGGTATTTCTTTTGTTGTATGATATATGTTATATATGGACAACTAATTCTAAAATGCAACTACAGATCTAGATCTAGAGACACATATATATAGAACTATTAAAAAAGTTTATAAAAAATTGCAATGGTTTCACTTTTATGATATGAATTATTAAGTTGACTCGATGATATGATGGCAAGATTAAAAAAAAGAAACAAAAAAATAATAATAACAAATTAGAGAGACATTGAATTTAAGTTTAATTATTTATTTGGATTACTTTACTTAAGTGTTTAGGCATCTTCATCGAACTTTTTTTATTTAATTATATGTGTGTTGTTTTTTTCTGTTTTCTTTTAGTATTTTTTATAGTACATGTTTCATAACTTTAATACATCATTAAAATAAGCATTATGAACAAAACAAACTGTAAATTGAATAGATATACATATAGATATAGATATAGATAGGTAGTAAGCTTAAGCTAAAGCGCAGCTCGTTTAAAAAAATCACACAATGCCCACAAAAGTTGTTTGTTTTTCTTGTTTTTCAGAATGTTGGTAAAATATACTTATCAAAAATATATATATTGTATATATATTCATATAGTACTGCATGCAATTTTCGACAAAAGTTTTTCAGTTGTCCAAGAACTTAAATGGCAAAATTAAACAGTTTACATAAATTGATAATAGGTGATTTAAAGATATAAGAGAATAAAAGAATTATAAGTACAATGTTGGGATTGTTTTTAGAGGGCTGTGAGGCTGGTTGCACACAGTTTGACAAGCATTGGAATGTTAAGTGTTTTTTTTTTGTTTGTGGTTGACATTGATTAAAGCTAGCTAAAAATCAATTTTAACTACAGAAATCTAACGAAAAGAAAATTTCGAAACAACAACAATCAAGCTATAGTTTTTGGGGCAGCTAAATTTTGTTTGGGGTGTTGCCACTTCAAACTTGCGTGACGCACTGCGCATATTTATCCAGCTCGCCACGCAGCAACTTCACCCGTTCCGCCTCCTCCCGCAGCGTTCGAACCAGCTCCTCAATCGTGCGCTGTTGCCCCAGCACCATCGACTCCAATTTCTCCACACGACCCTCGAGTTGTTGCACGCGTGGCATAGATTCTGCTGCAACAACTGCTGCTGCTGCTGCCGCTTGATGATTGTTGTGGATAGCTGCTGTTGCTGCTGCTGCTACTGCTGCTGGGCTTTCGTTGTGGCTGATCTTGTCTAGCGGCGTCTTGGAGCGTATGGATAAAGTGTTGGGCCGCACTAAGCCACGTGATTCCTCATCGCTGCTGGCGATAGCTGCCTTTGTTCTCGTCGTGGGGCCATCGTGATTGTTATTGTTGTGATTGGTGAACTCCTTTCGGTGGCTGTGGCTGTTGCTCGAGGAGGTGGTGGTGCTGCTGCTGCTGCTGCTCTCCACAAACATGGACTGTTGCATGATGCTCGAGGAAGTCACCGCGCTCGATTGCACTTTACTCGTGCTGCTTGTGGCACTCGTTGCTGTTGTTGATGTTGATGCTATTGTTGCTGTTGTTGTTGTGGCAGCTGCTACTGTTGCCTGCTCTGTGGCAAACAGTTTTGAGCTGGCTGTGACGCTTGCAACACGCGGCTCAACGCTTGGCGTTGTCTTCTTGCGTGTCTCCTGCGATGCCTTCAGCTCTTGCATCCACGGTGCCGCCTTCTTCTCCCAATCGCGTGGCTTCGGCTTGGCCAGTTGCGGCTCAGCCGACTCACCCGTTGAATTGTCATCGGAGGAGCCCGCTGTTGCCGGTTTGCCGCCAGTGCCAGCCAAACCATCTTCAGCGATACATTTACCGCCGATGAGGGAGGGAGACGGCGTGGCGCTTTAACGCGTCCCGCACGCATATCCGGCAACATTGAATCACGCTCCACCCGATCGAAATCCGCATCCTCCACGGCAATTGTTGCAGCACGTCGCATTACCACGCTGCCAGCTAAGCCAGAGTCGGGCAAATGTCCTCCGCTTCCCAATTTACTACCGGACAGTCCGTCGCCAATGTCCTGTGAGACGGTGCTGGTTAGTTTGTTGCTCTCGGAGCTCTTCTTCCTCAAGCCACTGCTGCTACTGCTGCTGCTGCCACTGCTCAAAATGCTGCCTGCAATTGCGGAATGTGTTTGTTGTTAGTGGAAATCATTAAAATTGAAACGAAATAACTCAGAAGCAAAAACTAAAAGCTGATGGATCGGGAGAAAAAATATAAAATAACTAAAAAATAAATCAAATAATTTAAATTTGTTTGATTTTTTTTGTGTTAAGCTCTTATTGGATTTATTTAATATTTAAAACTTTTTTTATCTTTCTATTTGTTATTTTCAATCTTATTTATTAACTATTATCGGCTTGTCCTATCCTGACATTTTTACAACATTTGCTGCAAACTGAATATTTTATATGAAAAGTTCCTTTTCCTGGTTTTTTTAGCTTATTGCAAGTGTGAAATTTGCCATTAAAAATTAATTCACTAATTGTGCACACAAATCTACACTCAGTAAACCCAAATTTATATGTAAATATAAGAAACTAAGCTTGCTACTCCAGTTGAACAATGTAAGAAGAAAAGCTGATTCTCTTAACGATCCGTCAGCACTTAAGAAACGTTCAATTTTCCAACTAAACCTTAAGCATTTTCCACTCAAGGCACTCTCAAGTTTGAAAAGTATTTAAATTTGAGTTATTTCATTTCGATGCACACACACAAAACTCACCTGAGCCGGTGGGCGTTTTCTTGAGCGGCACACTGGGCTTCTTGCCCACAACTGGCGGCGTTGGTGATTTGAGCTTCTCATCCATATTATCCAGACTTTTGCGTAGCTCGGCATAAACAGCAGCTGTGTTTGCTGCTGCAGTTGTTGTTGTGTTGCTGCTGCTGCTGCTGCTCATGTTGCTTGTGGCTGATGTTGCTGTTGCTGTTGTTGTTTGCTGCTTGCTGCCTGGTAGTTTGCTTAGATCGAGGTTTTTGTTCTCCAGCGATTTGCGTTGAGCGGCCACAGTGCCAATGGGCAGACCCGTTTCACTGAGTATATCATTGAGGGAATCGCGGGAACCGAAAGTCTCCTTGCGATTGCCACCAGACGTGGATGAGGAATTGCTGCTGCTGCCCGTCTTTTTGATATAGACTTTTGATGTTGAGGTTGAGGCAACAGTGCTGCTTTGTTGCTGCTGCTGCTGTTGCTGCGTTACAGTGGTGCCTCCGCCTCCGCTACGCTGCTGCTGCTGCTATTGTTGGTGGCATTCGTTGTGGTCATGTGGCTCGTGTTGCTAATCTTGCGTTGCGTTGATGTTGTTGTTGCTGTTGTGGCTGCTGCTGTTGCTGCTGCTGCTGCTTGTTGCTCGTTAATGGGCGCAACTGCAAAGGGGCAAAGAAGTGTGGTAAACATATTTAGACAATGAAGTTTCTTATTCATCATGTGTGGGCGGCGCTTGTCTTAAGCTATCCACATCAGCATCAGTTCATCATCAACAAGTCAACTTGAATATTTTGATTATTTATATTTATTATTAAAGATGAACACACGCAGTACGTGACTAACTGACTACAGAATAGCCAACAGCTGAGTGCGACTTGAACAACATTCAACACATATTCACAACACAAAAATCAAACTGGCAAACAAGTTTTTGCTTCGCGCGCTGCTCCTCAACTGTTGGTTGCCAAATGTCAATAAATTTAATGTTGGAATATCAAACAAAAACTTGCAGCGTAGGAGCACTGTAGCTGAATGCAAACCAACCAAATTCACACATAGCAAACTACAAATGACAAAAATTGCTAGCGATCGGAGCGTGTCACGTTCAAATGTGTGTCAAACAACATGCATTTAACCTACTTTAAAAACATACTTCAAATGCAACCATTAATATGGAGTTTGGTTGGGAACAGATAAAAAATAATAAATTAATATTGTCTATTTTTATTATATAAATATATGCATTTTACAATATGCAGTCAAAATTCTTTAATTTCAACTAGGCTTTGTCCAATGTTTAATTAACTGAATCAAATTTGTTTCTTATTTATTATTTTATTATATTTTTCGATTAATGTTTAGTGAATCTTTTCAATATTTTATTATTCTACCTTTGTGATAAGTATTAAAATTTATTATATTTGTAACTGCCTTAATAAACAAGATATTGATTATATCTATTTTCGGCAGAGTCTTTATTAAATCTACTCGACGCATAATCCTATTCAATCATATTGATAACTAGTTGGAGCTGCTTTCGTCTGCCTTTTGCATCTTATTGTAGAGTGTTTTTTAAACACTTTTTTCAATTTTTATTTGTACTTCTCAATTCTCTGACTAGTGCAAGTTATACAAACCTTGATTCTACTACATATAAAAGCTGTACAAGATTTGTTGGGAACACATGATTGCTGTGTCACGAAAAGACGCTCATCTCTACTACAAAAGACAATAAATAGCAAATAACAAATAGCAAGCAGCAAAACAGCAAAAAGCAAACAGCAATCGAGAGTCGCATACATAAATAAACGGCAATAAGCGTTGTGGTTGATGGCAACAGCAGAAATCAAAGCAAACGGCGATTGAGTAACGCTTTTGAAAATGTGTAAAGGTCAAGCAAACGAACATAAATACGAGCAATAACAACAACAATAACAACAATAACAAGTGACAAAATCAACCATAGAATAGACAACTGTGGCTTATAAGCAACTCGGCGTCGTTGATAATTGTATTAAATCGCGCAAAAAATATATATGAAGAAAAATGAATGTGCCAACAACGACTTTCACTGCTAACAAATGACAATTAAACAACAACAATAACAACAACAACAAGTAGGAAAAAACATTTTGCGCGCATTTGGAATTTAATATTTAGTGTACAGTGGAAGCTCGCTAGTTAGAAATATGATTATTGAGTAATGTACAAGTGATTTAAAAACCCATCGAAAAGGGGTAAAAAATTGATGGTAAAGTTGTGTAACAGGCAGAAGGAAGCAACTTTATATATATATATTGCTGATTCGCCTAGTCGATTTAGTCAAGCAGAGCTCATAGCTAGACACAAAAGTGGAATATAAATCCTATTTTATTGACAGCTTTATTAGATTCAATCGAGAAAAATCAATAAAAATCAGCAATAAAAATCAGCAATAAAAATCCGCAATAAAAATAACATTTTTGAAGATATATTCTTTTAATAGCGGCTATATATAATTGAGCATCAATAAAAAATTGTGCAAGTTTCGCAATGAAGAAAATGTTTTTTTATAGTCATCCTAGGGTATCTGCAAGTCGCGCTCTGTCAACTGGAGCATTTCCTACTAGTTTCTAATTCAAATATAAAATATGCATTTGTTGCTCACATTATTATTTTAAGTATTATTTGAAATTCCTATCGCCTTAATCAGACTTCACCAATCGAGTTTCGCGAATATCGAGTCTCCACTGTGAATATATATTTTTTATTTTTAAGTATAAAATAATTGTTTCTGGTCAGGTTGTTTTTATTGTGGCAGCTGTTGTTGCTGTGATTGTTGCCTAGGGCAAACGAAAGACTTAGGCAACAAACTTGACTGCCCGTGATTTATTTTAATGATGACTGCTTTTCATTTCTTTCAGTTTTTTCAGTTTTAACAGGCTAATCATCCGATTCACAAATACACACTTAGGCACAAGCACACACACACACATACGGACACAAGTATGTTTAAATTTTCAGCCAATAAGTCGAAGTCAATGTGGCAAGAAATAAATATATATTTCTGTCAGTGGAAAAAGCAAGTAATGCAATTGCAGAAAGCCAGCCAGCCACCAATGTGGAATTGTGGCAAGAATCCGCAAGAACGGTAATTGTGGCACACGCAGCAGCAAGAACAGCGAAATAATATAACAAAAACACAAACTTAGCAGTCGCACCGAAAAGAGATAAAATAAATTCAAAAGCGTAGTAAATGGTCAAGAAATCAAAGCGTACTGAGCCAAAAAGGTAAACAAAAATGCTGGCAAAGGTACAGAAACAGAGAAAGAGAGTAAATAATTCCGAGCGAGAGAGAGAGAGGGAGAGTGAGAGAAAGAGGGCGAGATGTCTTGCGCTCTGGCAACATTGTTGATAAGGCCAACAAGTAAAACAATGCTGACAACAACAACATTGTTGCTTTTGTTGTTGCTTTTATTGTTGTTTGTGTTTGGGGCCCGACTCTCGTTGATAATCGCCGCTAATGAAGTTCATAACAAGCAATGCTTATGCTCATCATGATCTCATCGCTTGATGAGCTAAGAGCAGAGCGAGAGAGGAAGATAGAGCAAAACAAACAGAAAACAGAGACTCGACAGACAGACCAAAAAAATAAATAAAGAAAGAAATAAAAAAAATAAATGTAGCTGGAAAACCAGTTACAACAAAACAGATATTTTAATATTGTCTGTTGTTGTTGCTGCTGCTGTTGCGAAGGTGGTTTTTGTTGTTCTTCTTATTGTTGTTGCAGTTGTTGTTTTTTGTTGTTGGTTTGTGAATCTGCGACGTTGACAAAAGGTAAAATGGCAAAGCAAAAACCAGAAAATTCAATTTGATTTATATACACACCTGAACATTAAATTAGGTGTGAAAAGAATGAGTTGTGTATTTTCCAAAATTCCTATTTATATATCATGTACAAAATATAATATATTATTTTTTAAATATGGCAATATTATTTCGTTAAAAAAATCACAATTTGGTACATTTGAAAATGTGTAGTAAATTCCTGTGTGTGAAATAAGATGACTAATGAAATAGCAATAAATTAATTTGACATATTTTAATTTAAAGCATACATTAATGTATTTATTGATTAACTTTAAATTTGAATAAATACTTTACAATGCATGCTTAACTAAAAGTTCAACATAATTCCTTTACATATATTTTACTGTCCAGATGTGTATATAAACAAAACAATATTTCATACACTATTTATATTAATATAAATATAATAATTTATATTTAAGTTGTGTGTGATTATGATTAAGTTAGTGTTGTGGTTTTAAGCATAATTAAAAGCACTGTCAATAACACTGTTATATTATCAACATGTCAACATTAATATACATAATTATATATACAATTATTATTAAACACCGCACTTATCAAGCACCATTATTAAGCCGTGATATAATCAAAAATAACAGAGGAAAATATAAAAAATTAAAAGACGACAGACAGGAAAGAGCCTGAATTAAAGATTTTCTACACACAGCTTTTAAATTAATTATTGTATCAGATTTTCAGTGTTGGTTACCAAAATCTGTGTTTTTTAAACAATTGTAATAAAATATTTACAGTTGATTACCAAAATGTCTGGTTATATCACATATCCATTCTAAGAGTGATCATGTCTTTTCTGTTTAACTTTTATAATATAAAAAAAAATATATATATGTGTATTTCTTCCCTCTTTCTGTTGCATACCTTTAAGCAAGTGCACCCTTTCCAATGTAAAAAAAAATATAATCCGATAATTCTTAACTTAATACTCGTATTTACTTGATTATTTTGACAATTGACGCAATCAGTCTAAAAATAGGTTTTTGTTTCTGTACATTTATTTGCTAAAATAAAAACAAAATAAAATTCAGCGACATTCACTATTCCGATGGTAATCAATAAGTCAGTGGTAGTAAAATAAATTATCTGACTTTTACAGAAACACAAATAAACTCTCTTAAAGTAACTAATGAGCATTTTTAATGTTTTTATTTTGGCTTTAAGTGAATTTTTAATACGACCAAGAAACAAGTTTGTCTAACTAAAATGTAGTAAACATTTTCAAGCCGTGTGTAACAAAACGCACAATATACTTGTGTAGGTGTCGAGTAGCAAAAGTAAACTAATATGAGAAGTCAACAAATATCGAATGTAAATAAATAACTTGCTTTATATATAGTAATAAATATTTATATTCATATTTGAACAACAACCGCAAAGTATGCAATGCGTATCAAGTTAAATATACTTAAATATTCATAAATAAAAAGCCAACTAAGTAGCAAAGTCACCCCGCCTGCGTGCGTTTAAAACAGCGTCAGAAACGCGCGCAAAACGCCAAGATGACAAAAGAAAATAAATAAATATAAAAAAAAATTTAGCCAGGCTTAAGTGGACAAAACTAAAAGCGAAAACAAAAACACGACAAACCGCAAAAGAAAATCGACGCCAAAGATTTTCCGACACTTTTTTTCTTTCTTTCATATTTTATTTTAGTTTATTTTTTTTTTCTCTTGCGGCGCCATGTCTAATTTTAGAGAGCACAGCCGGCGCCCCAAAAGAAAGCCAAAATCATAAACATAATGAAAACGGAAAATAAATCATAGAAATTATGAACTCAAAAAGCAATTTTCCATTTTACACAAAGAAAAAACGAGAGGCGGCCTCCGGTGACGGAGAAAGGAAAATTGAAAACTGGCGGCCGAAAAACGAAAAGGAAAAACTGTTTAGAGGCGGCTTGGCTTGGATTGGATTGGATTGGACTGGAAAAACTCGTTTACATACAAATCGTGGTGATAAAGCTGGCCATACGAGCGCCCAAGAATTCGAAAGAGCCGCCGCCGCCTCGTTGCTGTGCCCACCCCGACGGTGCCGTGGCTGGTGCCGGTGCCGTACCCCTGCTCCGTGTTCGTGGCCGGGCCCGGGGCCGTGGCGGGGGCAGAGGAGGGGCTGCTGCCCCGCGACATCGGTATGTGCGTGTGTTTGTGTGTGTGCAGTTTTGTGTCGTTTGTAGTTAGTTGCAATAATATACACACACACACAAATATGGAAAAACATTTACATTGTTTGTGTAAAGAAAGAAATATTGGTAGAAGAGGAGGAGTAGAAGAAGAAGAAGAAGAAATAAGGAGAAAAGTGTAGAGGAAAATTACACAGAGACATCAACACGAGACATAAATATAATGCGAGAAATAAAATACAATCTTGTCTTATTTGTACAGACAGAGAAAGAGAGAGATAGAAAGAGAGAGAGATGGAGACAGTGATATGTAAACAAAATACTAATTAAAGACGAGTCCAGAAAATGCAAGTAATAATAACAAAAAAAAACAAAACGGAAACTAAAATAAAAATTTTCAAGTTGTTTAATGTGGAAGGAAATGTTCAATGTTGTATGATGTATGTTGAATGTTGAATGTTGAATGTTGAGTGACCGATTTTGAAATGTCTGCAAGTGATTCTGAAGTGGTCTTCGAGTGGGCTTTCGAGAGGAAATGCAATGCTTCAACTAGTTTTAGAAACATGCAAGAATACTTTAATCAAGAGAGAACCCGACGATGAAATAGCCTCAAGCCAAGTAATATTCAGCTGCAACTTGAAATCATCACTTTCTGAAGTCCATCTTAATCTTTTTAATAAAATTCTTACAGCTAATCAGCATTGTGGCATGACACATATAAATATGATATAAAACTGTTGTATAGTTAAAATTGTGATTTTCGTTGCTTATCGAAATATATCAATTGTGACCCATTTATATATATATACTAGAATGAAATAAACTTATAATTTTATACACAAATTGAAGTCCATAGCTCTTACAGATATCAGCTTCTCAATTGCTTGATTAACCGAGTTCTTTATATTGAAAAATAATATTTTGATATATTTCCAATTAGCACAGGGTCTAAACAACTGTTTAAGAATGGATAAGCGGATAATATTTATATTTACACATTATGTCTTTCAGAATCTGTCTTCCCATAATCTACAACCCTTAAGTATAAGCAGAAAAATATATACATTTACTTTATACAAAATATTAACTTAGTTTGTTTATAACTGAACTGAATCAATCCAAATGAATATCTGAGTATTTATATACATAATTTATTGCAAGTATGATCCATATCCTAAGTATAGCAAATGAATAAGTACAATCTAATTTAAACTTACATTGCAAAATATGATCTCACTATTACTCAATATTAATTTATTATTCAAAATAATTATATAAGTTTCATATAAAATATTCAGTTTCTGCGGAAATCGCTGAATAGTTGTATTTTGAATAGAAATTGATTTATTCCTATAGAATAACGGAGACATTATTTTAATACTTGAAAATAAAGTAATTGTAGTCATTTTCAATATAAAATATTGAAGTATTTAAAACAAATTAATAATAGATACATATATATATTATATATATATATATTATATATATATATATATTATATATATATATATATTATATATATATATATATATTATATATATATATATATATAACTTTAAGATATATATTTTTTAAAAATTCACTAGAAAACCACTAAAGTCATTGTAAAGGAAATGAAATGAAAAGACTGAATAAAGTGTAGCTATTTTACTATCCATGAGTGTATTTAAGCAGCTAACTAACCACAAACACTTTTACACTAGCCTGTCAAACAGTTAGCTTTGTTTAGTTCAATATCATTTCTGTTGACTCAAATCTTATCAGTGTGATAAAGCTGTTTCTGAGACTACCTTGACTATAAATACAACTAGATAAAAATTGGAAAAGGGTAGTATTTCTATTTTTTATATAAAATGTATACAGTTAACAAAAGAGAATTGGGTAGGGTGATGCAGAAGCAGGAATCACTTCAATTGACTATTTGAGAGAATTGACTTTGATGACGAGTGAGAATTCAAATATGACGACTGATGACAAAACTCATACAGAGAGAGAAAAAAATAAATATGTTGCAGATGTGGCATGTTGATGGAGATTTTGTACAATTTTAGTTATTACACTTGGTTGCACTCACCTTCAGAGCTGGCGAGTAACTTGACGAAATTATCGGGAAAGACGCCCACTTTGCCGCGCAGCTCGCCCTTCCACCAGCCCTTGTCGGGCAGCTCCATGCTGACCACACTGATGATGTCGTCCACCTTTAGCTCCAGCTCATCCTCGTTTTGTGGCGCATAGGGGAACTCGACGCGACAATAGTCCCGCTGCGGTTTCGGTGGTAACGTGGGCGCTGCCACTGCAGCTGCAGTTGCAGCACTTGCCACAGTTGCAGCCGTTGCTGCCGCGGCAGTTGTTGCATTTGTTGATGCCGTTGCTCTGCTTTTTGTTTGCTTCGTTGTTGATGTTGCAGCAGCTGTTGGTGCTGCTGCTGTTGCAGGTGCTACTGCTGCTGCTGCTGTTGCCGTTGGTGCTGCTGTTGTTGCTGTATGTGTTGGCACCAGTGTTGCAGCAATATTAGCAGCCTTTGCCGTTATTGACGACGTTGTGACCGTTGCCCCAATCGTTGGCGGCCGCTTGGAGGCCAAGATGGGCGATGGTTCGATATGTCGCACGAAATTTGAGGGAAATACGCCAACTTTGCTGCGCAAACGTCCGCGCCACCAGCCTTCCTCGACCTAAATGACCAAACGAAGAGAAATGAAACAGAAACCGAAACTGAATTTTTTTTGCTGTTCATATTTCGCTTTTAGTTTGAGGTTAAAGGGGGTTGTGGGCATAAATAAATATATGCGCTCTGTGGGAACATATGTAAATGTGTGTGTGCGAGTGTGTGTCAGTATGTACACTCAGAGAAAAATGTTTCAGCTTTCAGTATTTTCCAATCAATATTAATGCTTGTTGATTTCAGAAGTTCAACATGTTTAAGGATTTAAATACAGGGGTAAAGCTGAAAGCTAATATTAAAAGATAATAGCAAAATTGACATCAGTATAATAACAAGCATTTTGTACTTGAAACGTTTTAGTTTTAACTTTATTTAAACAGATTAAATTTGATTTGAAGATAACAAAATATTTAATAATTTTTACAATATTTATATATATAATATAAATATATTTATATTCATTAGTGGTCTTCAAACCTTTTTAGTTGTTTGTTGAAGTAGCTCAAATAATTAATTTTAGGTGATTTAGTTTGATTTTAAGATGATCAATACAAAATATACAAAATATAACAAAAATATTTGTACTTGAAAATTATGTAGTTTTCGTTAAGGAACCAAATTATCTTTATTTCATTTTGTTAAGTAATATTAAATATTTAATATTTATATATATATTATATATTTTTAATATTAAAACAAAATAAATAAATTTCAACATATGGAACTAATTTATCTTTATTTATCAATTACTTGATTTAAGAACAAGCACAATCTTTCTTATGTTAAGCTGAACCCAATTGTATTTAGGCATAGGGTAGTTGTAAATTTCTCTGAGTGTACAGTGGTGTTTGTATATGTACGTACCTCCCCTAGGAATTCAATGACATCACCCACGGCCAGTGTCAGTTCGTCGTCGTTGACTTGTGTGTAACTGTAGATGACTTTACAGCGGCGATTCGATGTCGCTGATTTCTCCCTGAGAGAAGCACCAAACAAAATAAATAAAAGAAGAAGAAAAAACACACACAAAGAGAGGAAATTACAGAGAGTGCATAAATGTAAATAAAGAGAAGCATTTGTAAATATTTAGTACAGCTATTTATGTGTAGATTTAAATGACACCAGCTGATTGCTTCTGTGACATGAAGAATATTCTAAAACAAAGATGTGCTTTAAGTTTAAAAATTTATAAATATATTTATATATAACAGAATTATTGAAAAGTGTTACCAACAGGTAAAGCTGGCATTTGCTTTTAAGGTAAATATTTTAGCATTAAACAATTTTTTTTTTTTTTTTCATTATGTATTTTTGTTATATATTTTTATGACACAGCAAATGTTTTCTGAAGCTAAGTTAACTTCTGGCAGATTTCAGTAGCTTTCCAGGAATTTTTAGTTTAGTAATTTGATTTCAACAGCTTCCAGGTTCCAGTTGATTTCAGAAGTAATTTGCCATTTTGATTTTGAGTAAGCCTTTAACCTATTTGAAAGGGTTTCTAAAATTATGAATGATATAAAAAATGAAGTTTCAGAAGAATTTTAATTTTTGTATCAATTTTTAGACGCGTTCTGAGAACGTTAAAATCACTAAGCATTCAGAATATAGCGGGACAATCTTGAAACTATTATTTAAGTAAACTGCTGCCGCTTTTAGGAGCTTTAATATTAGTCAAATTCCGGACGATTTAAGCAGCTGTATTTTTATAAAAAAAAAATATTTAATTTAGCCCGAACTTTCAGTGATCAAAAAACACAAATTCTAAATATTTATCTAAGGTTAATATTTATATAGTATTAATTTCCTAATAGTAAGGTGTCAATTCTAGGCTAGTGTCTGGTGTTGAAATGGCGTCACCAACCTGAGCTGGACAACTGCACTGTCATCGCTGTGGTTGCCATTGCTGCTCGGCTCCAAAATGCGCACAAAATTATCGGGAAACATGCCCGTTATGCCATTGGCCTTCAGAGTGCCCTGCCACCAGCCGCCGGGCATCTGTTTAATGCGATGGATGATGGCACCCTTCTGTAGATCCAGTTCATCTGGTTCCTTGGCCGCGTACTCGTACTCAACTATTGCACATATTGCTGCAAAAGAGAGAGAGAGAGAGAAATAGAGTGTGTGAGAGAGAGTAAGAAAGAGAGGAAGTTTTATATAGGACAGGCGCATTTATAATGCCAATGTTCAAGTGCAAATATTCACTATTGCGCAACCAAGAGTCTATTTGGCGACCCTTCCCCCCCCCCCCCCCTTCTTCGTCTATCGGGTTTCGCTACGTGACACTCATATTTTCGTTCATTTTGGGTTTTTATGGCTAAAAAAGTAAAAGTTACATGACAAGCTCTTTGTCTCGACTCAAAAAAAAAAATTAATAACAAACTTAAATAAATGCGAATCGTGAACGCCATGCGTCAAAAAATGGGTTAGCATTTACTTTTTGCAGTCACTGTGTCGTTGTGTCTATCGAATTGGTTAACCCTCTTAAAAAATTTTATTTGTCAGAGGAGTTTTCTAGTCGCCTATCGCTCATAGTGCTTATCAAACTGGTGAGTAGAGATTTGTAGGCAATTAATATGATGTCATATATATTTGCCTTGACTCATACACAGTTTATTTGATGTGCGATAAGCTACTGTAGATAATTTAAAGAAAACAAATAAGAATGGTCGAGTCAAGAGAGCTCGTTTGGGAGTCCAAGCCTATATCTATTGGTTTGTTATTAAAAAAAAAAACAGTTTTAAATTTAAAAAAGGCTTAAAAATATGTATTTAATTTTGAAGTTAATACCATCTGCATCTAAAATACAAGTTTATATTAATAAACCTACTTAAAAATGTGTTAAAATTAATATTTTTGACTTATTTAGAAAGTTTACAGCAGCTTTTTAAGAACACTTATTTATGTATTCTTTTAACAGATTTAAGGAGCTTTCTGTGAATTGCCATTTTAATAATTTTGCAGTTGATTTTAGAAGCATTTTAAGGACAAACCTTTTTTTGAGCTGATTTATATCAAGCTATAAAATTATATAATATTTTGCAGTTAAAAATTTCACAAAAACATTGAAGAATAATTATGTTTTCTTTGAAATATATAAGTTTAAATCGTCGTTAAATAATATTTCTACATTTAAACGAAGCAAACTTCAAACTCTTGGAATTATCAAACAATTCATTATTAATATCATACGAATTTTGTTTATCATGAAAGCCCGAGCCACATATGATGACGCACAATGACAACAATACCTCAATTCAAATAAAATAAGAAACGATTCAACAATAACAATAATAACAATAACAATAGCAACAATAATCATATTGCCGGTGCCATAATTACTTATAAGCTATGCTTGACTCGCTCGCCTTCGATCCAATTTAAATATCAACAACGACAACAACAACAAACTGAACAACATCATGTCCCAAACATTTTTTTTATTGGAGGTAACTGCCCCCGCACTATTGACTCATATTTTGTGCCACTTTTATGATACCCTGTAACCGTTCAAAATGGTTAAGGAGGGTATTAAAATGAAGTGACAGTCAACTCATGAATTGCAAGTGCAAAAAAAAAGTAAGTCTTTTCAAATTAAATTATATGAATTCTATAAATTAAATATGAAAATATTAATAAATATTTATAATAAAAGCAACATTAAAGAAAAAACTCCCATAAAAACTTCCTTTTCGAAAAAAAAAAATTAAAATGTAATAAAGGAAAAAAACACAGAATTTTAGAAATATATTAACTAAATAATAAAGTTAGTTGCCACAAGCGAGTTTCTAAAATTCAAGGATGTTTACTAATATTTTAAATCTGGGTAGGGTATCTGCTAGTCGAGCGCTCTCGACGCGCACACTCTGACTTTTTATGGCTGACATGTGTCAGCTTTTATGATGGCAAAGATCTTAGAATCATGCTTAAGACTCAAAGACATAAATTGAAACACAAACTGAAACATTTTTGGACAGCTGGAAAATGGCGGACTAAAGATATAATTTAAGTGCGTTGAAATATTAATGTGCCACATGTGTATCAAATAAAACCGCTTAAAAATGTATATAGTTAAAGATACCCTTTTATAAAAGGGCCTAAAGGTCTAAAAAAGTTTTTGCAAAAAAAATTCGGAATATTAGAAAAAATATCTACAAAATAGCTGTCGATAATTTTCTGAGTGTAGATACAATTTCATTTTTAAAAACATTGAAATTGTTTTTTTAACAAAAGTTCAGTTGTTAAAATGGCTAAAAGTACCCTAATCCAATTTACTCTTTTGCAGATCCAAGTGCAGTAAAAACCAATAAAATAAATTCAATTGAAACGTGGATGCGGTTTTGCCTCCAAAAGCAATGAATGCGAATAATGTAGTTCGTGTTGAGGCCTCTTTTTCTTTAATGGCTGATACATGATGTATATGTGAACAGAGGGGAGTGGAGAGGGCATGAATAGCCTTTGAGACTAAACCATTTAGCGACGTGTAATAAATAACTAATGGATACCGACTCGCATCACACTGATAATGAACAATTAAGACTGGCTGCCAAAGAGACGAATACAACTCGAAATGCTTTTCTCGATTTTAACGAGTTTTCTTTTGACAAGTCAAGCAGAAGAGGAGGTAGATGGTGAGGGGAGGAGGGAGTGGTACGAGCAGAGGGACCACCAACGTTGAAGTGACAGCCAAATTAAATAAAAATCAGCTTTTCTGGCGCACTTAATAATTTCACTTCAAAGAGCGAGGCAAAGTGACAAAGAGAAAAAGAGAGAAAGAGAGAGAGAGCAACCCACTAAGGCAGCGAGTGAAGTGGCAAAAGTGCTGCAAGCCAGCACAAAAAACTTGCCTCGCCTCGAGAGTCGCCTCGCCCCGAGAGTCTCCGCGAATTTTGTAAGTGGGCCAACACGGCCGTATTTCATTTGCAGTTTAACCCTACGCAGAAGACAGCAAAGAGCCAAAGCCAAAGCCAAAGCCAAACAAAGCGACATCCAAATGAACCTTTAATGTGGTTTTGGTTTTGGTTTTGCTTTTGCCTTTTATGCCCCATCCAAGCACATAAAATGAACAAACAAGTACGAATGCTATAGTCGCAAGAGCTCGACTACAAGATACCCTGAATATCTTACGTCTTAGCTATTCAGAAGTGTATTTAGGTATATAGGAATGCGATTGATTTTATTCCGAGTTGGAAGATTATTCTTTTACTTATTTAATTGTAAATATATTATTAAACTTTGTTTAATTCTATACAATCTAATTCGCAAACATTAATTCCAAATTAAATTTAACATTTTAGATGATTATACAAATTTTAAAAGCTGAATATTAATATACGATTTTTGTAAAAGATTCTTAGCCAATTTTGATGATATTTTTAAAGTTTATTAATTAGACTTCTAGACATTTTATATATATAGTGCAATCCATTATCCTTTATTGCCAGCGCTAATCCATTTGTATTGAAATTGGCGATAAGAGTGCAGTTATAGATACAAACAAATAAACTTGATCTGCCCATATCAAACGCGAACTAATATTACAAATTTTCAATCTTTAAATCTTATATACTCTGACTTGATCTATTAACTTTCAACTTTTAACTCTGATCAAGAATACATATGCCTTATGTCTAACATGTTAAGTGGGTTCAGGCTATAAAAAAGTTGTGCAATTGTTTGTAAATAACAGCGGAAGAAGAAACCTGCAATTATAGAATATACATGCAGATATTTTGACATAAGCATGCTCAGCAGCTATGCCTGAGTCGGGCAAATAACACAATTTACGCAATCTTGAATCTAAGATTTTGACACAGAAAAAAGACGTAAAATTTGGTTCTTATTTCACAAGACACAAGCAGATTCAACTGAAGGCAATATCAAATGGACAACATACAAAGTAGTTGTTATTCTTCTCATCTTCTCTAAAGTTTCAAAGTTTATGAAGTGGCTTGTAATTGTACTCGAATTTATTTATTTATTTATGTAAAGCTTACTTATGGTCTGCAATGCTAAGCTAAATTCCTTTAAAGCGCAATACTGAATTAAATGAACACAATTGCTTTAAATACAAAAATACACCTTAAAAATTGGATTAAGAAGTTTATAGTTCTCCAAACTGATAGGATAGGAACTGAGAGTCGCATTTGCAGCAGTAAATATTTGCCTAGATAATGTCCTAAGTAGGACAAGAATAATTGTAGACAGCCTAAAGATATATGAGTAATATCAGCAAATCTAGTCAATAAATATTTTAAATGACTTTAAAATAAATAAATAATAATAAGTAAACAACAAAATAAATATATAAATAAATAGTAAATACAAAAAATTATAACAAAGAAAAATAACAAATAAAACTTATAAATATATATAGAAATCTGAAGTTAATATCAATTTTCATTACAGATTTTTATTTTATTACTTAACATATTTTGTATGTCAATTAAATATAAATTTTTATTAAAGATTTTTATTATATTACTCAAAAAAATACTTTGTGTATTTGAATTAAATATGACTAAAGATAGAAATTCTTTAACTCAAAATGTGTGTACAATAGGGTATCTGACTAGTCGAGCACTCACATACAATTTTCATTCTTAGCCGATTTTTTTTTATTCATTTCTTTTTTCCTGGCCACAATACAACAGCGCATCTGAATGTGCGCATTAATAAACCCACTGACAGGCAACCACAAAGCTTGAGTCAGCTAACAACTACAACAACATCTGCACAACACACACACACACACACAGAGAGAGAGAGAGACACATACAAATTAATATGTATATTGTAGAATGGGAAGCATGCAACAAAGAGACAGACAAGAAGACAGACAGTTTGCGGCGTTCGTTGTGAAATGAGGCGCGCCAGCTAAACGCTGAGAAATGGTGAAAAGTTGCAGCATTAAGTGGTGAAAACTACCACAACGAAACAACAACAACAACAACAACAACAACAATGAGGAAAATAACAAAAAACAACATAAAAAACCACTGAAAAATGAGGCGACGACTTTGGTGCGCGGTGTCGTGTGAAATACCCAAGCAAAGCCAAGTCAAAGCCAAGTTTTTTCTCCAAACTGGCAAATCGTGCAAATGTGTCGAAAATTATAGAAAATTAACAACAACCAAAATTCTGACCGCCAGAGGGCGTCTAGGTACGGCATAAGTGGGCGTTGTTCTTCTGCATACTTTGCACTGTTTGTGTCTGCTCAAAAAAGGCTTAGCCAATGTCAAAGTCACACACACACACACGCACACTCACACGAATAGCCTTAAGAATATGCAAATTGTCCTATTCAAATTGTGGCAAACTGTAAAACTAGAATTCGAAAAAGTTCGACTTCAAAATACACTATCAAATCTAGTCTAGCTTAAATTATTTAATTGTACTATTAAAATTTTGACTGAACTTAACTTAAAAAATAAAAGCAAGCTTAAAAAATAATTAGTATAAATAACTTTGCGTATTATTTAAAGTGCAATTTATTGCGTGAATAAGTTTAATTAAGTAATTTTGCAAATGCGCATATTTTAAAAAATATTTTTTATGTTGACCTAGTTTAATAGCGCTTATTTGGAGTGTAAATTAAAATGGATTGCGTGACGTGAAATCATTTCCTTTTTTATTATAACAAATAACGATCGATGATTTTGGGTATTAATGAAATATGTTTAAATTAATTAAACCTGCTTAGATAAAAAGAGTTGATTTATTTGGAGTATTTTGCTTGGTTGGATTAAGAAGAGGAGTTAAAAAACATGTTAAATGGTGCAGAGAGTACAATCCTTTCGTGAAAACTTTAAATAATCAAGTAATCTTGCATGCGTATTTAATTCCACATTTTTCATGTCTTTATGCCATGTCTTTAAAATATACCTTAATCACTCATTTTAATCATTTATCGCCTTTAAGCAGGCACTTCTTCTATAGTTATGGACATATGAAATGAATCATAAGTCTAAAAAGTATAAATTCGGATGAGAGACTGATTTGATTTTATATTAAAACCTGCGCTAATTCCGACATTTAATGTATTAACTACCTTATCCGATTATATGTTTTGTATTTTCCACATTTCTCCAACTCAATATCTAATTAAATAGAAGCTGCTAAAGTTTAATGATATTTTTCAGCGACCCAAAATCAGTTTACAGCAATTTAAGTAGCTCCTATAAGATCTTTAATAGATAACTTTATAGACAAAGAAATATTTAAAAAAAAAAAAATGTTTAGACAATTGAAGATTACCTTTTAGCCTTTTGAAGCCCCTTGATTACTCACTTGTTGTCAAATCTTAGCAAACAAAGAGAAAAAACTATTCTAAAATATGTGTCAAAAGCAGTAAACAAAAAACCTGCTTAAACTTTAAGAAGATAATTAATTGATTTGACGACCCCTGCTATGCATTCTTCTTTAGTTCTTCTCTTCTCTATTCTCTTTCAATGAGGTGCTAACTACAGTTCCGTTACCTTGCGTAGACTCGTCATAGACATGAATCAATTTGTAAAGATTTGTGATTTGTGCTTGACCAGACGTAAAAACAGTTGCATCAGGAGGGGAAGGGGAGCGTTGAACCGGTTCCCAAGGCGTGGTTACACTGAATGTAGATGTGTGTGTGTGTGTGTGTGTAGGTGTGAGTGAGATGATGTATTCCTCCCTATTTTTGTGGAAACACATGCTAATTGGTTTAACTATCAGTTGTTTTTTTTTCGTTTGGTTATTTATTTCACCGAACTTGACTTTTGTTGCTTGAACCGTAAATGTTAAATTGCTTTTGCGGGAATTTTACTTTACTTAAAAACTCACTTAAAATAAGCCAAAAATAAAAAATAAAAATTGAAGGCGTGTCAGTAGGGTAATAAATCCATAGTCTTAAGCAACTAGCGTGCAATTCAGGGCAAACTTTAAAAGTTTCGTTATTTCGGAAGGAGGAGTGAAATGTTTGGAAACGCTTTTTTTTACTAAGAAGAATAAATGCAGCAAATTTTATCTTACTTTGAACACGCAATGAAGAAATAAACACAACAACGTGGCAAGTGTAGTTTTAGGAATGGGTAAATATTTTAAGTTAAGTCACGAAGAGCTTGTGATTAAAGCAAAACACAACTAAACATTGCATAAGAGAAATTATTATGCCCTGAAAACATTTAAAAGTGGAAAGCTTATGGGAAGCATCTGCAAAATTCTAACTTATATTTATTCGAGATCAGCCATAGGAATCGAGTTGATTCAGAGAATATAATATCTAGAAACTTGAAACTAATCGATAACTGCATCTTTAAGAAAAGGTCTCACAATTCATCTATAAACAACCCCGAAATATTATTGATCAACAATAAACACATAAATTTATTAAAATCGTATAAGAAACAGAATTTGTTATGGAGTGTTAATTTTTTTTTGTTATAAAAAGTCAACCATTATGCATAAGCCGTAATATATATTTATATTTTCTAGTTTCTAAGAATATTCACAAATTTACACAAAGCAAGCGTTGCTTAACTTAAGTTTAAAGATTGAAACCACTAAAAATAGTCATCGATCAACTTCAAATATAAACAGTCTAATTCTAATTTTAGTCTTAACAAGCTCACCTACCAAAAATTCATACAAAAATCAAATTTTACAACCATAAATTACTTTAGCAATCCCAACCCACAACTCAGTTCGTATCCTCGACCTCAAGTTTCACAAAATCTTGCTCAAAAGGACCTTCAATGTACAGCAGGCGTCGTCCTTGAACCTTTGCCGCACATTTATGACCCTGACTCTGTTTGTTTTACACGAGTGGCGTGTAACGGTAATTGGAGAAAGTTCAGGGCCAAGGTCACAACAATTGAGCACAAAGTAAATGTTGCGTGCCAACAAATTTGACACGAAAAAATCAACAAAATATTGACAAAAAAAATACTCATCGAAGAATAGACGAATGTCAAATGCTCTTATTTATCTTATTTAATACGTAAAAATAATTGAATAATATTAATATTATTAAAAAGTAAGTTGTGCAACATTGTAATCAAAATAAAGTAATATAGAAATAGTTTATATATCGCACTATTTATTTGTATATCTTTTTTATATGATATGCCTTACAAAATCTCGGTAATAAATTATTAATACATCTTTTCAAAAACCGCAACCACAAAACACTTTTAAATATTCAATGGGGCTAAACTAACATTGTATAATTGTGTGAAAAAATATAGTTACAAAGTGTCAGTAGCTGGAAAAGATTTATTAACATATCCAAATCACTATGCATGTAAATAATTTAAAATTATTTAAAATTGATTTACTTTATTCAACAGTGTTCTAAGAATTTCTAAATTAAACTTTGTTTAAATCTGAAGAGTTGGTCAAAGTTGAATAAATGGTTTCAGGAGTGCTCGCCTCAAATAAACACATCTATTAATACAAATAATATTAATATTAATAATAAAATTTGATAAATACTTATTACTGATAATATATTTGATATACTAAATTTTTATATTTTAATAGGAAAATTGAAAATAAATCATAACAAAAAAGCTTTTGTCAGATTTTTAATACTTTATGTAAAACTAAAAAGTATTTAAATTTTATAACACAATATATAATCATAATCGACGTATATCCAAGGTTCGCTTTGTTGTCTATCGATAGTTATTCGCCTATAATATTTTTTATATACTCTACAGTTTCTGATGTCTTAAAAAACATGTTACACATCAGCCCAAATTGTTGCATATATTCGATAAGGTGTGAAAAACTTTCCCGCATGGTTGACTCATTTTATTCTAATTAAAAGCCGTAACATTTTCTTGACAATTGCAGTGAATGAATCACGGCGCAAAAAAAAACAATTAAATCCAGTTGATAAAAAACAAAAATAAATATCAAACGCGTTGCTTCTGCTACATAAATTGATGAGTTATCAAAGTTATGTGTGTGTGTGTGTATCATGCAATTTGATTAGGTCATTATCATGTGCGTGTGTAATTTGTCATAACCACGCCCACAAGTCACACTCAAGTTTACACTCGCCCACTCGTTTTCTGCGGTTAGTTTTTCATTGCCAACCCGGAAAAAAATAAATAATCGCTTGATTTATGCTTCAACTGTTGTTTAATTTAAAAGACTTTATGATGGAAAGCGCTTTGGTCGTTAAGCTAAACGGCTATATAAACATTTTTTACATTAATACAGCATTGGTCATATAAATATAGACAGCTATGAAGAAGAAACCAATATATAGAATTTAAGTGTGCGTTTTATGTCTAGTTATTTATTGCTAAGCAAAATATGTTTTTCTTATCCGATCTAAATCAAATATGTCCGTTGTTTACCAATTGGCAGGCTATATCGCCACAACTGTGTATTATCAACAAAAAATATAATTTCTTTGCACTGATTTCAGTTTTATTTCAACAACCTAATTTTTGCATACCTTTTCAGCCAAATCATTTTAATAAATGCAAAGCAACCCTATTTATCTGAACAGCACTGTATGCATCACAAACGATCCGGCTTTGCAACTGATAAGCGTGCACAAAGCAATTGAATTGTTTACTGGGGAGATGGATTGGTCAGGGGGCAAGTAGGGGCACGGGGCGAGGAAATGCAGGGGCAATTGGAAAGGCACAAGTGGGGGGGGGGTCAGTCCACTCCCCAGTGAGAGGGTCAGCTGCCGTTTAAAATAAGACTCTCATTGATTGCTTTTACTTAATGGATCTTCTTCAAGAGGCAAAACTGCTTCCTCCATGTACCCTCTTCTCTGCCCCTCTACCACTGCTACCACTCAGCAAAGGTGCACTTCGAATGTTGCATGTTGAATAAAATGCTTGAATATTTCAAGAAATCATTAGTTAAGTGAATGTTACATTTTTTGAATGGAGTTTTTAAGAGAGATAAAATGCAGTAAGCGAAAAATGTATATGGAAGATCTTTAAGTACAATATAGGATACGTTACGGTATATGAATAAAGAAACGTATATTTTATTAATTAAAAAATAGCCAGCAATAAAAGTATATTATCATAGGAAATTAAAAAATGTACCTAAAATCAGGATTTCATATCAGAACAATATATTGTGAATAATATCATTATTATTAATACTATTGCTGTCAAAGTTGACTCTCTCTGATAAAATAGCACTTGCACATCTTCTACAATTTAATTATTAATTAATCATTTTTTAAATGTTATACTAATTTTAAAAAATATCTAGTTAATATATTTTTGATCGACTGTAAGAATAACTATTTGCTAGACGAGTTCTTTTGATCGGTTCTTTTTTTATTCTTTTACAAGTTTGAACACCCTTGAAGACCGATATCAAATTGCCGACATTTAAATTCGTTCCTATCGTAGCTATAAGATATAGTGATAGAGTCCGACTGGTTCTGATGTAAAACCTAATTGCATACAAAAATCGGATACAGGATAGATAACAACAAGATAAATAGAAAAAATAGTTTCAAAAATAGACAGGCAGATAGACCTGACTATATACACACTTCTAGTGACACTTATCCGGAATATATATATTCATATATATATATATATACTATATACACATCTCCTTCAATGCGTTAGGAAATCCGCAACTAATTTATATTACAAAACAGCGGATATTCAATTATTTGTTATTGTTTTTATTCAACTCTTGATAGTTTTTGCCTCTTCTGCTTACAATCCAATTAAAATAACCAATAAGCAATTCCACAAGCCTCAACTGAGCTGTAAGCAATCAGCTAACACAAAGCTATAAAAAACAGAAACAGAAAACAGTGGAAATTTCTATAGAAATGGAAAATGAAGAATTTTCAATAACAGAATTGACGACAATTGCTGAATGCTGAACACATTTATTGTAGGCAAACGAAGAAAAGAGAAGGCCTTGAGTATAGTTCAAATGCTTATCAGTTCAATGATATACTACACAATACATACATATATATATATATATATATATATATAAATTTGTGTGTGTATTTGTATTTATATGGCTTGGCAGACGGTTTGCCCGCATTTCTTGCTGGTTTACAGCCAGAATTAATGACGCCTAAACAATAAGCTGATAAAGTGTAAACACAAAATGAACAAGTAGCCAACATAAATACACTGAGAGAAATAAGATGTTAGAAATATAAACGCATGTTTGTATTTATGCAAGCAAACAAAACTTGGCATAGTTTTTTTAGTTTCTTTGGGTTTTCATTGCCACTCGCAAGTTGAGTAACAAAATAAATTTACTTCCAACTCGATAAGTCGTCTCAAAAAATATAAAAAAAAATGATAGCCACTAAAGCTGATAAGTGGCAAAAAAAAAAGTAGCTGATAAGATAAACGCTCTGAGAGAAAACTAAAAATGTGAGTAATGCTCAAATTGCAAAGAGAAGAGAGAGAACAATCTATAAAAAATACTTAATATATGGGTTAAAGTTAGTATTGCATTTGCAATTATTACCAACAGTTTATTAAACTAAAATTAATTCATCAACAGATGGGTTGTAGGGTCTCTCCTAATCGATCATTTATATGAATGTTCTTCTCTTGGATATTTGTTTTATTATTTAATCCATAACTAATAATATAATAATTATATCACGGCTCAGTGCAGAGTATCTGTAAATCTATCATTTGCTTTTCTACTTAAACAAATGCTGTATGCAAATAATAACTAACACCATTGTGCATATCCTGGCTGATTGTACAAAAAAAATAATTCACAGACTGATGAATGATAGTCACAAACGATTGTGAGTACTTTACTGAACTGAGTTGAATTTTAAATGTTAAATGCTGCATTTTTGTAGAGTAATCTGCAGAAAAGGCAAGCAAGCAAGAATTCTGCTATCGAAAGAGCTCGACTTGAAAATACGCTAAACGGAAACACACATGATTTAATGGGTTTTCGGGCAAAATTATACAAAACTGATACGCAACGAAGAATATTGAAATTAAGATTTCAGAATATGAAATGCACATTTCAAAAGTGAAGGAATCAACAACAGGAAGAATGCTGCAGTCGAAAGAGCTCGACTTGAAGACAGGCTCTAAACGGAAATTCGAGCATGTAATTTATTATTTTCATTTTTGTTATTAATATTGTTTATTATTACTATTATTATTATTTATTATTCTTATTAATGTTTATTATTATTAGTGTTTATTATTATTAATATAATAAATCTTACATTTATTAATATTATAGATCATTGACGCCAGTTCCTTCCAAACAATAAACCGCAGCTTCTTATTAGCATATGAGTACTTATAATCTCAGAAATTATTCATGTAGATCAAGTATCTATATACTTTATAGAGTCGGAAATATTTCCTCTTGCCTGTCATATAATTTATCTCAAGCCTTTTGCCATTTTCAATGGGCGTTCAGTTTGTAAACTGGGCTTGTCGATGTATTAAGGCCATTGGCAATCATTCTTAGAATGGCCCACGCAGAACAGGTAAGAAAATAAAAGGCAAACGAGAAAAAAAAGGCAACAGCAATTGACACACCCACACATGATTTAATGGGTTTTCAGGCAAAATTATTCAAAACTCGCTGATAAGCAACGAAGAATATTCAAATTAAGATTTCACAATATGAAATGCACATTTAAAAAGTGAATGAATCAACAGCAACAATGACAATAATAAATACAATTTCCTGCTGGTCAAAATACTATTGTGTTTTATTATTATTATTATTTTTTCACTTTTCGTTTTCAAAAATGGAATCATTTAAAGAAAAAGCTTTGGCATCTTTTGTGCTCAATGCAAATGCGACCCAAGACACAAAAAAAAAAAAACAATTCAAGACAATGAAGTGCTCCATTGTGTGTGCGAGAGTGTTGTGTGTGTGTGTGTGTGTCTCAAATTGCTCATCAAAAGAAATCATCATTATCAGCAGAGACAGAGAAAGACACATAAAGGAACACAAAGAAGGGGAAGTGAAATGAAAATGGAAAAGAAAATTAATATAAATGCAGCCAACCAACCAATCAGCTATCTTATCAGCCACATCGACAACAACAACCATCTGTGAAGTGAACGATTTATGAATATTGCGTGGTCTGTGACTCTTATCGGTTATGGACGTAACCTTTATATATATATATATAAAAAAAAGTGAAAACAACAACTACTTTTTGCAGAGTGAAAGGATACAAAGAATATAAATACAAGTAACGAAAGGTAAACAACTATCGATAGTCTAAGTAATCGATAGATAATATATTTCTCCCTATAACTATGACTGATAGTTGCTATATTGTTAGTCGGTACTGTCGAAATACAATGTTTACAGTTCAATTTTCAATATTTATATTATTAATAAATTTATTATATAACATTTATTTCAGATTCAGATTCCACTTAAGGGACAGGTTGATATTAATATTTAAACATCTAGATTCATTAGATTAGATTCATTAAGTAAACTACATTATTCTTATTATTATATTATATATTGTTGTTATTATATTGTTGAATAAAATAATGCAACCACAACTATATCTTTTCAGAACAGTGAAATTAGCAATAAACCTTTGCCAGCCACTGTCGCTTTATATATATGATTTTTCCATTTTGTTTTACAATAATCTTTATTTTTCACAGAAAACGGCTTTGCCGTCTTTCGATTCTCAATTGTGTTCGCGGCCTCTTACAATTTATAAATTTGATCTTAATTTTATAAATATATATCGTTGACAACTTTTATAAGACCAATCAGAGCATTTTTTTAAGTGTAGTGTATTTTGTATGACATTTTTTCTTTGCTTAAAATGACAAAAGAGGCGGAGTTTTAGCACAATAATGAATATTTAAATTACATTTCATCTTATGGCTTTCTGTCATATTTATCAGTTTTTGCTTTAAATCTGTTGTCTGTAAAAACTTCACATTAAATTTCCCACTTAATTCACAAAAAAAAAAAACAAAAAAAAAACAAAAAAAAAAACAAAAAAAAAACAATGAAATCATCAAACGAATTCCCATTTAAAATAGAACAAAGAAATAAAAAGTCAACAACTTTAAAACCGGTTTTAATGTTTTATTCTGGAATTATGATTTTGTTTTTATTATTTATGTTTTGAGAATCACTTGCAAAAACACAACCAAGAAAGTCAAGTAAAGACAGCTTGGAAAAGTACCGTAAATGAAAAGCTACAATACTAATTTAATAAGAAACAAAAACAAATCACATTGCTATTAACATGTCCTTGGGTTCGAAAACAACAACTGAGATGTTAACCCACTTCCCCACCCCACCCATCGAAGACACACCCAACAATGCGAATGCGTGTGCAAAGCGTAGAACGCAAAGAAACCCAAAACGCATAGATAAAACTCACCCTAAACAAAAAACTAGCTAACAGCATCAGCGGCAGCTGAAGAGTGTTGTCCTTTTAAGCATTTTAAAAGCTAACTAGAATACTAGCTGTTTCAATAGGAAACAAATAATTCAATATTTTTATTATTTATTTATGTTTTTTTTTTAATTTTTCCCCCTTGTACCCTTTTCTATATGTTTGGCAGCATCCGCCGTTGAAGAGTGTTGAAAATACCTTATAATGCATTCATGATGAAAATATTTAATTAAGTTTGGTTTAGTGTTTATGTTTTTTAATTTTTTTTATATATTTTTTGATTTTTTTAATATATTTTTTATATATCCTTTTATTTGCATAAAAATAGTAAGCAAGAGTAAAGCATATTTCTATTTCACATTAAAAAATTATTAATTTTTAGCAACTTTTAGAAACTCCTCCCTTTAGCTGTTTCTAGCTTTTTATCCTTAATGCAGTCAACACTGATAACAGCAGCAGCCGCATCCGCTGCACGAAATTCAGTTATTGTGAATTTTTCGTGCATTTTTTTCTTCTACTTCTCGCTACTTACTTTTATCCATTCTGTTGGCGACGTTGGCGTCGTCGTCGTTGTTCGTCGTCGTTTTGCTAGGAAGCAATTGCGTCGCAGTCGCGTCGCAGTCGACGTCGTCAGTTCAATGGACGTCAGCAGCAGCAGCAACAGCACTTTTCAGTGTATTTCTCAGGTATGAATCACGCGCGTATCTTTTATTTACACAGAGACAGATTCGGCTTAAAAATTACCGAGTATTCTTTTAGCGTGTTTTATTTTGACCTTATTCGTTGCTACAGAACCAGAATTTTAATAAATTAAAATATATATATACACAAATTAAACATACATATATAATATGTATGTATATAAATATATAACAACAGTATGCAAGAGAGCAAGCGAAACAGAGACGGCAACAACAACAACAATAACGGCGCACTTAACAAATTCACGTCACGTATTTATTTGTTATCTGCTACAACAACACCAACAACAACACAAACTCCTGAGACTAGCCTGAAGCTGCTTGCTTTCTCATTCCACACACATGCATAGAACTTATACACTTTTGGGCCGCTTTTCTGATTCTCTTCTTCTTCGTATGCACTTTTCGCCTGCGTTTTATTTACTTTGCTTTGTTATTGATTTTCGCCATCTCACACCTGCGTACACACACAAACACAAACATGTACATACAAATATGCAATATATGTAAATTTCTAGCGATTAAATACGGTTTACACGTTTTTTTAATAAATTCGCTCACTTTTTAAATTAACTCTTTTATTTGTTAACAAAAGAAGAGCGAACGACATACAAAAAGAGAGCCGCAAACAAAACACTCCGTTTTCCGTCCGAACAAACACTCAGCTAAAGTGCGGGCAGAGAACTGCTAACAGTGGGGTCAGTGTGACCAACAGTAAAGTAGCGAATAAATAGCCACCTCTGATTATTTAAATATTTAAATAAATTATCTATATAAATAATAAGATAAGATAATAAGATCTGAGTAATTTAAATATGCTTATAAGTACACTGTGAAAATTTTACATTTTCATTGTTAAAAAAAAATATCATATTTAAATACTGTTAAAGCCAGCAGAGTGTAACCATGTCATGGAAGAGCAAGAAATGCAGTTGGTATTTTTAATGTACTCAAAGTACTAGTTAAATTATTATGATCAAAAATAACACGATTAACATTTTCTAATTTAAAATCGCTGGCATTATGTAACATGCAAAATGATTGTTCTATTCAAATGATTTTAATCATTTTTTATTGTAAAACTTTTAAAATACAAGAATTCAGTGCCTGCCAAATAAAACTCTCGTAGCATACAGCTTGTTGTGGGCAAAACAGTGCTGCTAACTTATTTCAATCCAATTGATAACAAAACTAATTTCAAGCCTGTCAATTTAGTTATCAGCCGGCCACCACGAGGCATAGACTGTCTATCGCTCGACCGCCACACAATCTATCGCCCATCTATTATTATTAATTAAAACAACGCAGCGCGTGGAGGTGGAGAGAAAATTTGTGAAAAGTGCAAAAACCAAACGCGTAAAGGTAAATCGAATGAAAAACGCATCAAATCCACACGCAAAACGTGCGCGAGACTTGTATTTTAACTAAACGAAAATTCACCAAATGCGTTCGTGTGTGTGAGTTAGTGTATATATTTGTGTGTGCATATTTGTATATGTGCATAGATGTGTGTGCATGTGTGTGTGTGTGTCGTGTATGTATGTGTATTTCCAATTGTGCTCGTTGGCTCTGTTTCTCTTTCTCAAAAAAAAAAATGAAAAACGAAAGAAAAAAATTCAAGAAAATCTACAAAGAAAAATCAAAAAAAAATACATGTATTAAAAAGCCAAATCCGTATTTACATATATCTCATTGTTTATGTATTGCTTTTCCTAACTCAATGTATTTTCTCCCTGCTCCTCTTACCCCTTTCGCAACAACAAAATCGGATTAAATTCTTCAGCTGCAACTGTTGCGCCCTTCATTCTTTCCCCCTCACTCGCATTGTGTGTATGTGTATAATTATAGCTGCTCCCGCCTCTCTCCATTTATCTGGCACTCGCGCCCATGATTTGTCCTGCCATCTGCCTGTCAAATTGCCCCGTTATAATTCAGGTGTCCAAATTAGACCCGTTACATTTTGCAATTGACAAACAAAAAATCAAAGCAAAACAATGCAAAACAAAAACAACAACAAACAACATATTATGGATATTCCTTTTAATTTTTGTTATCGATTGAGAAAATCTTATTAATTTAAAATAATTTTTTGTAGATATGTATAACATTTCATAACTATTTGTTATTGTTAAATTTTTTTCTCTAAATAATCAAGCTGTCATAATAAACATATATAAACATTTTACTTCGCAAAATATAATCGAACATAATAAAGTTAACAAAATGTATCTTAGTTAATGTAAATAAAAGGAGTAATAATCACTGCCATATTTATCCAGAGCAATATTTGCAATAGTGACAGCAAAAGCTAAAAAAAATAGTAGCAGTGTGACCGTATTTTCCTGTTTGAAAAATTAAATTCAATGCTGCCATTTTGACTATTAAATAACTAGAATTTGTTTTTTTTCTAGGGAAATTTTTATTTCACCTTTAGTAATTGTTATTGTAATAGCTAAACAGAATACCCCTATTGCCAAGCACAAACAATATCAAAGATGCAAAATGTGGCACAAGTAACTGCAAGAAAGAAACAAAAAAAATGTTTGTAATTAGAGGCATCAGCGACAGCTGTGAAAAATGCGCTCCAATGTCAGTGCGACAATAATTTCCCAAGCTTATGTTTATTTTTTTTGTTTAAAGTCTGACAAAGATGCTTGTTTAAGCATGTGTATGCATGTTTATACATATATGTATATTTTACATCACTGTATGTAAATGTTGCAATTTAATACAGTTGTTTTTCGTTTCTAGTTCGTGATTTATTTTTATTTGGTTTTTTCCTGCCTTTTTTTTTATTTTATTTTATTTTTTTTGCTTGCATTTGCTTGGCGTGCAAAAAGTTGAGCGTCCGTCCGTCAACGGCGTCATCGTCAGCGACGCTGAAAATTGTTGAGATTCCATTCACATTCCAGCATGCAATTCGTACTGGATTATTGCCTCTGTGTGTGTGTGTGAGTGCTGTTAATGCTGCTGCTGTTATTGTGGGCAGCGCCGCCGCCTGCAGGCAGCGACTAAACAGGTGAGGCGACGTGTCTATGTGTGTGTGTGATCGTGTGCATTCCAAAAACACACATATTTATATATGTACATATATATATCAGTACACATATGCACAGCAGAGTTGCGCATAGCAGTTCATTTGATGAATTTGTATAACTAGTTCAGTTTAGTAACTAGTACGAAATAACAATGTGTTACAGATTAAGTAAATACAATAAACTTTTGTTATTGATTAGGACTCCAATGAACGAAATAAACCTCAATTAGTTGTTTGCATCTGAAAGAAGAACTGGCTAAGATGGACGATCACAATATTTAGCTCATGTTCACGTGGCATCGCTGTTGCTGCTGCTTTTTAAAAGTAAATGTACGATACAAATTATAGTGACTATTTTAATTGGACAATATGTAACTAATAATAAAAGTGATTTATTGAACGAAATAAAAATCTAGTTCATTTTAGTGACTAGTTCAAATGAACAGTACGAAACATCTCTGTTGTTGCTGCTGTTGCTTTTTAAAAGTAAATGAACGATAAAAAGTGACCAGGCCTTGTGGTGTGGCCAGGCTAGTTTATGTTATTTTCTTGCCTGTCCAAAAGAAGGCGCAATGAAGCGAGAGAGAGATAGAGCATATAGATTGTACACCCCTTTTTTGCAAGACGCCACTGTTTGCTACAAGCTGCAATCGACGACTACGTCGACGAAAATGCAATTTAGCTCGTTTTTCTTGCTTCTCTTGCTTCAATTTTTTCCTCCCTCTTACTTTGCTCCCACTGCTGCTGCTGCTGCTATGCGTTGAAAAAAGGGAAAACGAAACGAAAACAAACAGCAACAACAACAGCAGCCGCCTTGTTGGGGATAAGTCGCCGTGGAATGCGCATTTTTTGCAATAATAATCAGCAACAAATACTATTTTTATCTGCCGTCTGATGTGTGTATGTGTAAGTGAGAGTGTATGTGCAAGAGAGAGAGAGCTGCTTGCTCACTTTTTGCCTTGTGCATTTTGATGGCCAATTTCATAGGATTTTTTAACGTGCGCACGCGACTATCTCCCACACACACACAAACTGACTATAAATAGAACTGTTTACATGTGCTGTTAAAATTAACAGGGACAAGAGCAGCAGCTTTTGTAAAAATGTCCTCTCTTTGTTATGTCTGTTAGTTTTATGTTGCAAATTTTTGTTTTTACGTAAATAAACTAAACGAAACTCTATATGTGCTGTTAACATTAAAATACAACTTAACACAAACAGCTGCAGCAGCAGTAAAAATATCCTCCGTTTATTTTGAATACAAAGTTAATGTTGCAATTTTTGATTTACACACAATCATAAACATTTGAATTTAAGTAGCTCATAAAAAAAAATTACGTGAAATGCGGCAAATTGTTTTTCAAGTTGGCCGCAATTAAACAATTAAAAATTCCAATAGCGTCTCGCATTCATCGGGCATCAACAATTACTCTCTCTTCATGTGTGCCTGTGTGTGTTGTACATATTTGTACTGTTAATTAGTTATGAGTTAAAATGTATACAAAAAAAATACTCTTGTGGAATGTGCAAAAAAAATTTCCCAATTTAAATATGGGTAAGAGGCGCTGTGGACTATTTTGCTCTTCTCTGCTAAAATTTTTATTTGTCGCGTGTTCCCTTTTATCCTAAAAGCACCTTCCAGCCTCGCTCTTATCTCATGCAAATACGTAATCATAAATATGTGTTTCTGTATGTGTTTATTTAACATTCCAGAGCTCTTCTCGTCTAAACAGAAAAAAACAGAGCGCATATGTCAAATTTTTGTCAACAAAATAATTAAACTCTCATACTTAGCAAACATATATATGCATTTGCGTTTGTGTGTGTATGTCAACAAGCGCGAAATGTATAAGCATTGATATGTTTATGTCATTTTATTTTGAACGCCGAATTCATTTAAATGCATATGTCAACTGTAAAAACACGTTGAAAATTGATATCTTATAGTAACAGCCAAGAATATAACATGGGAAAAATGTCCTTCGACCGGTGTAAATAACATTAACATTAGAAGCTTAAGCTTTAAATATGTTATTTTATTATTATTATTATACTTAATTTGAAGTGATGTTGTATCACAAAAATTAAATTCCATTGGATGAATCGCAGATGACAATTAATCTAGAATAAAATGTCACGCACCCTGTCGTAAATAATACTTATTAACATAGATGAAATATCCTTCGACCTGTTGCTAAAAAAGATATGTTTTGCTAACAGCCAAAGAGCAAATAACATTCTAAGCTTATATTGAAAATGTTTTCTTGTTATTAATTTTTTCCTGTCTCTCTTTGTCGCTTATATCCATATTTACATGCAAATAATTTTCTGCAATTGATATTCAGTTTACCTATTTGCATTTGGCACAACTCGACAAATTATTTTTTTTTTGGGCTTTTTCGACGTTTTTTGCTTGTTTGTTTACACATATATTTTTGTGTATCTGTTTCTCATTTTTATCGTCAGGTGCGCGTGTTAAATTCTCCTTTTCCCTTTGCCTTTGCGCTGCTTATTCGCAATCGGTTTGGAATTTAATGATTTTGATGAATTTTACACGCTTCCAAGAATATTTTCATGACATAATGCGTCGAACGACGCATAAATTATGAGCACATGTCCAAGAGATATAGGCACAAATTTTGTTTCACTTTTCCAATAAACATTCCATTATTGATATTAATTTCCAATGTTTTTTTTTTTCATTTGAAAATACGAATATTTTAATAGAATGTTTAACAGCAGAAACAGCAGCAGCAATAACAGCAACAATAACAGAATTCTTGTATTTTCTCCTGAGTCACGTCTTTGGCATGTAAATGAGCAATGTGCGTGTGTGAGTGAATGAATGATGGACAAGTTTAAAACGCGTCGCGCGTCTGCGTAGCGTGTGACAATTTTTTTGCGTACCCTGTTTTAAATGAAAATTAATAACAGGGCATGAACAACAAAATTTATGTAACTGGAAAATGAACATTTTGTAGCAACAACGCACATTTGGAATAAGCATATTGGAAGGAGATCTCTGTTTAAGTAATAAGAGAATTGGAAGGATTTTTTCCAGAGAGTAGCATTTTTATAGAGACAATGATTTTTAAAGAGAATTACACATTATAAGTGCATTAAAATGTATAGATTTTTTAAGAGAGAACTATTTTTAAAGAGAAGTAGGAAAGAAAAGTATAAACTGCATTGGAAATAACCATTTCAGTTCTTTACAATGATTGGAAGTGATCGGTCTTCGGGAGTACGCAGCAGCTAAAGCAAAGAGAGAATTGGAAGGATTTAGGATATTCATGATGAAACCGAATTGGAAATTTTAAATGTATTAAATGCAAATGATTTTTGCAAGAGAGAAGGATATTCAAATAACAGATATAAAGCAGAAATTTCCAAAGAGCAGATTTTTTAAAGCAAATATATAAAAATCAATAAAAAATCATAAATTTAAATTTGAAAGTGAATTTAGAAATTATAAAATTAACAATAATTGTATACATATTTTACAGGATATTTTCCAGTTTTGTACGCTCTCTTAAACCACTTTTAGTTTGTTTTTTCATCTCTTTCTACTTTTAGTAATTTTTGTCTCTGTCTTGTGTCTATTTTCAGCAAATCGAAGCAATTCCGACTTCGATTCGTGTATGAATTAAAATTCCGTCAAGCCTCGGCTAAAATACAACAAAAAAACACAAATCAAACAGAAAAAAATTTATAAATTATTGTATATTAAAAAATTCATTCATCGAGTGTTCGCGTAAAAAATATTTATTGTATTTTGTGCGCTCAAAATGATATTGACGAAAAATTTTTGTGATAAAACTAAGAAAATGGAAAAATAAAATAAAAAAATGGCAGCAGCAGCAGAAAATGTGATAGGGAATATTCAAACTGGACAAAACGTAGATAAATCTCTGCGAATAATATTAATTAATTTATATATACGTATAATTTTTGTTTAATTTTATAAATTTATATATGTGTAATGGAATTTGTGACAGAAAAAATTATTTTACTCTTATGTAAATTAAATGGCATTTATAAAGAATGAAAAATAAGTAACAAAACTAAACAACTGAAAAAAACGTAAAAAACAACAAATTTGCTTTAAGCAAGGCTACTAACTAGTGAAAAAAGTGCCTAAAATACAACAACAACAACACACAAGGAAAGCAGCTCAAAACAGAAGAAGCACAAGCCCAAACAAGAGCTTCTCACACACACACACGCACACATGCAGAAATAACCCCCGCCAAATATAAAGACGGCTGCTGACTGTTTGTGAGTGAGTGTGTGTGTGTGTGCGTATTTGTGTGCGTGTGTGTGTGTTTACGTCGTCGTGTATTCGTGTGTGTGCGTGCGTGCGTGTGCGTGTGTGTTAGTGTGATATGAGTGCTAAATATCACAAGGAGAAGAAGAAGCAGCAGCATAAAAATGCATCCAGCGGGCGAAAAAAGGGGTCGCCCCAATGATAAATACACAGCGAAAGCGCTCGAGAGCATTAAACAGGATCTAACACGATTCGAAGTACAAAATAATCATAAAAATAATCAGGTGAGTTTTAATCAACTATAGATAACAAAATTAAGTTAAGCGCATAAAATAAATTTAAAAAAAATCAGCAGCAAAAGACACATTCACTTCCAAAACATATATTACAAGATTGTTGAGTAGAAAGAACAGCATATTTTAAAATAAATGAAAGAGGCAACAACAACAGCAATTTATCAGCTTGCTTTAATGCTTTAAATATGATTCAGCAAAAAGTTCGAAGGAGAAAGAAAAACCACAAAATACGACAACCAATATAAAAAAAGAAACCAAAAAAAATTAACAACTAGATAAAACGCATGTCGCGCGACTCAAAAAAGTGGAAAGACAATAAAACAACACAAAAGCGTGGGCGAAGAAAAAAAAAAATGTTCACCTGCTGTTGGCACGAGCCGAGTTGTTATTGTTGTTATTTCACCTACAGACTAACTGTTAATAAGACATCAATGACATTTGTCACAATCAGCTGTTTTGTGTGTGTGGGCAAACATTTTGAACAGGAGTTGGCAATTAAATGAACATTTTTTTTTTGCTCAATGAAACATGTGTGGGTGGATGTGTGTGTGGATGTGTGTGTGTGTTTGCTTTCGTGCTAAATATAAATAAAACTGCTTGAAATGAAATTAATGAACCGCCAACGAAATGCAATTGACCTTCTGCCATTTTACACACACACAAACTTAACATATAATATAGATCTCTGTTATGAACAGCATTGAGTGGGCGGCCTCTCTTTTATTACTCACTGTTAAAAGCTGCCAGACAAAATGTCCAGCTATAAATTTCACTCTCTCGCACTCTCTCTTTATATTCTCTATTGGATATGCGTGAGTGACCGAGCGCGCGCGTGTGTGTGTGTGCATGCGATCGCTTTGAACGCGAATGAATGCATTGACGTCACAGCTGTCAAAAGCTGAGAGCTGCACTAAGAATTGATAGGGAATTTTAGTGGTAGAAGAAGCAGCAAATAGTATTAGCAGGGTAGTATGTAGTAAAAAGTAAATCAAGAACATATTAGATTATGAGTAGCAGAAGAAGTATAAATAATAACACTATTTTTAGAAGAAGTTGTATAGGTATTTAAAACAGCAATCGTAATTGTAGTATTAGTAGAACTATAAGTTATTATAATAAGTAGTAAAGTAGTTATTATTATTAGTAGTAGATATTAAGTAGTAATATTAGTTGAGGTATTACTTGTATTATTAGTAATAGTCAATAGACTTTATATTTAGAAGAGTTGAAACTGAAGTCATTTGATCGATAGGTTCTGAAATTAGTAGTAGCATTAGTAGACTGTTTCTGAAATTAGTAGTAGCATTAGAATTAGTAGTATTAGTAATAATATTTATTCATTGCACAGACAGACACACAGACAGGCGTTGAAATGCAATTTTCAATTTGTGGCAACAAGAACAAACACAACAACTTTGGCTAATAATCATTTATAAACAGTGTTTTGGTTGGTTTATTGATTTTGTTTGTGCCTTGCCTTGAGGCAGGCTCTGTTCGTTCGTGTGTGTGTGTGTGTGTGTGTATGTGTGTGGACTGTGGACAGACAGCTAGCTCATAAAAACGCTTAAATATGATCTGACGGGTCATTAATTTAAAATTTTACGATTCCAACAGGCAGCCTCAGCTACTCAGCTACTCAGCTACTGTTTGCCGTTTGCCGTTTTCTGTTTGCCATTCGCTGTTTGCTTGTGCGATTGTAAATTATGGTCGGGCGAGCGATCCATTCGATTAGCCAACATTCCTGCGGCTAAGCCGACCAACAAATGCAGTCGAGTTGTTTGTTGTATGTTGTTAATGCAGGTTTTTTTTTTCTTAATATTTTCGTTTTTTCTTTTTTTGGCTCATAAAAATAAGTTGCTGACGGGGATGATATGCGGCAAATTGTTGTGAAGCAGCCATAGCCACAGCCAGGCACTTGGCTCTTTAAGCCTGCTTCAATCATCAGTTAGATAAGATTAAATACTAATAGATATAAGTAGCATTTCATTGGATATTAAGGATAGATATTGTATCGATAAATTCTTATTTAATACATAGTTCAAGTGCAAACCGATAAATTATAAAAATGTAATGATCCAGTCAAGTTCATCTAAACCCAAATATATTTTTAAACAACTTTAAATCGATTGATAACTATATCTTAATTATCAAAAATGGTTTTCCATACGTATCTTGGGATTATTTTAATTTATCGATAACTCAGTAGATATCGGTTGTCGATAGCAACAAAAGTCACACATTTTCAGACAGTGATATGCAATTTTATGGCAATATCCCATAATATTCTATATTGGTTAAACGTAGCAATATTATTCAGTTTATAAAAAGTATTGAATATAAAAATAGATAAATATGCAAAAATCGATTTATATTACTAAAATGAATTGAAAATGCATATTCATATCCGAAATGGAAGCTATTTTTTTTATTGAGGTAGCCTCGACACGACCAACTTTATTTGTCGGCTGTCGGGTTTTAGCCAACTTTAGGCTTTTAGCCACGTGGCCTGCCTAAAATGCGAAAATATACAATCATAATCTGCTCGAATATAGCACACAGCGACTATAGTCATAGACCAAGTGTGGGCAGTCAAATAATAAAAAAGCGATGTGATAAATAAAATTTACAATTTATTCATGGTTCGCTTTAAACACTTTTTTAACGCCCACAGCTGCTGCTGGTGCTTCTTCTTCTCGCTTTGGCGGCTACCATAAAACGATCATCGATTTGACAGTGATATAAATAGCAGATACGCGAACCAGCCGAAGCACGAGTTCTGCCCAAATATGATTAAATAAAAAATAAATTAAACTAAGGCTGCAACTAATTAAGATGACAAAACGTTCGATATAAATTTACTGCCAACACCAACGTTAAATAAATAATAACAAAAAAAAACTAGACAGTGGGCTTAAATGGCATTTAAAAAATAAAAACCAAATGCGAGGCAAACAATATAGAAGCGAAATATGCATGAATAAATTACACAACATACAAAAGGCAATCAACCAATCTAATTTCCCCTTTCCCACCACTCTACCCACACACACACAATTCAACACCTTTTTTCTGTTTCAATACACTCGTCAAAATACATTTGTAATCTGGCTTTATAGCCCTAATTGCTTGTCATATATAACAATACAGAAAATCTGTAGGTATTTATAAATCGCAAACAGTTGTTGCTAAAGTAAAGTAAAACTTATTTATAATTTATTTATAACAAGTTAAAAAGCGAGGTTTTTAAAGAACTGTTTTTTTCGACTCTGTCCATAAAATATATCCAAAAATGTTATTAATCAGCTGTGCGAATTTGCTTAAGATTGCAAAAGAAACGCCGAGATATGTTAAACAAAAACTCTTAAGTTCTATCAGCAGAGTATCTGCTCGTCGATCTCTCTCTCTACCCTAACTAATTCTAGCTATATTTGCCTATTAAGTATATTATTTCTTTTTAATAGTTCACCTCCAATGAGAGATTAAATCCGATTAGGCTGCTAAATATAAAATTCCCAAGAATTTCCCTTTGTATTCAATTTAATTTAATTTACAACTAAATGAAATATGTATATATATTTATATATATATATGTATATTATTTTGAGCAAAATGGCCAAAAATTAACATTTGCCCGATTCTTTCTCTATTAATAACAAAAGACAGCAACAAATATACAAATAAAACAAAAATAAATGTTTGAAATGCCTTCGCGCAGCATTTTCCCCCTCCCCACCCCTCCTCGACCAAAAATATAAATATATATAAGAAATTATTTATACATATGTATAAATATATCTTTTGGTATTTGCCAGTTGCCAAGAATTTTTATGTATTTTCATGTGTGTGTTTGCATAAACCAAGAAAATCCCATAATTGAAGACGAAAAAATATAAATTCTACATTTTTGCTCTTTGCCTCATGTATTGTTTTTATCGGTTTGTCGCCAGTAAAAATATGCTTATAATTTTTTTTGTCAGGTTCAAAGTTATTTTGGTCAAGGTGATAAGTGCCACAAAATGTGGCGCCCTTGTTTGTCGGTCTTAATTTCAAGTGGATTAACGAAAGTGTTTTCTGTTTTCTTATATTTGTTTGCCTATCGCAAATCCAATTTATTTTATTTGCAATTTGTCCGAATTGTGGAGGGCGGTTGGGGGATACGCTTGTGGGTTGGGCTATTTAACGGATTAGCTAATTTCGTCAATTGTTTTGTTCATGTAAATCGTGCAGAATAAGCAGAAGAAGAAGAAGTAGAAAAATAAGAAGCAACAGCAGCAGGCAATAAAGTGTCGTCAATTTGTCTGCTGGGGGTAATTTTTTTTTTTTGCTCTTTTGTTGGGTTTCTTCGCGTCCTTGGTTTTAATTAGTCTGCGTTGGCCGCAACATCAAACGTATGCTCTCCCTTTCTATCTCTCTTTCTCGTTCAGTCGCCCACTTGAGGTTTAAATATGCAGCAGGCAGCAGATAAAAAAATGTGTCTCTGCGTTTTGTTCTGCTAGAGATGCACATTTTTAAATAAATACGCCTTATGAATTTATACGAATTGAAAATAAATAGTAAGTTCGCAACAATTCGGGGGAAAAACAACAAAATTCTCTCCATTTTTAATTAATTAAATTTAATGTTAACATTAACAGCGGCAATCAACAGCTGATATTTATAAATACAGCAACAAAGTAACATGCATAATAAATTTACCTTTCATGATGAGACAAATTTCCCTCAACTTAACGACTAATCTCAGGTTAAGCAACTTTTGTTGTGAGGATTTAATGTTGATTAACATTGGATATGTGACGTTAAAACTCAGCGCTGTCAAAATTGCAATTTCGTGAACGTGCGTGACTTGTTATCTTGTTACATATGTATATGCATAGGAAAATATTTCATGTCACGTTGCCATCACAAAATATATGGCCATCACTCATGCAATGTCAAAATGCGAGGATCAGTCACAAAAGAAAAACGCTGATGATGATGAAAGAATGCGTAAAACGGGTAGCCAGCAGCAGAAGCAGCAAAGTGCATACACACACACATACTCATATATACACACACAAACTGAAGGTTGCCCTGTTCTGTTCTTCTTCTGTTTGCTGCAATCTGTCAGCCGGCGATTGCTTTGTTGTTGTTGTTCTTTGCTCTCTTGCTCTTGTGCCTGTTTCTTTTCCTCTCTTCTGCTTGCTGTGTATCATTTATGTCTGTTTGTATGTGTGTGTGCTCCTGACTTTTAGGAATTTCTGAACGATGGCAAGAATTTGATTTCATTGCTTTAGCCGCAACGTTTCTTCTGTCTTTTGTTTTAGGCTTTGTTCGCATTTTTGTTTTTATTTTGTATGCGCGTCTTTTGTTTAGTTTTTGAACTGCTACCAAATCTAAACACACACACACGCACGCACACTGATGCAAGTCAATATGAATACACAAACAAATTTTCTCACAGCGCAGGAATGCTGCCCATGCAAGGGTGAAGAATATATGGGGCGGGAGAATAATTGGAATTTAGGTTTGCTGCTGTGTGTTTGCCTATCGATATCGATACTTCTAATAATTAAATTAAGAATATGAAATAATATTTATAAAACTACTTATTGGAACAAGTGATTTCCCTTTTTGTCCTTCGTTTAGTTCGTTCATTTAGTTCACTAATTTCAATCATTTGTGTTGTTCTTAAAGTTCGATTCATGTTCATTTGATTCATGTTCGTTTTGTTTATTTTAGTAAAAATACAAATTAAACTTTTGTGCATGAAATTACAATTAACACAAAATAATTTGAATAATAGAACTGAAATAGATGAACTTAACGAATTATTTTCATACTTGGCAAGCTATAATTATTAAACAAACTACTCGAACGATAATTGAACGAAAGAACTAAATGAACGATTGGTTCGTAATTAGCGTAATGTAATGTAATTGTAATGAACTTTAAAGCAGAACTATAATATGTAATGCCACTGTTATGCCAAGTATGTAGAGTAAATATTTTTTCTTTAATTTGTTTTTCATTATCTATAACTTTAATCAAACTGAAAACAGCCCAAACTATTATAAATTAACAACTATAAATAAAATTATGTTTGACTTTTTCACTTATTGATAACTTATCGATAACTTCTTGTTTTGCAGAATTACACACCTCTGCGATATACGGCCGCCAATGGACGCAACGACGGCACCGAATACCACCATGCCAAGCAGCTGCCCCTGGAATCATTGCCACTGGCCTCGGCCTCATCCCCCTCGCCCGATGTGGCCGCTGCTGTTGTTGTTGTGCCCCAGCTGGTTGCAGCCCAACAGCAGCAGCAGCAGCAGCAGGGACAACCGGGACAGCTGCAGCAGCAGGGTCAGGTGCAGGTGCAGGTGCAGCAGGGAGTCGCCAATGCCGTTGCCAATGGTCATGTGCCAAAGATGATCAATTCGCTGATGCCGCCCAAATTGATACGCAAACCGAGCATCGAGCGGGAGACACCCACGCATTATCTACGCTGCAGTCCCGCCTTGGATTCCGGCGCTGGCAGTTCCCGCTCGGACAGTCCACATTCGCACAGCCATCAGCAGATGAGTGGCAGGACGAGCACTGGCCAATATTCACCTTCGCCGAGCAACTTTAGCGATGCAACGCCACCGGCGCCACCGCCACGCAACCCACAGCTGTCCAGCTCGGCAACGCCACCGCCACCACCGCCCACCAATCAGTCGATCTTCAAGCGACGCTCACCGGCACTAAATCGCCCAGCGGCAGTTGCGCCAAGCTGCACCTCGCCGAGCATATCACAAAATGGCAGCAACAAGCAGCAGCAGCAGCAGCAACAGTTGCAACAACAGCAGCAGCAGCTCAGCCAGCAGCTAAAGGCGCTCAGCATGTATCCGAGTGGTGCGGTGAGTGGTGCTGCTGTGGAGCCACCGCCACCATATCTCATAAATACGGTGGTAGTGAGTGGATCAGGCGGAGGAGCAGCTGCGGCTGCACCACCACCACCGCCGCCCAGCTACACGGCCTCAATGCAGTCGCGTCAATCGCCGACGCAATCGCAGCAATCCGATTACCGCAAGTCACCCAGCAGTGGCATCTATTCGGCCAACTCGGCCGGGTCGCCCAGTCCCATTACGGTTAGCAGCAGTGGCACAGGCGTGGGCGTGGCCAGACCGCAGCCACGCGTCTACCAGACACGCACCCAGCCACCCATCATCATGCAGAGCGTCAAGTCCACCCAGGTGCAGAAGCCCGTGCTCCAAACAGCTGTTGCCCCCCAATCGCCGGTGAGTGCCTCGGCGAGTAATTCTCCGGTGCATGTGCTCGCTGCGCCGCCATCCTATCCGCAGAAGTCGGCGGCGGTGGTGCAGCAGCAACAGCAAGCGGCGGCAGCAGCACAGCAACATGTGCCAGTTGTTGTCATTGCGGGAGCGGTGAAGCCACCGACGCCAACAACGCCGCCGCTGCTCAATGGTGGTCCTGGTGGTGCTGGCAGTGGTGTTGGCAAAGTGGTGGGACCCATGGAGCCACCATCGTATGCGAAGAGCATGCAGGCCAAGGCGGCAACAACAACGCCACAGCCACAACAGCAACAGCAACAACAGCAGCAGCAGCAGCAACAACAACAGCAGCAACAGTTGCAACAGCAGCAGCAGCAGTTGCAGCAGCAACAGTTGCGTGCGCTGCAAGCACAGCAGCAACAGCAACAATTGCAGCATCAGCAACAACAACAACAACTCCAGCAGCAGCAGCAGCAACAACAACAGCAACAACAAAAGGTAAATAATACCCCAAGTGACTCCAAGCAGCAGCTGTAAGGAAGATGAAGAACAGGCAGCTTCACAACACTTATTTTGCACCTGCCCAGCACTTGACAGAAGGAGCAGATGGAGCAGATGGAGCAGATTAAGCATGCCTTTCTCAGGGATCTTGTCGCAGAATTAGCACCAACATGGAAAAGATTAGGCTGAGGAAATTTTAGGCGGGTTATTGACAGGACATAGTTGACTAAGAAGTCACCTATCTAAACTGGTTAGTTTTAGTAGTAAGGCAGAGCTCTCAAGGCAAATCCTAGCTAGGAAAAGAAGTGTTTAGCAGACATGGAAATCTTTAAACCGAGAAGAATGCTTGCAATTTTCTGCTCAATGCTGGTGTTGATGGTAGACCTATGTACTCAGAAGGGGCACCATAGAATTGGTCTCCCAATAATATTACAAATATGATTGCAAAATTCAGAAACTCATCTGACTAGTTTGAAATTTGATTCAGTCTCCCGATATGTGTTAAGGAATTGAGAATTTGTAACCTAACCTAGCAGATGGAAGATAGCAGATGGAAGACAGCAGATGGAAGAATGCAGATAGTAGAAAGAAGATAGCAGATAGGAGATATTGGATAGAAGAGAGCAGATAGTGGAAAGCAGATGGAAGATAGCAGATATTATATAGCAAATGGAAGATAGCAGAATGCGGATAGCATCTAGTAGATAGAAGAGAGCAGATAGAAGATAGCAGAAAGCAGCTAGTAGAAAGCAGTTAGAAGAAAGCAGAAATCAGATAGCAACTAATAAGGGAAACATAAAAGTGCTAAACCAGCCGATACAGAATAGATTGCAAGGGGAATCCGTATTTAAAGTGTAAAATTGATTTCTTAAAATTTATCTCAACTAAGTTTTAATATGGTTTTATTTTTTCCAGTCACTGCCCGTTGGTGGCAGCAATGGGAATGCGAATCGGCAGCTGCCGCCGCCGCCGCCTTATCAGAGTGCGCGCGTGACCACGCCCGAGTTGTCCATCAACAGCAACAGCAACAACAGCAACATCAGCAACAACAACAATAACAACAACAGCAACCTGCAACCTGAACTCAAACAACAACCCGCAAGCATCAACAACAACATACAAATCAGCAACAGCAATTTGGCGACAACGCCACCAATTCCACCCGCAAAATACAGCGGAATTGGCATGGGTTGTGGCAACAGTTCGAGTGGCAGCAATGGTTCCACAACAAATGCCACAGCTGCTGCTGCGGCTGTTGCCGCGTGCAAAAAGATCAAACATGCCTCACCCATACCGGAGCGCAAGAAGATCTCCAAGGAGAAGGAGGAGGAGCGCAAAGAGTTTCGAATACGACAGTATTCGCCGCAAGCCTTCAAGTTCTTCATGGAGCAGCACATTGAGAACGTCATCAAATCCTATCGCCAGCGCACCTTCCGCAAGAACCAGCTGGAAAAGGAGATGCTGAAAGTGGGCCTCTCGGATGAGACGCAAATCGAGATGCGTAAAATGCTCAACCAGAAGGAGTCCAACTATATTCGGCTCAAGCGCGCCAAAATGGACAAGTGCATGTTCGTCGAAATCAAGACCATCGGCATCGGTGCCTTTGGTCAGGTGACCCTGGTCCGCAAAAAAGACACCTCGAATCATTTGTATGCGATGAAGACGCTCCGCAAGGCAGACGTCCTCAAGCGCAATCAGGTGGCTCATGTGAAAGCCGAACGTGATATTCTGGCCGAGGCCGACAACAACTGGGTTGTCAAGCTCTACTATAGTTTTCAGGATAAGGATAATTTATATTTCGTCATGGACTACATACCAGGTGCGTCACTTCTATCACATAATCCACATATATATATATATATATATTTTAATTATTGTCTCTTTTTCAGGCGGCGATCTGATGTCGCTGCTAATCAAGCTGGGCATCTTTGAGGAACCACTCGCCCGCTTCTACATTGCGGAAGTCACCTGCGCCGTCGACAGTGTCCACAAAATGGGATTTATTCATAGGTGCGATGAGTGACCCAAAAATCACAATTAGAATATAGATTAAAGTAGATTTTAGACATTTGTTAAAGACATTTTTTTTGTTAAGAATTTGCGACATTTTGTCTAAAACTAAAGGTTCGAATTGTCCTTTTGAAATCTATTTATTAATTGTAGTTAAAGTTGGTTAATATTCAGCTAAATTTTTGCTAGAATTTAATCTTAATTAGTAGCCAAAGCAATTTGTGCTTTTTGTATACAAATAATTGCAAATCTTGATTGTTTTGTTGTCATCATTGTAATAATTGTAATTAGAAAACATAATTTAGTGCTGACTATGGTTTCATTATCATCATTTTAATAATTGTAGTTAGTAAATTTAAATTGTCTTTCTACTTAAACATAATATTTAAATATGAGTGCTGACTTTGGTTCATAAGATTTAGTAACTTGCAAAGAACTTCTGCTAAATTCTTGACAACAATTTTTAAAACTGAGCACAATATTTATGTATGCCAGAATTTAATTTTCGCTTGATCTTTGATCTTAATTAGTATCCATAATTGCTCGCTATTGATAAGATACGATTTGTGTACCACAAATATTGAATAGTTTTTTGATATCGTCATAAAATATTTTATTTTTACAATTAAAATAGTCGAATTTGAGTATAAACTTGCTTCGTGCTTAGAGCAATAATTTATTTAATGTTTATAACTCATTGAAAATTGAGAAATGTTTAATGAAGTTGTGCAAATGTTTGCAGCAGGAATATACCATTCATAATATCGAATAAATAATTAAAATAAAGCATTATATTTCACGTGATTATAGAAAAATTATAGTACAAAAATTAAGTTTTAATTTAGAAGCCAATTCAACGAGTGTTATTAAAACTGCTAATTGCTTATCAGCAAAGTTCGATCGTTTCTAAGTTTAATTAAGTTAAAGTTCAATTAATTTTTACCACATTGTTTAATGTCTAATTTTTTATATAGAATATTTAAAACATAACATTTAACTAAAGCTGTTTAATAAATTTGATCAACATTATTCTATGCAGGGACATCAAGCCTGACAACATACTCATCGACCGGGACGGACACATAAAGCTGACCGATTTTGGACTATGCACCGGCTTCAGATGGACGCACAACTCCAAATACTATCAGGAGAATGGTGAGTCCTCCAAACATTTAACTAATTCCGACTTAAGATTAACGCATTTTATTTGCCAGGCAATCACTCGAGGCAGGACTCAATGGAGCCGTGGGAGGAATATTCGGAGAATGGCCCAAAGCCCACAGTGCTGGAAAGGTGAATAGAAACCATAGCCTTAAATATTATTTGCTTATATTTGTGCCTCCTTTGATTAGGCGTCGCATGCGGGATCATCAAAGAGTGCTGGCCCATTCGCTGGTCGGCACACCCAACTATATAGCGCCCGAGGTGCTCGAGAGGAGCGGATATACGCAGTTGTGCGATTACTGGAGCGTTGGCGTCATTCTCTACGAGATGCTGGTGGGTCAGCCACCATTTCTGGCCAGCAGCCCCATGGAGACACAGCAAAAGGTATCAATTTTAGTTGCAAACTTGAGTTAAATTTTGTGAAAAGTAAATTGCAAATATTTAACTGATAAGTTCAAATGAAAATCTCCTATCTAAAATCAATTTTGAAATGCAGGTCATAAACTGGGAGAAGACGTTGCATATACCGCCGCAGGCGCAGCTGTCCATGGAGGCAATGGATCTCATCCGGCGGCTGTGCGCCTCAGCGGACAAGCGGCTTGGCAAGAGCGTCGATGAGGTCAAGGGTCATGAGTTCTTCAAGGGCATCGATTTTGCGGACATGCGCAAACAGAAGGCGCCATACATACCGGAAATCAAACATCCAACGGATACGTCCAACTTTGATCCGGTGGATCCGGATAAGCTGCGCTCGAACGATTCGAATTTGAGCAGCGGCGATGATATCGATCTCAGTGATCGCCAATTCCATGGATTTTTCGAATTTACCTTTAGACGATTCTTCGACGACAGACAACAGCCGGACATGACCGATGATCAGGCGCCGGTCTATGTCTGAGCTGACAAAAAAACCATATATATATATATATATATATATATATATATATATATATATATATATGTATATATATGTATATATTTTTTTTCATGTGTTAGTCAAATAGTCACAAAACAACAACAGACAACAAATTAGTGTTAACAGTGTGTTAACAGCGCCGTAACAGGAGCATCTCTGTTAAGCAACAAGCAATAATTCCTTGAATGCAAAAATTCAAATTAGTGTTTTTTGTTGAATTTGTTGCCAAAAAAAAAAACTTTAGGCACTGTTTTCATATCTGGAATTTCGTTTTATTTGTATTTTATATTTTGTTGTTTTTTTTTTGTATATCTTAGCAGTTATTGAAAGTGACACACAAGACGGAACAATATATATATATATACATATATATATCTATAATTCATACATATTTATAACAAAAGTAAAAAACAATTATATACGGTTGATTAGCAAAAGGGACTATACATACATATATATATTTATATATATATATATACATAAATACATATATACATATATATGCTTGATTGCATGAACTGAATAAATTTAAATGAATTGAGTCATAACTTTTGATTTTTTTGTAAACTAAAGATCTTGTATACAAACAAAAGCAGTTTATATATATATATATATACATATATATTACAAAATAGTTATGTACGTTATTCTGATGAACGATGGCAATGGAATGAACATCTATATCTATATACATATTTAAATTTATATATAGACATGAGGAGAAAGCAATTGAACCAATTTCGTGGTGCTCAAATCAAAAATTAAAGCTATATTTACACACACTATGTGCCTTGACAAAAGAATAAAAAGAAGGAAGATTGATATCAAACATGTATTTAAAACTATATATGGCAGAAGGAGCGAATTTAAACTAAAACTAGACAAAAAAAATGAAGAAAAGAAAAACTTTTACTGGACCAATTTTTACAATGTTATCGCCGATGGCAACTATTTCAGCAGGCTGATTAGTTTCTGGCCATTGAGCGAGCCTTGAAACTTTAGCTTGACAAGAAAGCAAAATCAATTCAATTTGTGCGATTGGTCAATCAATCAATCAACTGATCAGCGCGCAGAGCATCGCACCAAGTTAGCGATATAAGCGGGTCTTATAAGCCTAATCTATACAATAACTCTTAAAATCTTATGAATGAATTCTATCAATCACAACTATTATCAGTGCTCATTCTACTATTTACCCCACTTCCCCTTCCCTGAAAAAAAAATTAAAGAACAAATTTAAATCTATCGTTTAGATTAAATACATACTATACACACACACACACACATATATATATATATATATATATATATATATATATATATATATATATATATATTTAATTAATCTAGCTGCATATATAGCAAAGTTAGACCAACTTGTTGAATGCCAAATGAAATTGTTTTTTTTTTATCTAATGTTCAACAGTAAAAAAATGCTAAAAGAAAATCTATACATAAAACACAACAAACAAACAACAAAAATCTATATCTATAAATATATACATACAAATTATATATAAATATAAATGAAAATTGTAAAAGAAATTTAATTGATAGTTTTTACATATATGCAATACATTATTTTTAGCGCTAAGATGTTTTTTAGTTTATAATTCGCTAACAATAATTTAGTGTAATTTTCATGTCTAAGCAAAAAGTACATAAAACCATTTTTTGTTTTTTTTTTATTGTAAGTTCTCGTTGGTAATGCGATCTGTTTCGATATACTTACTATATATAGTAATACTTACCTTTGTTTCATTAGCCCGAGTTTGTTTTCAATGCGAGAGGAACAACAATTTCAAAAATATCGAAAAGTTAAAAAAAAAAATAACACTGCGCGTGCCTTGGCCAATTAATTTACAATAACACAAATCAATAAATGGAAAGCAAAATATGTAAAAAATCTTAAAAACATATGTCTTTTATATTTTGGGGGGAATTTTTTAATTTAAAATTTTCACATACAATTTCAGAGAATTTCAGACTTGCCAGAATTGCGTTTTCGCCTCCAAAAACCAAAACTATATTCTGGAAAGTTTACTAAATGATTAAACTAAGAACCACCGCTGGACTCAAATTTAAATTTCAATTTCCACTTGTTCCTGAAAACACACTTAGAGAAAAGAAGTTTTTTTCCGAAGTAAAGATGATCAGTTCCAAATCGGAACCATTGCCGCTGGATTTCCTCTTGGACCAACTTTGTATATTATTTTAAAAAATTCTTCCAGGCCCCTTTTAAATAACAAAACAATATTATTTAAATTTTAATAATTTGTTTTTTTTTTTGTTTTTTTTTTATTTTCACATTGTAAATTTAATAATTATAATAATTTTGTAAATGTATCAAGACAAAAAATGGTTTATCCGTTTTTTAGTTTTTGGTTTTTTTTTTGTTTTTGCTTACTTTTGATTAAAATACATTTATGCGTAATATTTGAAATATAAGTTATTTAAATTGTTGTTTATTTCTCAAAGTGTACTTGTATATAGCAATTAACATTTTTGATGCCCGTCTCAATATCTAAAATAAAAAACATTGAAGATTCTCGTTTGTTGAACATAAAACAGAAGAAAATAATAATAATACAAGCACATACACTGTACGAAAATCAACGTATGTATGCGTAAAAATTTCTCACGCTTTTGCTTATACATATATGTATTTATATATATATATAGATATATATATAGATTTATGTACATAAAACTTTTGGCGAACAACTTTAACAGAGGATAGTGAAAAAGAGCTTGTTGGTTGCATGGGAATTGCAAGGGGTAACTTAAAAGAGGGACGCACGTCATGCACATCTTAATTAGGCTTAATTTAAATAACTAACAAGTGTTTAAGTGTAAATCTGTATATTGGTGTGCGTGTGTGTGTAAGTGTGTGTATCTCATATAAGGCCCTAGAGTGCAAATATTATCGCCGGCATTTCTCCAACTCCATCACAATTCAAATATTTGCGCTTAATAATAATTATTTGTTAGTTTTAGTGTTTTTTGTTTGTTTTTGTTTTTGTTGTTGTTGTTGTTGTAAGTTAACATTTATAAAGACGTTTAACTAGTCTAATTTATCAATTATAGTATAATTTATGCTAAACAAGTGCTGTCTCTAATTTTTAGTTGAAACAATTACAGTTTGGCGCGTTTTTTGTTTTTTTTTTTGGATTCTCTAGCTTTTTTTCTTGCGAAATAATTTACAAAATATATATATATATATATCATATATATATATATCGAGATTTTTTGGGTTTATGTTTTAAGAATACAAATATAAAAATTAATTAAGTAATAAATGCATTTTTTTTCGAGTTTTTCTTGTTTTTTTCTTTCTTTTTTTTTTTGGAAAAGCAAAAAAAAATTCAATTTGAAATAAAATTTTAGATTCAATTTGAGTTTTTGTGTTTAACAATAATAAACATTAAACATAAATTTTCGTTGCTTTGGAAACCTTTTTTATATGATCAACTTTTATAATTATTTAATTTTTTCGTATTTTATTGTTGTTTTTTTTATGGCTATGCGAGTAAATTATTTGAATTGAATTTGAATGGAGCAAAAGTTTGGGAAAGCATTCTAATTTATTTAGAAAATTTATTGTCCTTGTAAACATTTTCAATAGTTAATGTTAATAGTTGTTGGGTTTTTTGATTTTTTTTTAGTTTTTAGAGGAGAATTGTTTTTTACATCAATACGCACATTGAAATTTGCTAATAATTTTTCTTTAGAGACTTTTCCAAAATTGTTTTGTTTTTATTTTACATGCTAAATTTTAAATATTTATATTCTGGTTTTGCTTCTTTAACGTTTTTTCACACTTAAAACTAGAGTTGGGTTTTTTTTTTGTTGCTTGTAAGTAATTAGTTAATTAATTGTTAAATAATTTTTAATAAGGCCAAATTAAGTTTTTTGTTTTGCGCTTTAGCTTTATGTTGTGTATAGTATTTTAATTATTAATATTTAAATTTAAGTTCTTGACGAATTCTTTTTTTTATGTTTTTTTTTTTAAATTTGTTTTTAAGTGCATAAGCATTACATTTACAAAACATTTGTTGTTTTTTTTTTTGTGTTTTTGCTGTGTTTGTTTCGTGTTTTTGTTGTTTGCTGTTTTGCTCGAAGTCGAAGCGGAAGGTTTAAATGCATTTTGAGGGCACCTTCTGCTCGGGCAACTCCAGCTAAATGGAATGATCGTATAGGTGTCTCGTTCGATTCGATTATTATTATTATATAGTATTTTAGCTTATATAACTCGTAACTTTCATACATAATTAAACAGAAACAAAAATAAAGAAAATAATTATAAAAGAAATTGTGTAATTTTCCGAGTGTTTGAAACGCGCAGCAAGCGGTGGGTTTTCATTTAACATAAATTTTACATTTTTGTTTGTTCTTTTTTTTTGGCATTTAATTTATTAAGTTGGTTTTTTTTTGTTGTTTTTTTGGTATTTGTATTTGTGGCTTTAATACACTTGGCTGATGTTTAATACTTTTGCGAGAGAGAGAGAGAGAAATAGATAGAGATAGAGCGAGAGAGAAGGAGCATCTAGCTCGGCATTATTTGAATTTGTTATTTTTTTGTTAGTTTTTGAAATATTGTCAAGTTAACGTTTGCTGGCTTTTGGTCCAAAAAGATAAATGTTGAGTTTGCTCTTCATTTTCTTGTTTTAAGCTTGCATTTATACATTTATTCCGCAAATAAACCAAACTAATTTAATATATTATAGTATATAATAATAATAATAAAAAGAGTTAGTAAAATATTAAAATTGACACATTTGTCGTTTTTGTCAAAGCTTTTCTTTGAGTATTCGCAGTACTTGGTACTGGGATTTGTAGCACTTACAAAAACTAAAACGAACTAAAACTAAAACCTTAAACAAGCCGAATGTATAAAAAATATATATTTATATATATATATATGTATATATAATTAAATATGTAAAGAAATAAAAACGATTTCAACTCATTTTTACAAAAAAAAGAATACTACAAAACATTCGTAAATAAAAATAATAAATTCGCTCAAACGAAAGGTTTTCCTTTGCTTATTTCTCTTGTTTTTTGTTATTTTTTTTTGGTTTTTTTTTTCAAAAAAAATGACACGCTTGAAAAATATATAAATTGATATAAAAAATATGCCAGTTGTGTTTTTTTTTTTCAATTTGCTTGTTTTGTGTACCTGCACAATTTGAGATTTTTACGTCGTTTTGTGTGTTTGTTGTGTTTTAAGTACAGCATTTAAGTGCACCGTTAGCTTTAGCGTTAGTTCACTGTAGCTAGTTAAGACTTATGTTAGTTGTTTGGCTCGCATACATTTTGGCATTGAAGAAATTGAAGGACGGTGGATGCGAATGCGAATGTGGATGCGAATGTGGATGCGGATGTGGATGCGGATGTGGTGGTGCCATCATTGCTGCATGATGATGATGCAGCGGACTGGCAAAGAAACCAGGCGGCGCTGCAGCTGATAGCAGAGGTGGTGGTGCACCAAGTGCAACTGCTCCGGCTCCGACTCCGACTCCGACTCCTGCTCCAGCTCCGACTCCTGCTCCTGTTGCTGATTGTGATTGTTGCTGTTGTTGTGTGGTTTGCTTAGGCACTGTACTATTGCTGTGTGGTGGCGGCAACATGATGTTGCTGCTGACAGCGGACGTTGGCCAGCAGGGCAAACGTTGCTGATGCTGCTGCTGCTGCTGGAAGCGTTGCTGCTGCTGCTGCTGATGTTGCTGGTGTTGAAATGCCGCCATTGCAGCCAGCTGATGTGGATAACTGTTGTTGTTGTTATTACTCGGGTTGTTGTTGTTGTTGTTGTGATTTCTGGCCTGGCTGGTTGCGCGACGCTGAGCCCGTTGGTTGGGATGCGGCGTCAGGGCGACACTGGCTACGCAGGTGGGCGGCACTGAGGAGTCGCTTACCTATTCCCTGTACGGCTTGCAGTAGGAGTAGCGGTGGTTCATGTGCTGACTGTAGCTGCCCGAGTGCGAGAAGCGCTTCAAGCACTTGGAGCACTGAAACGGCTTCTCACCGGAATGCAATCGCTTGTGCTCCGTCAAATGATGCTTGTGCTTGAAGGCCTTCGTGCAGTCCATGCACTGATAAGGTCGCTGACCTGCAAATCACACAGAGAACAAAGAATTAATTAAAAGGGATTCTTCATAAATAAATATAATAGAAATATAATAATAAACAAATTTGGCACTATTTATATTTAAATTATGCATTTTGTTACTCTATATTTATATTTATATTATTAAATTAATATTTATGTTGTTTGAAATCAATATGAAATAATCAATAATTAAAGCGATTTATCAGACATTTATTTCATTTATCCCATTCTTTATACTATTTTAATTGTTGTTAAATATTTTCCTTCTTTATAAGAATTATGTAATCTTCCTAAGCCCAACAAAACTAGATAATGTGAATCATTAGCAAATATTTTCCAAACATGCTAAGACTTCTATAAAATCCCAATTTAAATAAATTAAATCTTAAAATGTATTATTCGTAATAATGAAAAATACAAATTTTAAAATCAAAAACTAAGTTTTTAAAATGCAAAAGTTTTTTAAAATTCCTTTTCTGCTTAATCACTTATAAAAATTGATGGAATTTTTTAAATTGAAAAATATGATTTATTCCTTAGTTTCTCTTTGCATTTCCATCTCCTTCCCTTTCCCTTTCCCATTTCAACTGCTTCTGCAGTGCTTACTTACCGGAATGCTCGTATTTGTGCCTGGCCAAGGAGCTCTGTTTGGCGAACGCCTTGTCGCACTGATCACACACGAAGGGCAGATCGGGATCGCCGGCGTGGCCATGGGTCTCGGCCTTGACACGTCTCGGTTTGGGGGCCAGCAGGCCACCGGTGGCCAGGACATAGTCATCCTCGTGGGAAATGCGCGAATCATCGTCACGCCACGAACGCTTCTCGGAGCCACCCGGGCTGAGGCTGGTGCCGCGATGATAGTCCGGCAGTTTAATACTGTTCATCAGAGGATTCGGCGCATATTCGCCGCCGGGACGCATCTGGAAGAGCGCCTCCATGGGCAGGCGGGCCATCATGGGAAAGGGCGGCAGACCGGCAAAGGGCGTGCCCCGCTGTGCGCCCAAAGGAGGCGTGGCGCTGTGCAACGGGCCCGCCGTCGGCGAGGGTGGGGCAAAGTAAAGAGTTGCCGCCGCCGCCGCTGCGAGGGAAGCTGGCGACATGGCAGACGCAGCAGAGCTGGACAACTGGCGGCGACTCAGATTGATGGCCATGCTGGGCTCACTGTAATCCGGCGGCATCTGCAACTGCGACTGCGGCGGCGTTGCATCCCGCTTGAGGGACAAATCCAAGGGCTGATCCTCGCCACGTGGGGGTGGCAGTGCAGCAGAGCTGGCCGGGATTGTCGAGGCCGTCTCAGTGTTGCCAACGCCGCCACTTGTGTAGCTTTGCAGCTTGCGCTCCCGCGAGCGATTGTTTTGAAACCACACCTGGACCACCCGCGCATCCAGTTGGAGATGGGCAGCAATCCGGCGGAACTCGTCGCGACTTGGTCGCGGATTGTGGGCATAGTGCTGCTTCAGCTGCTGCTGCTGCTCCTCGTTGATGGCGGTGCGAACGCGCACCTTGCGCTCATTGCTATCACTGCTGCCGGCGGCGTAGTCCGCGTGGCGTGGCTCCTCCAGCAGCTCCTCCACATCGTCGTCGTCATCGTAATCGGAAAGGGAACGAGGAGTTTGCTGCAGTTGCTGCTGCTGCTGGAGTTGCTGTTGTTGTTGCTGCTGCTGTTGCTGTTGTTGATAGTGTTGCTGTTGCAGCTCCTGCTTGATCAGGCCACAGAGCACTTTCTCGTGCTGCACCAGCTCGGTGGGATGATTGAATTGCTTCGCACAGCGACTGCAACGCAGTTCCGGGCTCGACTGGGGCATGGCCACCGGGGAGGGTGGCTGCTGCTGCTGCTGCTGCTGTTCCTTCTCCAGATCCATTTGCATTTCCAGCTCCATTTGCTCTTCCTGTTCCTGCTCCTGCTCGCGTTCCTGCTTGATAGCTTTGAGTGCTTCTGTGGGCTGTGGCGTTGTCTCGCGACAGATCTCCATTTTGACAGCTGTCTTGGCTTCCACTGTTGCTGCTGCTACTGGGTGCTCTGCATCCTGTTCCAGATCCATGACCAGTTTGGGCTCCTCTGCATACTCCTCCTGTTTGCTAGGCAGCAATTGCAACTGCTCGCGCTGCGCCTGCTCCCTCGTCCGCTGCTGCTCCTGCTGCTCTCTCTGCAGCTGCTGCTCCCTTTCCCTCTCCTGCTCCTGTTCCCTTTCTAACTCCTGCTCCTGCTCCCTCTTCAGCTCCTGCTGCTCTCTGTGCTGCTCCTCCTCCTCCCTCTGCTGCTGTTGCTGCTGTTGGTGCTGCTGTTGTCCTGCCGCTGTTAGCTCCAGCAATCTCTGTATGCTATAGGGATGCATGCGTGGATCTAAGGCAGCCGCCATGAAAGCATTGGGAAAGGCCAACAAAGCCGCATTCATTGCGCTATAATTGGAATAAAAGGGAGGCGGAGGAGGAACAGCAGCTGCAGCACCGCCAGCAACTCCAACTCCAACCGGAGATGTTTGTGAATCACCAGCAAAATAATTCATGGGCAGATTTGGGAGAACCGGTTCCACCAGTTGTTTGCAGGCCGAACGCTTAGTCGGAGGCAGTTGCTCCGCATTCTTGTCCAGCGTTTTGAGCAGCTGGCGATTGTTGTTCAGCTTGAGGCACATGCTGATGCACTTCTTGGATGTCATGTGCGAAGAGAAGCTGCCCGAGTGGGAGAATCGCTTGCCGCAGTTGTCGCAGCTGAAGGGCTTCTCGCCGGAGTGGATGCGCACGTGCTCCTTCAGGTGGTGCTTGAATTTGAACGCCTTCTCGCACTGGTTGCACTTGAATTTGCGTAGCAGCGCGGACTCATCGTGGCTAATCATGTGTCGTTGCAGGCGATACACATTCGCGAAAGTCTTGTGACAGATTTTGCAGGTCTGAAATGAGAGCAAAATGGGCGAAAAACTATTAATTTATGCTTATAATTGTTTAATTTGCATTAAATAGACCTACTTAGGTGCCCTGCATAGTAAGTTTGTGTATTGTTCCCTGTATTCTGTTTGTGAGAGCGCGAACATAAATAGTGGGAATTGTGCAAGTGCTGTGCGCGTCACTCAGCGAGAGATAAAATTAATATATAAACTATAAGTTCCACAACTAACTGCAATAATTGGTTTAAAATGTATTAATTGCATATGCACAATATTTAATCAAAATATTAAATTGATGCTTAACGGAATTCTGCTTGAGTGCGCGCAAAAATAATAGCGGGAATCGCTCAAATTTGCATCTTCCCAGCCGCGAACTAGTAAATCACCCTCCAATGCCTACCATTGAATTAATTACGAATCGAATTCGTAATGGATTCTTCTCGCTGCTGGGTACTTTGTTTCATTCAGGTAGAATGCACAAAATATGCTGTTTAGTTCGACATAAAACTTTGTATATAATAAAAATACACGAATATTAAACAAGCATAAAAAAAACTGTTCACAAGTGTAATCAACTGAATTTTCATAAATAATTTATACGTATTAAATTATTAATATTTTAATTTAATATTCTGCGTCTGCGTCAAGCGCTTTGCCCTGGTTATAACGTTAACTGTGAATTGCGCGCCAGCAGATGACATTGTTGTTGCATTTTTTGTTCTTCTTCTGCTGTTTTATTGTGCGCCTTTTTCTGCGTTTCAGCAGAGCTCACATTGAGCAAAACACGCACACCAAAACACACACACATGCATGGACGACGCTCAGATAATAAATGTTGTTTAAAACAACAAAAATGTTGCTTGTATTTATTTGTTTTTCTGACTTGTTTGAAATTAAACGGATTTGGAATTTCTTTCATAAGGCGCGCAATGCAAAACCGCCAACCAAAACCATGCTTCTAATAATTTTTATGCGTGTGCTTTTATATTTTTTTATGTTTACAATTAAAACTAAATTTTGCCGAATTAAAACGACGCGAAGAGAGCCGCCGAACACGAAATAATAACTGACACAAAACATGACAATAAGTGAAGGTCAGTTCATAAAGGATGACGGCAATTAGGAGTGACATAGCAAGTAGCTTTCAGTTGCAATAACTAACTAGTGCAAAACAAAGCAAAGCAATAAAAAGTGCAGTGATAAAAAATAAATTTAAAAAAAAACTTCAATCGTCGGAAATATTGCGACAAAGCGCCAATAAGAAATCGAAGCATAAACAACAACAATTGCCGGCAAGTGAAGAAATAAACAAAAGCGAGAAGACGTTGAAAAATAGAATTAAAACGTAAGACAAATCAAGTCGAAAACGAGAATTGTTTCAACAGCTGATGCTAATCAACAGAAAGCTGAATGCGTTTGTTTGTGCTTGCATTTTGTTTAGCAACAAATTGAACGCATCAAATGCAACATTGTTGTTGTTACTTTGAAAAAAGGTGTGCAATGAAAGCAAAGCAAAATTAAAAAGTCCAAAAGTGATTGACAGCCTGATTCCACTTAGCCAGCGTGCTGAAAGATTTGCGCCACTTTCACTTGGGCCCCTTTCAACAGATGGCAACACGTGTTGTTTCTCCCCCTCCCCCTCACTCTAGCCCTGGTTATTGTTTACCAATGCAGAGCCATCGAACTTTTAACTTTTGCATTTTGCAGCTCACCTCAATATATTTTGTTTGCTTTTGATAAATAAATGAATAAAAATTGAGACTGATTGTTATTGTTGTAAAAGTTCATGGCATTATCAGCAATAAATTTTTAATGTATTTTCTGTCTGTGTGCGCTTACTTTTAACAGTCCTGCCACTGTTATTCTCTTTGCTACTTACACTCTTTTGTGTGCTGTGAAGTTCTATATTGACCTCTCTTTCTCTGTCGCTGGGTCACTCTCTTAGTCAGAGGTTTTGCATGAATTTCAATTTAAAGCGCTTTACGTGTGACCAGTTATTAGTCACACACATAACCAATTTGTGCTCATCACAAAATGAGATCACAGCTAAAGCAGAAAATGAAGAAGCAGATAAAAACTCTTCAGCCTAATTAGTTTTTTACATTAACTGTGTTTATTTGTACAGCAAGTGGTGAAAAAATAAGAATAATAAAAAAAATAGACGCCCCATAACTACGGCCTAATTTGTTTATTTAAGTCACTAAGAAAAAACACACAACAATATTGGGAAAATTGATTTGTTTTGTTTTCATGAAAAAACTTTTAAACTACAATTTGATGGATGTATCTTTTTTTATCGCCGGCTGGCAACGGCTGATGGCGCAGCGGAAGAGCTGGCAACATAAATTTCCGTTTCCGCTGCTTATAAGTGTGGGGTTGGGTGAGATAGGGCTTGTTGTTTTACCTGTCGCTGACGTCACGGCAGCCATTTGCAGCTGCAAGTGTGAGCGAGCGGACAGGCGTGTCACAAAACGAACGAGTTTGGACATGCACAAACAACTCAACATGGCTACGATTACAGTTATGGCTCGCTACCTGTTGCGCTCACACAAAGCAAAACACGTTATCGCTGCGAAGTTTCAAGCTCTCGCTCTTACTCACTATCGACGTCTGTGTGTGAGTGTATTTGTGTTCACCTCTGCGCTTAAGTACATTCCGACATTATTCACATTCTCTGCTATTGTTGTTGTCGTTGCTTTTATTCTTATCAATTAAATGTAAACCAAAATGGCAGCCACACACAAAAGGTAAATCCAAACACAGTGTAATTTTTATTGCTACTCTTGTTGTTGGATGCGTCAGCGAGAGATTCTTATGCATTTTTATTTTTATTATTTGTGTTCGTCATGTGGCTGCTGCTGGGAACGGAAATGCCAATTGAAGCTACCTTTCGTTAATAGTTTGAACTGCTCTCCCTCTTTCTCCCTGTCTGTTTGTATGATGACTCAAGGGCTTTAAACATTATTATTCTACGAAAACACTTATTGTTGGGTGCGTTTTAACCTTTGCTCTCGTCTGCGATAAGCTTCGCACACGTGTCTATTTAACTCGCGTACTCTGTCAAGAGTGTATGGAGTGCAGACAAAAGCTGTTTGTAATCAACACTGGCTTTGAATAAGTCTGTCCAATTTTTATAGAGGATTGATGACAGAAAAAAGATGATATTGATCAACACATGCTTTGAAAAGAGGTCTAATTAATTAAATTTCAACAGAATTCCACGCCTTGTAAAATCAATTAAGAGCAGTGCGTAAGTGTACCTTAAGTCGCCAAGTACACTGATGTCACTAAAAACATAAATTAAAACTCACACATGTACACATATGAATATATTTACCGCAGTTGCTGCTTATCGCTAGTTGGTTGCTTATCAAACCAAAAAGGAAAAAAAAGCCATTTCGTAGAAAATCAGCCAAAACACAGCGGAGACCACACAGTCGCTTCAAAGCATAAATCAAGCTAAACGCAACTGACAGCCGAAATGAGAAGAGTTTGTGTGCGAGCGAAAGAGACAGCGTTCAGCAGCATACAAAGTCCGGCAACGCTAATTGTTGGCGACAAGAAGCCTTTTGCTATAATTATGCACCAAATTCGAAGTGGGTGGGCGCCAATTCATAAAAGAGAAACAGAGACAGCAATAGTTGAGGGCAGAAAAATGCAAATAGAGAATTTAAGTCAAAATAAATATAAAAATGAGACTTGGGTAGGCAACCAACGCCGCTAATTTGTGAAAGTATTTCACGAACGCCTTTATGCATTGAGTGACATGGGAATTTGGCCATAATAGCACACATAATTGGCTCTAAAACAAACGCAACAACAACAACAACAACAAGCTTTCAAATTTGACATACTTGACAAAAAAAAACCAAAAACAAAATCAAAAGCATTGTTGGCCTTTCAAGATACAATTTTGACAAAATGAAACCGTCAGTATGGATATATACATATATATGTATATATAGTATATATAAACTGTACCATAGTAATATATAGAAATGCGCACCTGTCGCCTTTGGCAACGCCTAAATAAAAATAACAACAAGCGACATGTTATACCCTTCCAAAACAGGGGAAGTATTTTATTTTGATGAACTATATATTTATATTTTATATTATTTTATATATAATTTTGTAGTACAAGCCACTCCTTATTGTTTGCATGACTTGCCTATTTACCAACTTTACTCAACTAAAACTACCTTGTTATGAATAATATTAAGATTTCTTAGAATTCTTGTCATCTTATAGACTCTCTGATCTGAAAGAGTACCCCTATTTTGGTTTTTCACAACTAGCTGCTGTTTCTTGTTATTTTTTCTATGTTTCTCTTTTTGTTTTGAGGTCAGTCTAAACAAGAAATTGGTTTGCACGCAAAAAAAAAAATATAAAAATTATTAACGACGCCACAAAAAATAAAAATCACAAAAAAATTTGTTTAAAAAAAGAATAGAACAAATGTCTAACTGCTTTATAGCAAATGCGACCCAATTTTCTAGGTTTGTGCTTATCTCTGCGCCAGCTGCTATAAACAACAAGAACAACAATTCTATATAGTTTATAGTATGTATTATATTTAGCATATAGCTTCTTAATAAAACTGCTGACTGATTAGAGCAATGAATGAATTTCCAGAATTGACGTACCTCAAAAAAAAAAGAAGCAACAAATCAAAAAAACAGCAGAGCACAATAAAGAATCTATACTAAATAAGATTGTGAACAATTATAGTAGGATTATTATTAAATCGGAGCACGTTGAGCACGCTTTCGAGTTCAGTTCGTTATGGGTTGGTTTGCGCCTGCCTAGGTATTATAGGCAGGGTTTCTTGAACTCTGATTGCTCTGATTAGAGCAACAGACATTTTCTATATAGGTGCGCCTTTAGCGATAAGCTCTGTGACCACATTGTTCTCATTATGAATCCGTTTACAATTCACAATTTACAACTTAATTAATTGGTTTGCGTCATCTTTTAATTTATAAATTATTATATTATTGTTATTATTATATTATTAAATTATTCAGCTTTTGTTAAGCCTGCTGCAAGCAGTTTAAGCAGGGCATTTGCAGGCTGCGCCAAGCTTTTATACGGGTTGCCAAGCTAAGCAGTTCAATTGAAGGAGATCAGTTGCAGCAACAACAACAAAGTCCAGCTTTATCGGGCGTGCTGAAGCTTCTTGCTGTCAAACTCTGAATTTGTTTAGTTTTGTAAATTACTATTTATTTTAATTTTAATAATATTGCATGTGTTTATTAGTAGAAAACATGGTATATATAGCTGCAAATAATTTTTAGTGCTTTTCATCAACACATACAACAAAAGCGCCGCCTTCAGCAATTTATATTTTAACTGTTTTGCTTAATTCACTTTGACTTTAGCTTTGGCACGTGTGCTGTAGCTGGCAGCTGTAAAACCCAGTACATGGTTTATTTTATTATTTCTATATTTCATATGAATATTAACAATAATGCTTCAAGTGTGTATTAATAGAAAATTATATATTCTGCTTAAACCCATTTCTAAAATTTTTCGTATGTGTTTTGTACTAGATTTGAGCACCTAGCAATAAATGCAAAGTTTTCTTAAGTGTATTTTGGTGTAAAAGTTCATTAACATTTTTCTGTTGGCTAAGACAAGAGAACGGTTCTCTATGGAGACTTGTGCGCACTTGCCAATAATCTTGGCTGTCTTCAATTTAAGCATAAAATATATAAAATCTCATATATAATATGAAGAATTTTCCTTGCATTTGTTAACAGGAAAATACTTTTAAGGCGCTGACAATTTATTACGACTGCCGCATTTTTCAATATTTTATGGCGCATTGATAAAAACTGAAAACCTGAAAGATTTCACATTTCAACGATTTACAACAATATTTAAGATAAGCAGAAAACTTAAAGCGGAAACTCGTTGAATTTTTCATTTTAATTTTCATTTACATTTCCATTTTTGATTTTCATTTTGTGTGCTGCCAACGCACGACAAATCAAATTTAATTGTTTATAAATAAAACGTTTTGCTCAATGATGCGTGGGGATAGCAAAACGGTTTTTTTCCTTTCAAATTTATATCTTTTTTCAATTAAATTTTTTTTTTCTTTTTGCGTTTTTCATCTAAGCATGCGAAATTTGTTGTGTGTTTTATGAAAAGATAAATTAGGCGCCGCCGCAAAATAAAATGAATTTATTACTTTTGATAAAACGTTGCAACAAAGTAGAAAAATCAAAGCACAAACTTGAATTAATAAAGAAAATAAATAATTGCTCGTCTGGGAGCAAACAGGTGCTTCCCAAAAAAATTCAAATTGGCACAGAATAATAATTGTAAAAAAGTTAAATGTGCAAAGATAAAAGCAAATGTCTCAAGTTATGGAAAGAAATCTTCACTAAATTCTCAAATCAAAACAAATGACAAGTAAAATTCAAGTGTTTTCTTCTGTCTTCTTCACTCTTCCTGTTCTCCATTTGCCCTTGCTTGCAAGTCAAGTGTTTTCCTCTCTGTCTCGCTCTCTCTCCCGTTTTCCTTGTTCTTTCTCGCCTTACTTCATTAACTACATGCCTAAAACAAACCGCACAATAAACGTCACTGCGAAGAGAGAGAAGAGAGCGAGAGCCCCCAAGGGAGATGAGTGCAGGGAAATTTCGTGGGAGTAAAATAAAATTTACTGGGAAAATTTACACACGGGGCAAGCATAATTTATGATGTGCACGGTGAAAGTTGATCCAAATCCCGCGAGCGATTATACCCAAAAAAATCAAAAGTGGAAGGTAAAATACACATCGAGGGGGGAAACGAAGTTGGCGGCATGTGTTTTGGTAAAAAATGAGCAGGTGATGTTTTTTCTTTTAGAGAGAGGCAGAAAAAGCGTGGAAAAGTAGCTAAGAGGAAATGGTTTATGTTGCAGGAGCAGACAGGAACTGTTCGAGCTAATGACTTAAATGAGCTCTGAGAGAGGGTGCTGAGAGAAGAAGCAGAAGGAAACTGTATAAATGTATTTTTAATATACACCAAAGAAATAAATCTTGAAGGACAAGCAATTCAAAATTATAATACAACATAAAAATATTTTTTAAAATTTTAGATTTTATCCACAAATAAAAGTTTGTAATTAAACTTTTTAGAAATCTTTTTATTTTTTTTTAATATATATTAAAATATATTTATTTGTTTGTTTACTCTAGAAAAAATTATAAAATTTGTAGCACTTTTGTTTTGCATATTTGTAAACCTTTTTAGCTATTTTCTTAAACTCAAAATTATTTTATTTTGAGTGCATTTCAGCTCTAAAATGCAAAACTCTGTTTGCCAAAAGCAATTTGACATTTAGTAATATTAAATACAGTTTTGCATAAGACATGACATGGCCAATAATTGAAACACGTGTCAAGTTCAACTTTATGATATATTCGAAAAAAAAGTATATTTCATTTGCATGGCAACTGAATAAATAAATGCTGAATAAACTTTTGACGTTATAAATTTCAATAAATGTTCATTATTTGTAAACATGAGCGTAAAAGTTGCTCTCTCTTTTTGTCGTTGTTGTTGTTTTTGTTGTTGTTGTTGTTGCTGGTTTTTAATTTGTTTGTTTTAATTGCAAATAATTTTTAAACTTTGGCCAGCGACTGAGCGAAATACATAAAAATACATTTAAAAGCGGTCAAGTGGAGGGGATTGGGGGGTTTGAGGTTTGGACTGGTGAAGGAGTGGTAAAGGAGGGTGTTGGGGGGGGTAAATGGGTTTGCTCCAGCAGCGAAGTAAATAAATTGCTATTAATTTTTCAGCGCTGTGTTCGTCAAGTGGCAAACGGCGCCGAGACGACGACGAGAGATGTCAGCCAGGAGAGGAGTCATCCTGGATGTCCTGGCTGGCATATCACAGGCATATCATGCACTTAGAAAAATACTGCAACAGAATTTTTCAAATTCGCCAAGGTCAACTCGCATTATTATTAAGCAATTAAATTTGTAAAATCTTTCGTTTTATTTTTTGCTTATTTTCAGCCTGTGTTTTTCATTTTCTTTTCAAATCTAAAATTAGCCTTTTATTTAAAAAATATAAAAAAATACGATATTCTTGGAATTGTTGATTTAAACTAAGCCTTTTTTTAATTTATAGATATTTTCTCCCAAGCTTAAAAATGATTTCTAAAAACCCGCAAATCTTGCAAGTTTGCAGGTAGATTTTCTTGAATGGGAGGCGATTTTTCTGAGTGTAGCTCTAGGACACCTAAAGTGCATATAATTTTTCAATTTGAAATGTTTCGTGTGCTGCAGACACATTTGACCAAACCAAGCCAAACCAAACCAGGCAACCAGGCAGCGATTCTGTGGTTGCCCCAAAAAGGTGGCAACTTTTAGCGCCAGACCCAAATGAATTGTGGCCAAAAAGTTGCAACTGTTTTTTTTCTCGCTCTTGGGGTGTGTGTGTGTGTGTGAGTGTGTGTGTGAGTGTGTGGCGCAGTTAAGCAAATATTTAATTGCTGCACTTTTTCTGGCACTCGCTCAGTTGGTTGTTATATGCTGAAAGTTTGCCAAACGTCAGTTTTTTGGTTAGGGTATCACCTGGAGCAGGGTATAATGATTTTCTTAGGCAGTACAATACAAATTGCAGTTAGGTTGGTGCTGGTTACTATATCATATATATGTATATATAGTGAGACTTTTATTTTCTAACTTTACTAATTAAAATATATACTTGCACAACTTTATTTGTGATCATTATTATATAGCTGCTATATTAATACTCTATACATATTTTAGTTAGAGTATTTAATATTTCACTTGGCTAAGTTGTCAGTTTTTCTTCACGATTTTTTGTATATTTTGTTGGCCAACACATTTTGAGTTTGACCAATAATTTATGTGCTGCCATTTGCCCAACAATTACGGCCGCTGTCTCTTTCTCTCTCTCTCTCTCTCTCTCTCTCTCTTGCTATCTTGCTGTCTCTCTCTCTGTCACTCGCTGTGTTAATGATGTTGACCTTTGCAACAAGCTGAATGTTGAAATGTTGTTAACTTTAAAGCTGACGTCTGCGGCCAATTTGAATGGCTTTTCAATAGCAATTGTTATTGGCCAGAAAATAAAATTGCAAAATGGCTAAATGCTTATTGCCGACTTTTGCGTGTGTGATTTTCATAATGAGCAACTTTTTGTTTTTTGTGTTGGCATAATTAATTGTTTTCACACATAATAATTTAATACGAGTGTACACGTGTAAAATGTGCTGCCCCCTTTTGAGCCATCAATAACAAATATGGCTATAAATGCTTATTGGCCATAGTTGCAATATGTCAACCTTTGCAGCTGTTTCCCCCCATCTATATATATATATATTATATATATGCGTATGCTTTGCACTTTGCATGTGTTTCAATGTTTAAATGTCATTAACAAAGCCGTAAATTATGTGTGCAACCAGCGTGCAGCAGCCAACGTGCCCCAGCTGTGTGTGTGTCGCTGCAACAAAAGTGCAAACAGGTTGAGCCTTTTTTGCACGCTGTTTCCATCGGAGGGCGTTGCAAGAACGAAGCTTAATAAACCCACTCATAACTCTATTCCCCTCTCTTTCTCACTCTTGCTATCTCCCTCTCTGTCTTTCTCTGTGTCCACTTGCAGCTTTATTAGCTTTTTAGCCCTTTGCTTTTGACCGCTTAGGTAAATATTAATAACCAACAGTCAAAAAAAAAAGAAGAGAGAAAATAAAAAAACAAAAATGTAAAAGCAATAATTGAAACTGCTACAGTGAAGCTGCACCAAATGTACATCCAAACAAATAGCTAAATAAAAATAAAACTTGTTTAGGGTAGAGTAAATTATATAATGCTCGAAAATACAATTTGCGATTGCTGAGTCAATTTTTATGTTAAACATAACTTAAATTAAGGTTTAGAATTTGCAAGGCAGAAAATGAAAAACGTGAAACGTTAAATAAATTTATACAATTTGTTTTTAAGAAATATGGGAAAATATAACTTGGAAAAGTTAAAAGATTCAATATAAATTATTTTAGAATAATTTATTAATTATTTGCAGAGATTTAAAGACAACAAAATTGTTGTAAGATCATCTTAGAATCTTGAATATTTTCTAGCCTGCAAAGTTAGGCAAGAAATACAATTTTATTTACATCATTATATAATGATTAAATGAAATCTAGCAAAAAGTGAGAAGACAATTTAATTGATTTAATATCAAAATTAACGAAAAGAAACTTTATTCAAGTTATTTTCCTATTATAAAGAAAAAACAGCTAAGATTATTTTTTCGCCCAAAGCAAATCCATAACAATTTATCTTATATCTTTCAGTTAATACTTTTAATCTGGCGTACTTAATCTATTAAATATATTACTTGCTCATTTTTCTATGAATCACCATGTGTGCTACATAGGCACTTTCCACTGTGGCTACACACAGAAAAAACCGCCCACATATGAGAAATCAGATAGCTTCAAGCTGTCCAACTTTTTTTTGGTTCGGCTCATTTTTGGCTCATATTTTGGCTGCTACTTTTATGAAGGTAAAAAAGTAAGCCGACAAAAAAGCAAGCAACAAACTAGCCTATATGAATTTATGAGCAAATGCTTGATGGGGGGGCGTCAAATGGGGAGGGGGAGAAGTAGCGGTGGCATGCAACTAGACCAGCCCAAAAAAGTAAAAGAAAAAAAAGAAAAAGAAATGCAACAAAATTATAATTTATGTGGCTTTAATAGCCGCTGGGTACAAGGTGTATGTGTGTGCGAGTGTGTTTAAGTGTGTGTGTGTCCCTCCCTCACAACACACACACACACACACACGGACATCTTGACGCTTATCGCAGGGCCAGTGTTGTAATTTTTTTTTTATGATTGTACAGCCTAAACGAGAATAGAGTATGGAAAGGTGATGGAGAAGCGTGGAGCGAGAGACAAAGATAGATCGAGGGGCGGGGAGTAATGTGGTGTGGGTAGTTTGTAAGTAAGTGTTGGTCTGTCTTATCAGGGCCTGCCTGTAGCAACATTTATTTTAATGCCTTATCACACGAAGAAACAAGAAGAAGAAGAAGACGAAGAACAACAACAACAACTGCACAATTGGGAGTTACGAGTGTTGTGAATGACAGACCAAGAAGAAGAAGCACAGACACATGCACACACTTATAAGACTTCGACTTTATGATAGGCCGTTTCAGCATGCGTGCCATCTCGCTTACTCGCATGCGCCACTGCTGACATATCTCTCGCACTCTTTTCCTTTTGCTCCCCTGATAATACTTTTTTTTCTCCGTTTTTTTCTCTGGTTTTTTTTGTGGTTTTTTTTCTCTGGGTAACCGCCTACGTTTTTATTTAGTGCCAGTATTTTGTTTTTTTTTGATTAAAGCGGTGTTTGTATCATAGTTTATAGTTGTTGTTGTTGTGGTTGCCTTGCTGATAAAATTTACGTAAGCATTTATATAAATATACATAACAAAAAAAATATAAGAAAACCTTTCGAAAACCCTGGAAAAAACTCAAGTAGCGGCTTTATCTGCGCACAAAACTGAAGTAAAAAAATACACTTGCCTTGGGTGCCATGTGATTAATTTTTTATCTTAATTATTTTCTCATTTGCTGTGGATATATATGCATTATTGTGCATGAAATAAATATGCATAATTATATATATATATATATATATATATATATTTCTTATTTATGTTGTGTCAACAGGAAACGTGGGCATATTCATAAGGTTGAATTGGTGATTGGCTCCGTCTTCTTATCCGTTCCACACGTTATCGTTGCCTGCCTACTTTCCGCACACAAGCCAACAAATACTACAACAAGAACAACAACAACAACAACAACAAATTGAACAATGCCAGCTCATTGTTTTAAAGTCGCCCTGTGCCTCAAAGATCAACTCAATCTCAACTTGGGATATTTTTAGAGCTATGCAGAAGACGACGTGTGGTCAATTCGAGAAACTCAACTCTGCCGTGTGAACTTTGATCCCCACCACACAGCTGCTGCACTTGTGTAGCAAACGCATTTGATCAGTCATCTTTGTATTTATTATTTATTTATATAAATATCTAAAAGAACCCATTCAGAATGCGCAAAAATATAATTTCATCAAAGGAATCCTTACAAATATCATCATGTCCGTGTTAATAATATTGGAACCCATAATTGCAAATTTCTTTAATCCGAATATTAGAAAGTGTGAAAATATTTTTAAATGTTTAGAAAAGTGTCTCTTTGATCATACAAACTTCTTAACTGGGTTTTAATGAGTTGTAAGATGTGCTACAAAAACACTCGAAAGCCAAGAATTAATTTCTATTATTCAGAAATGCATTAAAATCCTTATTTTTGAGAACATTTTTTGAAAAAATCATCAGCGAGTAGTTAAATTAACTTCCTGATATTTTTTCAAAATTTTGAAAAATTTACCCTAAATTTAAGAAAGGAAAAAACGTGATTTTCGTACAAAGTCTACTTTTTGACAAACAAGCTGGGTTTTTTTCAGCAAAAATACATATTTTAGAAATGTGAAAAGAAGTTTTGAACCAAAATGATCAGTTGTGATCTAGGATATAGTCTATTATATGGATATATATGTATCGATCTGGACTCACCTGTTTGACATTTTGTGCGATTGTGTGTTGCCTCGTCGGCGAGTGGAGCAGCTGATGTTGCTCGAGTTGCTCGCGATTGTGGAAGGTGGCTGTGCACTGCATGCAGGGGAAGCCGGCAGCTGGCAGATCTCCGCCAGCTGTGGAGCCGGGACTCGAGGTGGAGCGATGGGCGCTCAGATCCAGATCATAGGCGGAATTGCTGCCAATGCTGCTGCTGTTGCTGCTCGGCTTCTGTAGCAACTGTTGCTGCTGCTGCTGCTGCTGGTGTTGCTGTTGTTGTTGTTGTTGCAACTGTTGCTGTTGGTTGCTGGGTGAGTTGGCTGAGCGTGCCGATTGCATGGCCATCGCGGCGGCTGCCACAAATTGCAAATGGGCGGCAGGGTGTGGCAGATGGGCAAACAGATCGCTGGGCGTGGCGGGGGCAACGGGGGAGCCCAGCGAGGCGGGTGAATGTGAAATGCGTTTATTTTGATTCTTTGCCGTTTCACTATTATTATTATTGTTATTGTTGTTGTGACTGTTGTTGTTATTGTTGTTGTTATTGTTGTTATTGTTGCTTGGGGATTTGGCATAGCGAGGATTGCTGCTGCTGCTCAGATTGCTGTGCTCCTCCTCCTCATCCTCCTCCTCGGGCTCACTCTCCGGCTGAGCTGCGCCTGGATGCGGCTGCTCATAGTTCAGCTTGTCCAGCGGATGCTCGCTGGCGATGTGCTCGCTAAACGACTGCAAATGATGCATTTATATTTAAATAAATTAATTTTATGTTTATTTATATTTTTATTCTATGTTTTCTCTTTTGCTTGACTCACCTGAAACTCATTGAAGCGCTTGTGGCACTGGGGGCATATGACCAGACACTCATCGGCCGCATTCGCTGTGGCAGCACTGGTTGCATGTGGCACATGCTCCGTACTGGCTGCGGCCACATTGCTTGGCTGGCTGTTGTTGTGTGTTGTGGTTTGATGATGGTGTAAACTGGACGCCAAAGAGGGAACTGCAAGCAGAAAGTGAAAGAAAACAATTATTACAAATGCCGAAAATTTCACATTAGAAATTACTATTTTTAAATGTTAAATTTAAATGACTATAAATTATTTTTTAAAATAAATATAAAATATTTAATTAATTAATTACTTGTTTTTAATCTATAGCAAAACATACAATAAATATTAAATTCTATGAATTGTTATTTAATCTATAGAAAAATATACAAATAATGATAGTAATCTACAAATATTTTTGTAATAATAATATAGATATAAAATCCAATTTATAATTTTGTAAATTTATAAATTTATATATAATAAATTTAGATACATTTTTGATACTTAGTAAAAATTTAAGAAGAACAAAAGTTGTCAATCCAAATGTATTTTCATATTTAATAAATTACTATCAGTAAGCAGCTGATTTTAATTTTGGGCTTGTGAATTTATATATATTTTTATATAGAATAATTGATCGACAAAATCATTCTAATTTTGCTCAATATGACAAACTAAGACGCAAAAAACGCAGATCACTTCTAAGCAACTCAGCGGATTTTCGGTTATAGATTTTCGAGAACTCAGCTCAAGCTAACAAACAGAAAATGATTTCTTTATTTATTTATTTAGATTGCACTAAAAATAGCACACAAATCGAATTTCAGTTAAATGAAAAAGTAACGTTTTTTTTCCATGTGAAACTCAAAACCAGCCATTTTTTGAATGAAAACAAATTAACTGTGAGATCTGCACTGGCGATAAGACTTAAATGGAATGCCACACAGAGTGGCAAAAAGGATGGGGGGTAGGGCAGGGGGGGACAAGCCAGCATTAAGTTGCCGTGTGGCATTCATCCAGGCAGGCAGGCAGGCAGGCAGGCAGGCAAACTTTAGCAAGCAAAGATCAACATTAATTTCGTGGCAAATCAACTTGCCAAACCCAACAAGAGGCACTGCTCTGCCAGCTTGCAGCTGCCACCGCAGCCCCCCCCCCCCCTCTCTGCTGCACAACACAGCCTTTGACTTATTGGCATTGTGGCTTGGCGTTGCCTTCACGCAACGTTTCCACGTAAAAGGCGATGATCTCATGCGCCAATCAAAAAAAAATGAAGAAAAAAAAAAAGAACTTAAAAATGAAATATTTAAAAAAAGAGTGGAACTGGTTTTCACACACACACATACACACACACACTGAGAAACACACACAGCAAAAGACTGAAGAGTCGACTCTTAATCAGTTTAAAAAAGCGTTCAAGCATGCGAAAAGGGAGATCATAAAAAAACAACAACAACAAAAAACACACACACACACACAAACACACTGACAACAAACAAAAAGAAAAAAAGAAGATTGCTTTGTTCAATGACGACGACGACGACGTCGCTGGCGATGCCGAGGGTCAGCCAATTGCTATACACACACACACACACACAGAGAGACAAGTGTGTGTGAGATACTTATGGCCGCTTGGTAAATAAGCAACTTTGTTGTAGCTGCCACATTTGCCTGGGGCACGTTGTAAGGTACAAAATGGAGTTCAGTTTTCTCTTCTGTTTTGTATCTCACAATGGGAGTCTTTGTTGCCGCTGCAACTGCTGCTGCTGTGGCAGTTGCAGTTGTGTTGCTATTTGATCGCTACCTTAATTTAAGCCAATTAACCGCCTGCAGACAGGCAGACGGACGACAGACAGACTGACAGACAGACAGACAGACGAGCGACAGACGCCGCTTCATAGGGGCACTCACATGTGCAGCGTTGCTAAATTAATGGCTCTCGGGTACCTTGCAACTTTAACAGCTACATACACTTAAAGAAATTGACTGCAGCAATTGCATGCCACAAGTTTTTGAAGAACAAAAAATTTGGTTTTTCAGTTTTCTTATTCGAAAAGCTGAATGAGAATTATAAATTATTCTCAAAGTCCAAATCGATTATTTATTTCACATGCACTCAAAGAAAAGTTGAATAAAAATCTTCTTAAATTTTTTAAAATCTTGACTAATGCACAAAATATTAATTCCAAGCACTTTTTGTAATTTTTGTGCTCAATTTAATATTGTAAATTTGACAATCATAAAATGACCATAAAAAATCTTTTTTAAATTCCGCTCTTTTCTATTTGAGCTTTAACTTAGCACAACTATTTTTTGCAGTGCAGACAAACAATATTCTGTTGCCGTATCGTGTATCTGGTTACTTGTGTGACTGGCTCAGCAATCAACAACAATCTGCGGCGAGTTCGTTGCACGTTTGCCTAATATTATTTTTCTTTTATTGTTATTTTTCTCTTCTTATTTTTATTATTTTCACTTTCGATAGTTTTGCTTCTTCTTCTTATTGGTTTTTATTGATATTAAGCATTTAATTGATTCGAATACAGTTTGATTTGAGTCTACAGAGCTGCGGGTCTTCAGTTCTATATATATATTTTTTTATTATATATTTAATGCCCGCATTAAGCTATTAATATAACCAAAATTCAAGTTAATTGCACTTATTACAATTTAGCAGCAAAAATCCCTTGGCAACTATTTTAAATGGCGTTAAATTAATGAGTTAATAAAAAAAAAGAAAACAGCTGCTTTTATATTACAGCACTTTTAAGTTTGTTGATCACTTATATATATATACATCTATATATATATATATCTATTTTTTTTATATGTTTGTTTATCATGTTGTAATTTATTTGGTGCTGCCTGCTTAATGACGCTTTTATTAAATGAACCTGTCGGCCTCATCTTAATAAAATATGCAAGTTGTTAAAATTCAAACCACAAAAACAACGGCAACAAAAGCAACAACAACAACAACAAAAACAATAATAATGCTATATTAAAAGACGAAACAAATTTTATGGGTTTTTTCATCATCATCAGCAGCAGCAGCAAATGACTGGCTGACATGATGGGTGTGTGTGTGGGTGTGTGTGTGTGTTGTGTGTTGTGTGTGACACTCAACACTCAACAAGTGTGTCACCAGCTCATTTAGTTCAATCAATTTTTCATAACAGAAATTATTAACGCAACGTGGAAAAAGTCGTATCGTATTTTACACTCATTACCAAATACCCTGTAAACATTAAAAATTGCCAAGATACAGGGTAAATTTAAGCTGTGCCATAATCTAAAATTTTAGCTTATTTTTGACATACTCGAAATTTGGCAAATCAGTTTTTTTTTATTTACTTACAAACAGTTTTTTTTTTTTATGTACAAATGCAACTTTTACTTTTAATTGCAGCTGCAGGGTATCTCTCAGTCGCTTATGCTTGTTGCTTTTAATGTTTCGATTATTTCATGTGTAACTCAAACGGTATTGAAATATTGAAAGTGTCCGCAAATTAATTTCAATTTGTGAAAAGCCAAACGAAAAACAAAAACAAAAACAAAAGATGACCAAACGAATTTTGATAGTCGCATCAAATATTTATTTCTTATTTTGTCATGCAATTGTTGCTATTGTTGTTATTGTTGTTGTTGTTGTTGTTTCTGGTGAGCAACTATTTGGCGCTTACGCATGCCAATTGAAGTTGATTGATTGTATTTTCTAGTTAAAATTCTTTTTTTTTCTAGCTTTGAAAATATGCTGTGAGTCTTAATCTGGCTGGTTGAATTTGAAAGATTCTTTTTATGCTTTTTAATGCTCTTCGAAGAGATTATAAAATGCAGCTGTTGTTGGTTGTTTCATAGTACTCATATTTGTTTTTTGTATTCATCAGGCAGTTCTGGTTTATGTGGCCAATAAATAAAAACACCTGTTGACTTGCAACATAAACTCAAAATGATATCTATATAAAAATACACTTTAAATGCTAATAGATGCGACACAAATGTTTATAAAAATGCCAGCTTTTATGATCACTAAAACAGAAAGCGAAATAATACAAAAAAATGATTGGAATTGCTAAATACACTTGCGAAAATACATAGTGAAAACTAAATGCCAAAAGTTGATTGAAGAATTGTTGAATGCCAGCATTAAAAATGAGAATGAAAATGAGAAGTAACAAAAAATTAAGATTAAAAATTTGTTTTCTTGGATTAGGTGCTTGTTTAAGGATTTTTGCACTTTTAGAATATATTTTTAATTTTGCATAAATTAAATGAATGCCGGAAGTTGAACTAATATAATTGCTAAATTAAAAAATTAACGTCTTTTTTTAATAGTAATTTTAATAATCTTAAAATTTGTATAATTACGATTTTAGTATTCGGATTATATTCTTGATTTTAGGTTAATATTTTTAAGTGTAGAGAACTGTTCAAATAATTTTGTATTATTAACTTTTAGATCAATGAACCTTAGCTGAGAATAAATATATTTTATACTTGGAATATATTCTGCAAAATCATTATTACTAAATGACGAAAGTTGATTTGAAAAAATTTTATGAAAAATTAGAAGCAAAAATTATAGCTTAAAAAAGATGGATTTTTTTAAATAAATGATTTATATATCCGGTTTTATTTTTTTTTTTATTAATTTTTTAACTGTGTAGTTGGGAAAAATGCTTTAAAGTCGCAAATATTTTGACAGCGGCAATTTTTGATAGCTGGCCCAAAGAATTGATGCCGCTCACTTGCCAACAAGCAACAATAACATTTAAAAATAATAATAATAAAACAAATACATATTTATGAAATTCTGTGAAAGGAGCACATGCAATGCGGCTGCTGCTGCTGCTTCTTTGTTGTGGCACGCACAAGTTGCACAACTTTTGCGGTCGGCAGCAGAGAAATTGGTGTCAATGCTGGTTTCACCTGTGCAACACGCGCAGCCCACAAAAGGGGAAAAATTGGTGAGGGGGGGGGGGGGGTGGTGGTGGTCGTTTAGATTATAAATAATATGTGGACTTCTAACGGCGACAGATACATTTGTATCTGTGAGCGACTAACTTTATTTGTATCTTTTTGCTTTGTTCTTTGTTGTTGGACGTTCCATTAATTTTATGTGTTTTTTATTGCCATTTTTTTATTAGCCCAGACATTTTTCCGCTAAGCTTGGTTAATGCAAATTTATTTATTTCGTTTTATTTCATTTTGCCATCTTTTAAGTTATATTTTTCTCAACACTTCTCTGAGAGATTTTTGTTCAATTTGTTGTTGATTTTTGCGTGCTTTTTTATGTGATTTTCACGTTTAATTTATGAGTGGCGGTTGGAGGCGGACAGCTTTTACCTGCTGCGTGGTGGGAAGCATTTCTCATGCTCATTTGGCTGTCAATTTTTAAAGTGTTTTTAATATTTCAATGACAGGCGCTTGTCAAACCATCACAAACAAACAGAAATGTAAACCGACGACATTTTTTTCAACCAAAAAAAATTAAGTTAAGAAACGTTGTTCAGGTAAGGCAAATTTGTTGCTAGATTGAAGAATTCTAATCGTTTGATTGTTGTTGGAAAATCGCTGACGCAGTTGCAGACAAATGGCCGACAGGTGGCGCTGTCGACAAACGCTTTTTGTTGTTGTAGCTTTTTTATTGCTGTTGTGTAAAATAATAAACATAAATTTTAGCACTTAATTAAAAACAGATGCAGTCGCTCATTCGCAGCACAGTTTTAGCATATTTATTTAAATAAATAACGCATTAAATTAGCTGCAGACGACGACAAATTTGTGTCTATTCAAAAAATGTAAGCGACACCTCACTTAAAGCATTTAATTTATATTCACCATAGAATGCGTAAAACTCAACGCACCCCCATTTCCCCTCTCTTTGCTTATAATAGGCTCAATTTGAGAAATGTATGCAACAAGCTTCCAATTCCATTGCCATTTCCCATATCGCATTTTTTTTTTGGGCCTGGGAAAGTTTACAGTTTGTTTTTAGCTGGCAATGCTGCTGTCGCTGTCTCTGTTTCTGATTCTGCTTCTTTTGCTCATTCTTCTGCTGCTTCTTTTGCGCTGTCCGTTCTCAAGTGGCACTTGAGCCGCATATGAAAAACATATGCCCAGCGTAGAGCGTAAGGGAACGAGTGGGAAAGAGACAGCAAGACTCGACTCAGAATATGGCAAGTAATAATCGGCGAGGCGTGCTAAATTTGGAACTGGCAAGGCACTTAAAAGGCCCAAGGCATATAAAGGTGCATATGAGTCTCAGTGTATGTATGTCTATATATACAGTGAGAAAAAAATACAATATATATATATACATATATATATATATAAATATATATATAATATTATGTATAGTAAATTAAAAAAGTTGAAACAAAAACTTCATTTCTTATGCGAACTTTCAGAAATTTTGCAGAGTTTTTAACATTTTAGTTGTTTGTAGTCATCCATACAATAAAGGTTTTTACGACTATTCTTAATCGATTTATATCGATATATGTGAAGAGGTTGAATGCCTCTAATTAGCTTGATCTTTACAATTGTGTCTTTTATTTATTTCTATAAAACAATAAAATAGACAAATAAAAATCATATTTAATATTTTTAAATAATTAATTGTATTAATGAAGCTGATGAATTATGTGTTCCCCAATTTTTCGCTCAGTGTGTAAGCATGCATATATATATATATATATATTTACATATGTATGTGGCACATATGCTCGGTTACAGACGTGGGCACAAAGGTGGCTTAGGTAAGCGCAGGCAATGCGAGCGACTGCCTCAAGTGGCAATGCCAAAGGTGGCAGCCACAAGGAGAGCAGAGATTCAACGACTGCAACTATAAATAGAGAATAGTATCGGGCAAGCGACGACCAAGGGAGGCAGGGTTGAAGGTAGAGCAGTCGAGTTGAGTCCAAAAAAATCGGAGGAGCAACTGCACCAACGCCGAGGCATTTTGTTGCCCTTTACTTGATTTTTATTTATTTGTGCAACGCATTTTAAACTGCTGCTGCTGCAGCTTCTTTTGCTGCTGCCACTGCTGCTGCTGCTGCTGCTGTTGCTGCTACGTTTATTTTATTTGTAGCATTTTGCTTTGCTGAGTGTGAAATTTTAATAGCCAACCGAGCCGTGTCCGTCACTGAATACAGTTTCGACTCCTGCTGCTGCTGCTTCTTCTGGGCATATGTGTGTCCTCTGTCAGGCAGGCAGCTTGTGGCACATGCATCTTTTGCCTCAACTCTATTTTTGTGTTTTACCTTGAAATAGTCCACAGACTGCGTAGGCGGCATTTCTTTTGCCTGCTGCTGCACATTCAACTTGCAATTAGGCAAAATATGCCAACGTAAAAACGGTAAAAATATATATAAATAAAAACAACAATTTGAGCAGCTGCGAGAGGAGTTGCAAGAGCTGTTGACACGTTGCATATAGCAAATACTAAACTGCATCTGTCATTTGTGGCTAATAAGAAATTAAGTACTAAATTATGAAATTCTTTAATGCCTCCAATTTATCATTTATTTTTAACCAAAACTGACTTTTATATTTTTGTTTGTGAACTAACAATTGTGCGCAAATTTTAAAAATACTTTCGAATGTCTTAAATCAATTTAGCGTATTTTATTATATTTTACCTATTGTCTCGCTATAACAAATATTTTTTCAGCTCTAATAATTTATTTGTTTTTTTTTTTTGTTTGAGCAGCGTTAATAAAGTGTTTCTACTTTCTAAGCCCATAAAAAACCATAAAATATGTACTAAAATTAAATGCAATATATTTGAAGTAACACAGTTTTGCTGCACAATTCAGGTTCGGAGCTAATTGATATGCACACATAATAAATTCTCAGTGCAAACTGTTCAAAACCAAAGAATAAGTTTTTTTTTTGTTTCGACTATTTTTTTGTTGTTTTATTTGTTGTAAACTTTTAACAATTATTGTGCAATTGTGCGAAATTTATTGCAATTGAACGGCAATCAGAGTGTAACCAATGCAAGTGCCTCCTTGCCAACACCCCCTTGCGCCCCTCCCTCCTGCGCCGTCGCCCCATCGGTTGCCAGTTAACAAAAATCGTTTACATGTTAAATTGTGCCTGGCAAGCGTTAAGAGCACACTTTGAATATCGACTCCATCCAAAGCCATAAAACAGTGCTGCAACTGCCCCCAAACTGCTGTGTGCCCCAACCACCCTGCACCTGCCACTGTTTGCTGCCACTGTTGCTGCCACTGCTGCTGCTGCTGCAATTTTCAATGCCCTTTGGCTACACCTTTTGGGTTGGCCGCGTTCGCTTTGTTTGCGCCTCGAATTCGGTTTTTTGTTATTTTTGGCACTTTTTTGTGCCCTGTTTTTTTTTATATTTTTATATTTTTTTTTATATATTTTTGTGTGTGTGTTTTTTTTGGTTGGGTGTTGTTGTCTCTCGTCGTGTGGCCGGCATTAAATAAATAAGCAAATAAAACCAAAAAGGAATAACAGCTGTAACGCCATTTTTTCGGCAGTCTGTGTTGTATGGGGTGGGGGGGGGAAGATGAGGGGGTTGTAGGGGAGGGAGGGGGTTGTGGAGACTTAGGGGTAGCTGCTGGCTGCTCGTTCAAACATTCCGTGCAATTTTCACTTTACAACTGTTTCAAAGTTATCTTTGTTTCAATTGTGGTGTGTGTTGCACACAAAGGCCTGAAAAACAGCCTGAATGAAAAAAATAAATATAAAAAATAATATTGGCAAACAATTTACTTGTGAGCCAAAACAACAACAATACACACAAAAAAAAACGAGAGCAAACAAATAAAACAAATAGCAAAGAAGCACAAAAAAAAAAAAGAAAAATGTGGCAAATAATTTGCACAAAGCTCTGTGGCAGGTTGCAAACAAAAAGGAGGCAAAATGATATCAAAGTAATTTCCAGTACCTTTGGCAGCATTTGGTCATTGATTTATTGTCTTGGCGCGGACTGTGTGTGTGTGCGTGTGTGCCTCAATTGAGTGTTGCAGTTGAAAATGTGTAAATGAAAAATAAATGCTTGACTTGAACAACAAGCAAACATTTTTAAGTATTTATTTGAGAAATAAATGTATTCTAAAATAAAGTTTGACTTAAATAAAATTAAAAAAAAATAGAAATAAATTAAAGTATAATAATAATAATTATTACTAAAAAAATGGTTGAATTTGCTTTAAGAAATAAGTGAATTATAAATAAAAGTTTAACTTAAATAAAATTTAAAACATATAAATAAATAAATGTTGAATAATAAAAATTAATATTTGATTCAAGCTTTGCTGCTGCAAAATAAATGGCAAACAAAAATCAGCAGTGTTTAGGAATGAAATGAAATTTATTATGAAAAATAAATGTTTCAACAATAGAATTTGAAATTTTTATCGTAGCAATTTATTTACATTTTTCTTATTTGAATCCAGCATTTATTTAAATTGATCTAAGTATAATTTTTGTGTCTATTTGCTTATATTTATTTGGCCAAAGCAACAGCGCTTGGCAAATGCTCAAAACGACTAGACAAACACACACAATACACACACAACACACATAGAACACACACCTATTTAGATACGAGATCAGAGCATCTTTGCTTGGTCTTGAGGATAATTGTGCTTTTGGGCATATTAATCATTTTGTTTGTGCGCCTGCCACTTGCAAAATAGTTGAGCAAAAGTTTGTTTAATTTCGATTACCAGCACACACACACAGGCGAGGAGATGGACTACTGCGCCGGAGTGTGGTCAGGGGAGAGGGGAGAGAGGTGTGTCAACGTGAGGAGGAGAGATCAGAGGACGAGTTGGTAGCATTTATAAATGGCAGCACCGACAGCACCAGCATATAAAACTGACATTCTTTGACGGCACAAAATGATTAATTAGCCACGTTCTCCTCCTAAACCAAGCCAAAACCAAGCAGAGGGAATCTGCCCAGATAAATGATACGAGCCAATTGACGATGCTGCTGGTTGTGCGTGTGTTGAAAATATGCCCCAAGGATTTGTTTGGTTAATGAAAAAAGTGTACAGAAACTTCAAAAAAAAAAAGTGAGCATAGACAAAAAAGAAATTGACCAGAAAATTCCCTCAAATTCAAACTAAACAAGAAAAATGCAGAACTCAATAAATATTTCATTATTATATTTATTATATTATTTATATTCTTTTTTTTTATTTATTATCAATTCATTTCATATCCATTTTATTTAATTATTTATTTTATATATATAATTGCCATTCCGTATTTATTTTTATTTTATTTAATGCTGCCCTTTTTTAATTGTTTTGTACATTTTCAGTAGTTTCGTTACACTGAAAATAAATGATAGTTGGGGGTGGATTTATTTTTGGTTTAGGGAGTGTTGATAGATAACAATGAAATTCAAAATAATTGTTTTTATTTACTGAGGTACACAATCAGAGTGTGAAACGCCCTTTTAGACAGTTGATAATCAAATTGTAATTTATATTTGTGCAATAAAATTGCTCAACCAGATATGGCATCAGAAAATGTTAAGTAACTAATGAAAAAATTTAGTTTTTGGCTACATACATTACATAATCATAGAGCAGTATAAAAATACTATTAAATATTTTCTAATTGTTATTGCAGAAAAGTTTTATATAAATGCAAAATAAAATAAATTATTAGTGAAAAGATTTCTCATATAATTTAAATGCTAAAATTAAATAGTAATTAAAAAAATATTTTCAGCTAAGCAAGCTTTCATATTTAATTATTTAAATATTTTACAAGCTGGTTCAAAAAATATATGTTCAAACTAAAAATATGAAAACTAAATAGGAATTAAAAATATGTTTTTGTTTTGCTTGCTTGTCAGGAAATTAGCACAGCTTTCAATGATTTACTGGGCACGAGGCAGACTAAAAGCTTCCAGTTGCTGGGTAAGGGGGGGTAGGGTTAGTGGGGGGGAGTAACCAAATACATAATTTGTGTGTAGGTGATAACACAGGGAAAGACAGGTTTTTAGATCGCTCGTTTTGTAGCCCCAAAAACCATTTTTGATTTATGACATTTTGGAGCAATTTCGAAATGCGACAATGCACACAGAAAAAAAAAGCAGCGAGAAGCGAGCAGCAGAGAAACAGAGAAGCAGAGAAGCGAGAAGCGAGAAGCAAGCAGAGAAGTGAAAAGTGAACAGCGTTTTCAATGTAGCCGGCGATTAATACACATCGCGGACGCAGCTGCCCAATGACATCAAAAAGATGCTGCCCAAGCGAACAACAAACAACCGGAAAAAGATACACAGATACATTTTGTATCTTTCTTTTTTTCTATATAGTTAAGTATATATATATACGCATGTATGTGTGTGTGTGTGTGTGTGTGTGGGGCAACCTGTGCAAGATTCTTGGCTGCTGTCTTCTGGCGTCTGATCGATCGATTAGCTGCGCTGTCTGCTCGCTGGCTTTTAGCTGATATCCAGCAACAACAACAGCTAAAACAACAAATGATACAACAACAACAACAGCTAAACTAAAAACAACAAAAGGTACAACAACAATCCGTTTGCCACACGGTGGTAAAAAGCACAGGGCGCTACTTAAATGCCCATAAATTATAATTTATTGTATTGCCTCGGCAAACGAGCATTTGCATTAGAAACGAGGTAAACAGCACAAAATGCACGACTAACAGATACCCTCTAAGCACAGCTATTAAGTGATTTGTATTTTTTTTATATTATTATTTAAAGCCCATAACTCAGAACCTTCAGTTCTACTTTGATAACGATCCAGTTTTAATATATTCTCTGTTTTATTATGATTTTCATTTTAAATTCCAGCCTAAATATAATTCAATTATTAATTTTAAACTTAATTAAAAATTAATATTTAACCTTTGCTTTTTTTAACTGCTTTAATTTTATATTTTCGAATTTACTTATTTCTTATTGTAAACAATTTAGTTTGAAACTTTGCTCTAGTCTTAAACTCCATTTAACTTGTATTAATTATTCATTTTAAGTTTATATAATTTTTTAGTAAAAATATATATACAAATATTTAGTTATATTTATTATTTATGAAAAGCTTAAAACCACAACACTTGATTTAAAAATATTTTGTGCACATTAATAATGATTAACGCATAGTTTAAACAGCATTAAAAATAGCTGCAACAAATTCACTAAATAAATCTAAAAAGTGGTTAGAAAAAAAGAGCTGAGATTATGTGGAAAACATGAACAAACAAACTTAAAAAATTTCATTTAACATTTTTTACACAAAATCAATCAGAGGAAAACTTTTGTAAAATTTCGTGTAGGTGTTTTGCTTTAAATTGATGACATCCAACGGAATATGTATATATATATATATATTTGTTATGGCTATAAATACGATATATCAGCTATTAGCTGACAAGTTAAGAAACTGCCCTCGTTTTCGAAGGGGGTCGGGGGAAGAAATGGGGGTTTCCTCGTTGAACATGTGCAATTAATCCGAATGTTTAACGGTGCTTATTAATTGTCATAGCTTTTGTGGCAGTATCTTCTTTTTTTTTGGTGTTTTTTGTGGATGGAACGTGGGCAGTTTTGGTATCGTCTGTCTATATTGGATATTGCGCCATAAATTTGTAGCTAATTTTCGATTTTTCATTTGTTTTTATTTTTTCATTTTCAAATGAATTTCGAATGTGTTTTTATGCGCTGCATTTGTTAACACCTTCACTTTAGTCGAAGGCGCTGATGAGCTGCGCCCACTGACAGTTTTATGTTTTGTTTACACTTTGAATTGGCCGCCCAGCGAATTGTTCGTAATGGCCCGAAACCAGACCAGACCAGACCAAACACAAACGAGGCAAACGAGAAAAAATACCCTTCATCAATCAATGGCCAAAAGCAGAAACAGGTTTTGGCCCAGAGAAGAGCAAAGAAGACGGCGACAGTTGCCTTTTCTACCTGTGCGCATGTCAAACACACAGGTGATTTACCCTAAATAGAGGTGTGTGTGTGTGTGTGTGTGTGTTTATTTTGTAGGAGGCGCCACAGCACTTGACTCTCTGTTTTGGTGGTAGCTGTGCCTCTTCTACCTGCCATCAACTAATCGGCATCTTGGCCAAGGCAACGAACCTCGTTTCTTGCCAACAAATCAAATTCGATTGCGTTTGCAATTGGTCGTTTTTCTTCATATGAAAAAAAAAAACACAAACAAACAAAAAAGCTCTTCAAGCACCCGCATCACTCAAACACAACAAACACACACACACACACAAAAGAGAAAAATAAAACAGTTGCTGGCTGCAAAAGGTGCATGCAACCTGAGCTGATTGCGTCAAAGACCCTCAACAAAAAAGGTTTCCTTTTTTAAACAATGGCAAATTTTGAGGCAGGCATTTTTGAGAACACCTTATAAAGGATATCATTATAATAATTAAAATGATTATGTGAGGGAAACAGTTTTTTTAAATATAAAATGAAGGGCTTTTTATAGACAATTAAAATATATTTCAATTAATAAATATTGTTGACCTACATACAAATAACTGAATGAAATATATATAAACTATATACCACTACGTGAATATTTATAGAACATGTAAAGAAATTTTTTAATAGTTAATTAAAATACCTAAGAGACTTGGAACATACATATATAGTAAATAAATAAAACTGACCCAAAGCCAAAAATAGTTCACTGATTAAACTACGATTCTATGTGATTTTTCATTTTTCTTTTCATTCTTCATTTTTGTGAAATGAAGTGTATTTGAAAAGATTTTTTTGAACTACCTAAGAGACTTAGGAAACCACAAAGCAATTATAAATAAAATAAATAATAAGTTAATATTGACATAAAGCCAAACCATTTTTTCATCAGTTTGAGTAAACTTTTATAAATAAACACAATTGAAATAGATTTGGTAAGCTTTAAAATTTAGCACAGAAATACTATTTTCTAAAAAGAGTTTTTTTATTTTAATAAAATTTGCACTCATTTTATTTGCAATCTGCACCAATCAAGTTAGCTGATCAAAAACTTTTGTGTAAAAAAGATTTTTAACTATTTAAAAATCTGACTTCTTTAATTAGATAATTTTACGAACTATATGAAATTATTATTTTCAGTTGAACTATAAAAAAAATGGTTAAATGATTATTCCTATAATAAAATTATGATGTTAACTATTTAAAAATGTGACTCTTATATTAAAATCATTAATTAAACTATTAAAAAAAATTTATAAGGTTACTTGCAATTTAGCTATATTAACGGGAGGTTAGTCTATATATATATTAAATATTATTTCTATTACAATTTTAAAATATTTAATATTAAGTATATTTAGAGTATTTAAATTAAAATATATAAACTATTAATATATAATTATTAATATTTATTATGCACATAAAAGCTGCTCTTTTAAATATTTTAACTAATTTGGATTCTTAAATTATCCCTTCCTAAGTTGCCCTCATTTTAAGTAGAGTGGGTTTGCGTGTGTGTGTGTGTATCTCATAGGTGTTTATTTTCAAAAACTGAGCTGAGCTAAGCTGATCGTTCAACGTTGCATGTTGAGTGTTGAACGTTGCTTGTGGCCTTTAAAAAAAAGGTTTCTCAGCGCTTTGCGCAGTTCTCGAAGCGTAGGCGGAGGTAATGAAAATTAAAATTGGAAATCCGATGCCGCCACAAAAGAAACGATCGTTTCTTGAGCGTGTGAGTGATATTTACTGATATAGTATATATATATATATATATATATATATATATATAGTTGTATATACACATTTTTTTGCTGCCGTTGTATTTCTGTTTAAGGTGAATTTTTCAATGATCGTCGATCGCTGCTCGCATTGGGGGACCACACAAAAGCCGTTAGAAAATGGCGGCATTTCCAGCGAACAGCAACTGGAATTGAGTGGAATTTGAGAGTGACGCTTTTGCATTTTGGCGCGCTTTGTTTAAGTTGAATGAATATTGAATAAACACACACACACAAAAACACAAACACACGCAGACAAAGTTCAATTGCATTTCTTAATGCTGATAATGCAAAAAAAAAGATTGAGATTTGATGGGCTAGTTTTGGATGAGTCATCCTTGCGGGGGGAAAACTTACACTGCATGGAGAAGGCTGTGGAAGATGGCATACTCTGCTGTATTATTATGTTATCCTCTTGGCCAAAACAACGTGTAGACGATGGCGCCAAACAGGACAACATTGGAATGCTTTTTTTCTCTGCTTTTAACTGTACGCTTTTTATATATTATTTTTTATTATTATTTGTTCACAGTAGTTTGTTTTTTGTTGGAGTTTTTTATTTGTTGTTTATTTAGTATTTAAGCACACACGTTTAGCGGCCATTTGGGCTGGTTTATTCTTAATTTTTATATGAATATATTTGTTTTAATATTTTTATATTTGCTAAAACATTTTGTGCACTTTTTGTGTTTTGTTTTTGAGCACTTTGCGCGTTTGTTATGATTTATTTGTTATTATATTTTTATTCATTTTTTTTTGTTGCTTAACGCGTTCAATTGCAAAACGAAATTTTAATCGAAGACTCGATAGAAATTTGTTGTGTTGTTGTTGGCTTTTTTCGCTCAGTGTGCGCTGTGTGTGTGGGAGCAGCGCGTGTGCGGCCGACGCGACGTCTAAAATTCAACTAACGCTTTCTGTTGATTTCTGTTTTCTACGTTGGCCTCAGCTTCCACACGCACACACAGAAACAGAAACAGAAACACACGCACACAAGCACACACGCAAGCACACATAACAAATGTGCGCTCTCTCATTCGCTTGCTCGCTCTCGCTCTCTCTCTGGTTGGCTTGCTCTCGCTCACACAGAAGAGATATGCTGTATGTGTGTGTGTGTCACCCATACACCAATAACAGTCAGTCAGCAACGGCGAACGTGTAACGGTGCGCACCGTCTGGCTGTGTGTGTGTGCGTGCGCTGCCGAGGTGATATGCTGGCAGAAGCAGCAGCGTCGTTGTTGACTACACTCCCACCCCATGTCAATGCTAGCAGTGTATATGTGTACATTTGTGTGCTGCGGCGCTCTCCAATTGGAGAGAGTCATTTGTTATTTAACAGTTGGCTGTTAATAAGCCTGGGGATATGCTCTTTATCGTATGCTGTTGGGGCGCTGTTACTGTTGTGCAGTTCTCAATATGCCGCTTACGTTACGATATTGGAGTGCGACGTAAGCGTTTTGGCTGCTCTGTTGAATAATGCTGGAAAATAATTTATTTTATATGAATTCAGATTTAAAATTATATGTGGAAATTACAATAATTCGTTGTATAAAAAACTATGCTTACCAAAGATTTTTTAATAAATGGTTTGATGAGTTTTTAAATGTAGGAAAAAAAAACAAGAAATTTTGGATTGATTTTATTTATAACAATTATTTATTATTGATTTAAAAGATGCTATGATTTTTGATTTAAGTTTTATAGCCTTTAAGCAAGAATACTTAAAATATGTAAACCATTTTTATTTTTTATTTCTCAAGTTAAATAAGTTTTTTTTTATATAATAATATTGAAATAGCCTTCAACATTTTTAAATCAGTATTTCTCAACTCGAAATTCTTGGTAATAATTACAATTGTAAGTTTTTTAAGTGCATTGTGTATAAATCTTCTAAATCCCAATTTCTTTGTAGTTTTTTTGTAGACAAGAAAATTTTGAGTTTTCTACAGAATTCAGCCAGATTTTTCAAATCAATAAAGTCAAATCATTTGCACTTCGGTTGCTTTTTTTAAGTTCTTTTTTTTTGTTGTTTTCATATGCAAGTTTTGTGTTTAGAAATGCCAGCTTAACAATATCATGCAACATTTTCTTTTTGAGACTCTTGCAACACATTTGACATTTGCGGTTGTTTTGACGTTGACACGAAGCAAAAGTTCTAGAGATTGTCAAAAAAACTAGAGAGAAAATGTAACACTTGAAAAAACGCATCAAAAATCATAAACAAAAAAATTGCTTAACAAATTTTATTTTCAAGTCTTTCAATCAACAAGTTGAAAGCAGAAATCAAAGGCAAAAATCCTGGAAAAAAATACACACACTCACACAGCCACGCACACACACACACACACACTAAGAGCACAGTCAACAACATAATAAACAATTTGTACATTAATTTTTAATGCGTTTAACATGTGGTCTCTCTTTCTCTCTCCCTCGCATTTACACATTTGTAGTTGTGTGTTGGTGTGCGTGTAAAAAGGTGGAGCTTCCAATAAATGTACTCACACGACGTTGACGCGAGCAGCAGCAGCATTTCTGTTATTATTTCTTTTTTGTTGCTGTTACACTTTGTATGTTAATTAGTTTACGCTCTTCGCTCTGTGTTTGTGTGTGTGCTAATGAGCGGAGGTGTTTTGTCTGTTGCTGCTCGTCGTCGCTAGGTGCGCGCTACGCTCATTTGGCATTGGTCGCTTTTGCACCTGTTGACGCCTCTCATTGGCTGAGTGCCGCCGCTAAAAACACTGGGCAGCCATTGAATGTGCCTCCCATTGGAAGACTAAGACGCCAAAGAATATTTCAAAAATTGTTAATACAAAAAATAAATTTATAAAACTAAGTTTATAAATAAATACTTTTGTGTTTTTATACACAAATACATAAAAATAAAGAAAGACCAATATTTAGAAATCAATTTTCATTTTAAGAAAATGTTTTATTCAAAACAAAAACTATTTTCTTTTTAAAGGTTCTTTAAAAAATCTGATATACAAAATCATCAGACGAACGTTCCATTATTATTATTATTGTTTCATACATACATATATATTTATACATGTATTTGTATTCTTCGACATACAGATTAAAAACCGGAAACAGAAAAAAATTACTCGCTTCAAAAAGAAGTTATCGCACATCTAAAGGGTAATTCTTTCTTGCTGAGTCAGCTCTATAGCGTAAATCCCAAAAGAATGTAAAATACACTTTTTAATATCATTAAATTTGTGTATAAATTTTAAGAAAAGCTTTTCTATATTTTATATATGTTTATTTATATAATTTATATGTTAATTTCAAACACAAAAAAAACTTGCTGATTTTCTTTTTATAGAAGTATTCTTTTATGAGTAGTTTCCTAAAATTATATTATTATTAAAGAAGCAGAAATATATTTTTTCCGAGGGAAAAAATTGTGCTGATTGCAGTCAAACTTTGCTGGCTTACTTTATTTTCGGCCATCCCGCATTAGTTGTACCAATTATTCTACACACACACACACACTCGGACACCCACTGGCCGTGAGAATGACTTCAGAGAGTGTACCTTCATATATTGAGTGCTCTTAATTTAAATTGGATTTGTCGATCGACCGTTTTTAATTTTAATGCTATTTGCTTTTCTTTTTTTTTGCTTTTGCTTGATTTGCAATTGCAAATTCAGTTGCATCAAATCGTCAAGTCGTCATCGTCAGCTGCTTTGGCTGCGGGTCCCACATAAAATTGCCTGTTTCGACCGCCGTATGACGCTCGTCGACTGACGTCATCGATGGGACAGGGAGGGGTGCGCGGGAAGCCGCGACGATTGCTGTCATTAACTTTGCCGTTAAGCAATCAATTTATTTCACTTTATAATTACGGATAACCTAAAAGTGAGCAGCCCTCTAACCCCCTACCCCCTATCCAACTACCCACTTCACCTACCCCCTCTTCGGCAGGCGGGGTTTCGTTGTGGGAAAATAACCAATTTCAATCCTTTTTCAAGAGGTGACCCCCAAAAACATAAGGGCTCAAGACTATTTCACACATTACACTAAATATATATATATATATATATATATATATATATGTGTGAGTGTGTGTGTGTGTGTAGTGTTTTCATCCATAGATATCTCCATTTCTAAACATTTTCAATTGCGGGCGGTTTTTGGTTTTTCTGGGATATTAAATTGCGTTCATGTTTTTCTCGTTTCTCGTTTCGACAATTTTTAATTAGCAGTAAACTTTAGCGCGTCATCTTAACCCAAAAAAAAGGGAAGAAAAAGAAGCAGAAAACTATGTAAAACTGTTAATGAGTGGGCATGCTACACTATGAGATACTCTGTAATGAAGAGTTATTAGTTTTTTTTATTATTAATTATTCATTGTGTTTATTTGATTTATTGGCAAAGTGAAGATAAAGATGTAGTAACGGATATTGATATAGATTAGATGATAGATATCGTGATGCTAGTTTTGCAATTTTAGAATCCGATTTTCCATTTACTATTTATATGAATTTTTTAAAAAATTTATTAAGATTAATTTATATTAACATATCCTAAAAACATTAACAAAAAAGTTACACTTTTCCTAAATTAAAATCATTAGATTCTCAGAGGAAATAATCATTGATCTTTTGTGAACATATTCGCTCTCTCGAAAATACCCGCTTTACAGTTTTAGTTAAAGGGGTATTAAAAAAAAAGTAGCGGTGCCGAAACTGAATCGAACCGAACCGAAATAAATACTTTGCTGTTGTTATATGAATGTATGCATATATATATATATATATATATATATATATACACATATATGTATGTGCGTGTCTGTATTAGTGCAAGTCGTGGTGTTGCTTGGTGGTTTTACAATTGGGGTCGATCGGCTCTAAATCTCAAGTGTTGCTTATTGGCTGCTGCATTCGCAGTCGCAGTCGCAGTCGCAGTCGGCGTCGTAGTCGACGTTGGCAGTTTTGATGATGCTTCTTCTTCTGATTCTGATTCTGCTTCGGCTTCTGCTCATTTCATTTAACACTTTATGTGACAGTTAAGTGCAGGCAAATGTCAAATTTCTAACACACATGTGTTTGTGATTGTGTGGGGTGGGTGTGTGAAAGTAGTTGATTGGGGGAGTGAGGAAGTGGAGTTAGGGAGGAGCTGCTGAATTAATCAAGTGCATTTTTTCGACTGTGGGAACAGTTTGATGGTGTGAAAAAGCTGTTGACTTGAAGCAAGTTTGTTGTTTTTAAATACTTTATTTATTATTAATATTATTTATTTTTATTATATATTATTGTATAAGTATTGTTTATCCTTTTATGAAGCATTATTTATCCTTTAGTATTACTGTTTTTTATTGCTATGCACGCGTGCTAAAAAAACCCCGAATGAAAACAAGAGCATAAATAAACTCATCATCATTATCTTCATCCTCATTATTGTCATCTGTATTCATAACTGTCAATTGTTGATTTTACATCGATCTCCGCAACAACAAAAGATTTGACAGCCCGAGACGGCAAAACAGTTATTTGAATGCCATGCACATTAGCCCTTTTACAACTATCTGCCGCTCGCTCTCGCCAACTGGACGCCTGTCTTGTCTAGGTTTTCATTCACAAAAAGCAGCAGCTCAGCCAGCTATCAATAACTAGAGTGCGTGTGAGCGAGAGCGATAGCTGGGCACGTGCTTTGTTCGTTGTTTTGCTTTGCGGTTCTCTCTTTAAAACCCAAACGGTAACGGTTTTACCTGCACTTACAGGCAGAGACAGAGCCAGACACACAAGCAGAGGAAGAGCGCCTAACAAACTGCCCTCATGCACCCATATACACATATACATGTACACACACACACACACAAATACATATACACTTATACGTATTGTGTTGTAAGTAGTTTACCGTTCATCGTTCGTCGTTCACCGTTGCTCTCGATGTGCACTACGAGCATTTCATTTGGTAATTTAATATTTTGATGCCGCTGTTTATTTTACGCAAAAATGTTGTTTGCATGGACAAGCAGCACTTCAGCTTAGAGATGGACCAGTTTGAATGCATATATATATAAGATATGTATTGAAGATATATATTTTCAAATTGGAGATGAGCGAGACTGAATAAGCGTATCTAAAATATATCTATATATATGTATAACATACCGAAAATTTTGTAAATTCAATATGTGTTTAATTAATATAGAAATAAAGAAGCCTTTTTTTTTTGGTATTAAAATTGAATATAACAGATAATAAAATAATATAATATAAATATTTTAAATATATTTAAGATATAAATATGGCAGTTAACTATCATAGTCAAGATAGCTCGAAAATATATATATTTATTTTAGTAAAGACAGTGTCTATTGGATAAATTTAAGTCTGATCAGGAATATATAGATATTATGGATTCTTAACTTTATTGTACACTTTATCTAAGTTTTTATTTTGTTCAAGGTATATAATATATATATATATATTCGTGCCACGCTCTGCCATCTCTAGCAGCAGTGAAGAACACTGAAAAAGATACAGATACATTTGTTTAAACTTGAATTGCAGCTGTGCAAATAAATACTTGAGTTTTAGTTGTGTTTGCCCCCGATTGATGTAACTTTAGCCGCTAAAAGCCTGTGCCAAAAATCGAAACAAACCAACACAAAAAAAGGGCTAAGAAGCAGAAAGCCAATTGGAAAAGATAGCAGTCAGGAATGGGGCAGGAGGCAAGCCAGGACACACGCCAGGAGTCGACACGGTTGATGTAAAAAACTGAAATGAAATGAAATTGTCTGCTTTTATTGAAACAATATTTAAAGTATAAAAAATAATAATAAATCCCATTTCGCTGGCGGCGCGCACAACAGAAACAAAAACATGAACAAGGAGAGACGGGGGAAGGACGAAGGTCCTGGGATGGGTGGCCAAAGTTTACCTTGATGCCGCGGCACACAAAAAAAAAGTGAACAAACAAATACAAAAATAAGCAAATGAAAAAAAGCACAATAAAAAACGAGATTGCGGCACGCGACCTACCACAGGACGAGAGGCAGCCACGTTGTGGCAGCCGCGACGCCTTGTGGCATGCAGAACGTGTAGCTGCTTGTTCGTTCAACATTCAACATTCAACATTTTGAGCGTTGAACGCTGAGCAATCGAGCAGCAAAATCAAAGCGATGCCAAAGAAAGAAATAAAAACAAGTTTCACAGTGGATTTTGTTATTATTATTGTTGTTGTTGTTGTTGTTGCTGCTGCTGCTGGTGGTGGTTTGTGGCAAGTCACATGTGCCACACGCACCTTTTGCAATTGCTCATCGGGCAGTTTTCTACTTTTTTTGCTTTTCACCTCAAACTGCACTTGGAAAAATTAATAAATGCACTTTAATTCTCTTTTAATTATGAGATAATCAACAATAAAAATAATTATTATAAATATTATTTAATTAATAAATAGAAATATATTTTTTTTTTAGAAAATCGCAGAGATCTTTATTTCAAATAGTTTCCTTAGTTTTTTATTTAATAAAAATTAGATTTTTGGGTTTCTTAATTAAAAACCAAGATACCCAGAAGAAGAAAATAAAGAATTTTAGTTATTTTTTATATTTGTTTAGTGACTTAATACAGATCACTTTAGCCTTATTATCAAATTTTTTAAATATATCAGTTGTATAAAATAATTTGACGAACATGGTGGAAAAAGATTTTATTTAATCAACTCGATTAAATAAATATAAGAAAAATATATAAATATAGATATCAAATTTCAGATGTTTAATATAAAAAATATTTGAATTAAGTTAATAAAAAAATATAAAAAAATTAATGTTTGATTTTCATGAACAACAGAATATCTTAAAAATTTGAAGTTTAGGTAAATTAAGTATTTGCAGCTTACTATTAAAATTAAACACTAATTTTTATTCATTTCTTTTTCAAACATTTAATTTTTGTAATTTATTGACTAAATTTAAACTTTATTTTGCACAAAAGTCAAAGTTGATCTTTGGATTTCACCGTTAGTTTCTAGATGACTTTTTCATAGTTATAGCTGTGATTTTTTTCTGAGTGTTGGATCGTGCAACGCTGGCAGAGATATCATCTTTCGCTTGGGGTTGCAGCCCTCATTTTGTGGCAAAAAGCGCCTGCAGCTAAAGCCGGCTGCTGTTGCTGTTGTTGCTGCCACTGTTTGTTGTAAGTAATCACCGTCATCAGCAGCATCATCAACAGGAGCTGTGGCAAGCGGCAAGCAGGATAACTGGCGACAACATGTGCGTCATCGCAGTTGCCACGTTTACTCATTAAGGTCGCTCAAAATGCTATTTTCTGATTTTTTTTGGGCGAAATTATTGCGAAATTGTGCGAACCACGTGGCCAAGTTCGTGCAACTTATTGGGGGTAGCTTTTACAGTTGCACCTTCCACGCCGATGGCTGCTTACGTGAGTGTGTGTGTGTGCCTCATGTATGTGTGTGTGTGTGTGTGTGTTTGTCCTGTGTGTGGATGATAGCGTTTCGTGAGCAGCCGCAACCAAAACAATACAAAGCCAAAATGCCAAATGCACCTTTATCGACTTTTGCCATATACACACACGTGTGTGTGTGTGTGTGTGTGCGTGTGTAAGCAGAGATTTAATGATTATCGCTGGCACAGCCACTGTGAGCTGTTGTCCACCTTCAAACAGCCCTCGACTTGAATTTGCTTTAGAAAATTATAAGGGAAAATTTGTATGCGATGCATCAAAGTTTTTTGTTCTCTTGAAAAAAATGTATATATATATAATATATATATAAAGCTGATAGTTGCTATACAAGAATTAAAAGAGAGTACTTCATTATGTTACAAATATAATAATGATAAATTTTTATTTTGACTAGCTGCCTGGGGAAGAAGACACTTCTCAGTGGGAATAAGTTGCAAGGAACTCAAACTTCAGGTTTGTTTCGAAAAAATGGCAAATTGTCATTTAAATAAAAAACTTACTTTAATCTTAAATTTGACTTAGTTATTACTTGCATTTATTTATAAAATATATAAATTTAGCTGGCAGTAAAGTGCGTAATGTCATAAATAAATAATAAATAGTTTCAAAAATATATTTATATGTAAAATATAAGTAAATTTTAATTATATTTAATTTATGTATTTTTAGCCTTAATAAATACTATGTAAATAGACAGAAAATTAAAGTTTGAGTCATGTGCTTGGGAAATTTAAAGCTGTTTTAATTTTATTTAGTAAATATGAAATTATTCATCAAGTGAGTTTTTTAATATGCGATATTTAAATATATTAATTTATTAGAATAAATTCACTTATTTACATTTTAATTTGCTTATTAGTGAACGTGTAATTATTACTAACTTAAATTGGATATATGAGTTGTTTATTAGAAGCAGATGAGCATTTTTTTTTAGAATTTGTGTTTGTTTTTTATTTTAGCCAAATAATTGCCAATGAGCCAATTAATTGTTTGGCAACGGTTAATTGAAGTTTATATTTATATATTATTGTCACAGATAATTTCAGAGAAGTACTGTTTTTTTTAATGTTATATAGTATGCCATACCCAAGGCCATATCCATTAAGTATTCCATTTGAAATCTACCTTTTCATTAAATTTGATGCCTGCTGTTTTTGCGCAGCAGATATAAAAGATAAATAAATAGCTCAATGGATGTGTGTGTGTGTGTGTGTGTGGATGTGTGTGTTATTCCAGCAGCTGTTGTTGTTGTTGTGTGTGGCACGAGGCACAAGGTAAAAAGGACTGCTGCTGCTGCTGCTCCTGCTGCTGCTGCACGAACAGGAAACTGGGCAAAGAGCCGGAAGTTGCCGCAAAGTATGCAATGACTTTGACTCTCCACATTTGGCATTTGGCAATTGGCATGTGGCACGTGGAAAGTGGCCCGTTAGTCAACTCGACTATGTGTGTATTTTTTGGCTATATATGCGAACCCTGCAACCCCCCACATCACTCTCCTTAAGACCCGCATTGAGGCAGCTTACAGTTGCTGCCCCGTCTGTCAGCATTTTGCAGCGCGCTAATCTGTCACGGGGCACGGGGCACGGGGCACAGGGCACGTTCTGCTGTAAGCGAGACTTTTACCTGTGCGCGTGCACGAAATGCACACCTATATACACACAATAAATATATATATATATATATACCTCTTCCACCCCCGGCCGTGGCAACCCCTCGAGCGTGGCAACCCTCTTCATTTACGGTTTAGCATAATGAAAAGTGCTGATGATGATGCCGCACGGCGAGAGACGGGCGCATAAAATGCAATTTAGGGTTGCAACGCGACACCTTTCCTCGCCTGAGCGCAAAGGGGCCCGTCGCGGCCACAGGACGAGGCACGTTGCAAGGATCAGGGGAACATCGAACAGCCAACCAACCGTTGAAATCAGTGCTGCCAAAATTTGAGTTAGTTTTAGCAAAAAGTACGAAATTAGTTTGATAACTTTTACTTTTAGTCGGAAATGATTAATAAATTTATTGTTATATTCATTAAAAATATAAATATTTTTATATATTAATAATTACTTTTAACTAAAAATTATGGAAAACAATTTTACAATCAAAAATGTAAGGAACTAATTTTATCATCTTTTATAAATATATTTTTTCATAAATTGCTTTTAGTTGCTTCTGATGAATATTATAATTAATGTCTGAGTTGAAGCTAAGAAATCGGTTTTATCATAAAATCATTAAGTGTATTATGTTGTTATTTTTATTACATAAAATTACTTTAATTATTTTTTAAGCTAAATATTTCCTTTACTCGAAGACAGTATATAAAATTGCAATGGAATAAGAAAATAATTTCTTTATTTAATTAAAAGATTTGTGTATTAAAAAGAATTATTAGAATCTGCAAAATATCATATAAAAATTAAAATGGTGATTTTATTTGCATTAACAACAGTATACATTAAAAATTAACATATTTTTTGCGTATTTATTTTATATAAATTTTACTTTTATTGTGCTTAATGCTTAGCAAAAATGATTAATGTTAAAACTATAATATTCTTCAAAAGAGACACATTCCTGCTGTTTATTAATAGCTGTACATTTAGCTGTTAACAAGCCAAAATGCCAGCACTGTCAGCACAAGGAGTCAAGGAAGTCGGCCTACCAGCATTAATCCTTCTGTTTCTCTCGGTTTTTCGCAATTGTTCAATTGTTCGATTGCCCCGTGACTTCAGCAGGGCGAGGGGGGTGGTTCTACATTCAGCCCATTGAGGTGGGCACTAATGCACACACACACATACACACATACATACACAATATGTATACATTTGTAGCTGGCACGCTGCACAATTTTGATTGATTTTGATGTGCGAGCTGTGTGTGAGCTGTGTGTGTGTTGTGTGTGTGTATTTTGCTGTGTTGAATTATGAGTTTAACATGTTCTATGGCTCTAAAGGTGTAGCAAAGCTCATAATCCATAAGGCGCAAGAAGTCAAGTGGCAACGTGGCAACGTGGCAATGTGGCTGCTCCTGTTGCAAGTACCCTTTTGGCAATATGAATTTGAGTCTTTTACTTTTTTCGCACAGCTTTGTTTTTGGCACACGTCTCACTTTTTGTGCACCTTCTTTTTGGGAGTTCTCAGTGAGGCGTGTCTGTGTGTGTGTGTTGGGGGCGTGGCATGGCTGTCAGTTTTTGGCCATATTGAGCTGCCAGCAGATGGGTTTTGTCTGCGATTCAAGCAATTTTTTTGGTTTGGCTTTTTGCAGCTCAATGCCTGCAACGGTGTCTGTGGTCTTGCCTAACATTTATGTGGTAGTTTTAATACCCTAACTTAGTAAGTCTTAAAGAGCTGTCATCGAATGTGCAACGCAATGCAATAATCTACTTTTAATAATGTATAAATTAGGCTAATCAATGGATAAGAACTACATTTAGCATGCCATTTATTAAACTAGTTTTTAGCTTGAACTTGTTAAGTTTAACAGCTTAATTTTTGATGTAGTTGTTGGAAAAGATCAAATTTTATTTGAGCATTTATGTTTGCCTTGTTTTGGACACCTAGAATCTTGTATTCAACTAATATACTATTTATATATCTATTTTTATATCTATTATATAACATTTAAGTCAGTTTCAGCTAAAGGTAAGAAAATATTGCGAAACTTTTTACTTTAATTGGAAATGATTGGAAAATTGTTTGTTTTAGGTAAACTTAGAAACAAATTTTAATTATTTGTATATTAATAATAACTTTTAGTTTAAAATGATGAAAAACAAGTTTACAATCAGAAATTAAAAAAAAAAAAATGATTTTATCATTTATCAAATATTTTTTTTTTTTTTGGTTTTAGAACTGAAATGAAAATATAAATTAAATATTTTACATAGACTCAAAGAGCGAAACTGATAAAATTTGTTCCAAAAAGACCGCGTGGAAAATAAGTCATTCTAGCGGAAAATATAGTCAATTCTGTTAGGGGTATCTCAAGAAAGAAACTTTGCTGACCCCATTAAAACTGAAAAAAATATAAAAATATATAAAAACCATTCAATTTCAACGACTTAAATATTTAATTTTGAACCGACTGAATAAGCAGTTCCAATTATGAACAGCTGGCAGTTTATATTCATCGAATATTAATTTAATTAACTGAGCAAATTGATGTATCACTCACAATCATTTTTTTTTTGTTCATATATTGATTTAATTTTTTATTTATTTATTTTAATTCATTGTCTTTATTTACCTCTTTAAATATAAAAGAATCTCAATTTATTTTGATTTTTTGAATAGCTGCAATTAATATATAAGTTTGTCAAATATTTACATAAATTTAACTTTTTGTTGTGAGTAGCATAATTCTAATGCCTGCTAGAGTATCTAATCTTCTTTATGGCCAAGTTTGCTTCTCTCTCCTGCTTGATTTTTTTTTGTTGCCAATTTTGGTAGGTTTTTGTGTTGTTCCTTTTTGTTTAGCCGGAAATGGCTCATTGCACTTTGGCTACACCAAATGGCATTTAAAGCGCATTTCCGTTGTGTTTTTTTTTCTCTTTGACTATAAGTTGGCCAAAGTTTGTGGCTACTAAGCTGATGCGACGCATAACTCAATTGCAATTTATTCTTTTTCTCTGCGATTTGCATACTCCACAAAAAGGGGTGCAAGGTAAAAGATTCAACAATTCAACCCTCAACAAATGACACCGGCTATAAAACCATTGCAACCTGGGCACAAGTTGCTCTTGTTGATGATGATGCAAAAAAAATAAAAAAATAAAATACAAAATCTAAAAAACCTGTTTAACGGTGGTGGCAAAAGCAGTGGAAAAAATTGAAGCAGCAGCAAGAAATTTAAATTAGATTAATTGATTGAATAGCGCGCCAGGATCATCTGGCTGACAGGCTGAGTCTGCGAGTCCTGCGAGTCCTGCGAGTCCTGTGTGGCAGTTGTTGCATGCGGGCCACGTTCCCAAAAAATATCTTTATTCTCGTTTTTTTTTGTTGCTTCTTTGTTTGCATAATGTTCTTAGTCGGGATTCTCTCTCCGGTTCTCTTTGTCGCCCAAGGTGTAAATAATGCGGCTTGTGTTTAATGAAGCGCATGTTTCATTTTTTTCTGCTTTTATTTCGAGATGAGGCAGCATCTGTGACACTGTTTATCCCTGCATGTCCTTGCCCCATGTGGTCTACTACGGTTTCAATGAGCCATCAGCGCCGTGTTGCATATTCTTTTCGAAGGGGAAGTTGTTTTTTAAATCAAATTTAAATACCTTTGAAAGGTATTAAGTGTGGTAGGAAAGTGATATTCTTTGTTTGGTTAAAGTTTAAAAATATAATAACTAACTCAAATAAAAATGCACTTTTAAAAGTTGTTGCTGAATTATGTGTAAGATAAATTTCTTCCAGAAGTCATGTTATCAAATATATTTATTTATAATGTAACTTTAAAGCTAAAAGCAATTAACTTAAAAGCTTTTATCGCTAAGCAATTGAGTTGTATAATAAGAGATTAATATTATTTGAGATTTTAAAAAATATCAGAAATACCCATTAAGCAAGGGAAAGAATGTGTCATAATTTTTTGCACAAATCCAAAACAGGAAGCATATCCGAAGAAGGCAAAACAAATCTTGAATTATGAAAAATTTTTGGAAAAATTTATTTTCTTATGTAAAAGCACTAAGCAGATAATATATATATAAGATAAATATTATAAAAATAATGATAATATTAATATTCAATTAATAAAATTAAAAAAATATTATACAAAAGCAATGACAGCTACTCATGACAAATATTCAACTGGATTGCGCCAAAAAATGAATTATTTTAAGGTATCTAAAAATATTTAAAATAAATCTTAAAACAGTTGAAAACAATTTAAAGCTCAATTGCTGATCGGCTTAATCAAATAATATGCAGCAAATAACATTTATCATTTTGTACACTTTTGAATTTGCAGTTGCATGCAACTAATAAAGAGCTCAGCGCCCAAAAATAAAGTTGCCTCATGCGGCTGTTTTTTTTGTTGCATTTTGATGTTGTTGCTATATGCGAAACAAAATATGCTGCCACTGCAACAGTTCATAAAATAATTCATAAAAAAGCGAATAACAACAGCTCGAAATGGGTTTTAAACGAAAAGCGCGAAAAGTGTGCGTGCCTCAAGCGCAGCTCGAAAGCGAAACATTTGTCGCATTGTATCTGTCGGATACATTTTCGTTGTGCCTCACAACTGACACATGTGAAGCACACATATATATATATATATAAAAACAAATATATATTTAAGCATGTATATATACACTCAGAATAAATATCGAACTTTATATTGATTTGATCTGAAAGAATTTTAAAGCAGTTGCTGAAATTAAATTACTTTGTTATTTGTTTAATTTAATTTCCCAAGTTACTTTAAATACTTAAATATTATTGCGAATTTTGAATTGTACCCAAATAATTTTGTATTTGATTTATTAGTATTATTTTCAATAGTTGTAGAATAATTTTTTGTTATATTTGTTATTTATACTTTAACAAGCAATTTTGCTTCAGCTGCTGATTAATCTTATACTTTTTAAATTCAAAAAACAATATAAATTATCTATTTTTAAATTTTTCGAAATTTTTTTAAAATGTTATAAATAATTTAACGAGTTTGTGTAATCTTTTTTGTCATTTATATATTCATTACACATTAGAATTTTAAAATAACACTTACATTTAATGATAGAAAACATTTTGAAATATTAAATAAAACTCACTTTATATTAATTATGTATTTAAATTTAAGGCGATCTTCTAATTTATTAAATTCCTTATAAACCAATTGTCGATTCTTTTTCCTCCTCTCATAACTGATGGGTGGTCAACTAAAAAATAAAAATACAAAATTATATGTTATTGAATTAAATTGAATTAAATTTTATATAATTTTATAAGATTCATGAACAACAAAAGAAATCTCGGAAAAAAGGAATAAAACATTTTAACAACTAATAAATTTGGTTTTTTATAATTACAAATGATTTTGAAAAAAAAATCAAACTATTTCTTTGGTTTTCTCTATGATGTTATAAAACATTTCTAAATAATAGGACAAAATTAAATTTTTTTTTAGGAACTTAAAAATTGTTTAATATCAGCAAAGTTTTTTACTTTTCAGAGTGACTTTTATTTTAAGGCTCTCTTTTGAACATAAAGGTGATTTTCTCTGAGTGTATGCGAACGTTTTTTTGTATTTGCAAAAGTTATTAATTTTAATTGACTGTTGTGTAATGTTTGTCGCTCAGTGCCACATTCACATTCCACGCGACACTTCGACACAACTTCAGAGGCACTCAGTGCAAGCGAGAGAGAGAGAAGGAGAAGTCAATGTCCTGTGGCATGGAGACTGGGGCAAGGGGCAAGCGGCAGGGGCAGCTGTTGCTTTAATTGAACACACCATTTGACACTCAGGGGATAAAGTCGTCGATGTCGTCATTTAGCTATAAATAGCCAACAAATGTAACTACTGTAATTAGGCGCACTGCGGACACTGGACAAAAGGGGGGCAACGGGGTAGGCAATATAATGTTAGTTGCAACTGTCTGTCTGTCTGTCTGTCTGTCTGTGTGTTGACTCTTTCAAATGCTAATTGAGGTATGCGCCAGCCACTTGTCACATTTGCCATAATTTTAATTGTTTAACTTATAATAGTAGGCGCCATGCAACATGCGGCATGCCTCCTCCGCCACAAAACACAACGAGTGAATTTTTAATGCATTTGCTGGCGCCAAAAAATGACAAGCCAGCTAACTCAAATGATATTATCAGCATCAGCTCTCTGATGAAGACAAATGATATGCAAACATCAACAGCAACATCAACAACTACAACATCAACATCAACAACAACAACATCAACACCAACAACATCAACAACAACATTAATTAATGCAAAATACCAAAGCTGAGCTCGGACTTTGCACTTTAACGGGAAGTGCATCTTCTGGGTTTTTGCTGCACTGGGTCAAATGTGTCTTTTGAGGCATTCTGAGTGATTGCAATTGTTGCTGTTGATTCATCTCTGCACTCGGTTGATCTTTAGCGGCAGTGAGAACATTTCCACAAGTTGCATGAAATTCTTAAGCTAGCTTAAAAGTACAAAAGTCTATTTCACAAATATATTTTATTGTTTTCGGCGTTCAACTTTAATTTAAAATTCTTAAAACAGTACAAAATTAAAATAATAAAACTGAAAATTTTTTTTTTTATTTAATTCTTTTAATTTTTTTGTCAGAATATATAAAACAAGGTTAACTTTCAGGCTGCTGGGGCTGCGAGAAGAAGTATTGAATTAAATTTTCTGAAAAATTTGAATTTTTGGTAGTACTTTTCAGAATGTTGAACAATATTTTATAATATATTCTGTGTCAACGTTTGAGCTGCAGTTTTGGTTTCAATTTAAGTGGTAAACATTAATTATATTAAATGAATTCTGCTTAGGTCTTTCAGCTCCAAATGCTTACATGTATACAAAAAATATCAATTCAATTAATTAAATAAATGTAAATGGGAAGATCACTTTTATAGCAGAGAAAGATATCTTAATGGGTTATCAACCAAACACACTAGCTTCCTCTGCTCCTCTTTCTGGACATATATTGAAATCTCAACAGACTCATTCGTCTAAAATCTGCCTAAGATAAAATAGTTAGAATTTACTACTATATAACTATATAATAATTAATATATGTATAGGTGTATTTCACACATATAAAATAAATATATTTCAAGTAATACGGATAGGAATCAAATATAAAATAAATAAATATTAAAACAAACTAAAAACATTGTCAAAATCAATGTTACTTAAAGGTATTAAAAAAACAGTCTTGATACATTTAATTATTCCGTTTGTTTTCTGGGCAGATTTTAATTGATAGCTAATTGGAGGGGTTATTATGAATGATTGAATGCTGCTTAAAATTTGAAGTTTCAGTTAATGAAAAAATTCGTACACTCACAGGAAGTGTTTACAAAGGTGTTTTTTGTTTCTAATTTAACATAGCTTTAAATATGAGAGCTATAAAGGGATATATATATAGATCACACCTAATCGATGAGTAGGCATTTTTAACTTCATTAACACAATTCACACTTGGGCAGAGTCTTAAAGACTTTTTAAAGTGTTTTTCTATTGTGCCTCGCACATTTTCATTTTCATTTTCATTCATAACTCTTAGGTTGAATGCTTAACGCTCTTTTGGCCCTTTTGGCCGGGTTGGCCCTGTTCCGCTGTTCGTCTGTCCTTTTGTCCATTTTGGTAGCGCCGATAACGCCTTTTGGACAAGCCGCACGGCAGGCGTCCGAATAAACAAAATGTGTGAAATTTTTACCTAAAATAAAAATGTAGAAAATGTACGAGATGCGATGCGATCCATGTGCGGGGATCTAAAAGGCTAAAGGATACCGTATGATGCCAAGGGTGCAGTGTGTCTGTTATGTCTGCATTTGATTTCCGTTTGCTTTACGAATCACACCTCTCACGCAGCACACACCAACACACACACACACACACACACACCAGCACACACACATCGGACTTGGGTAGATTTTTCACATGCCGTGGCAAACATTTGGCAAACACATGTGCACCAAAATGCGCAGGCAGCCCACATCCAGCGTGCAGCGGTTTGAGATTTGCTCTACACTCCAAAAAAAATAACACAAGGTTTTTTGAAAATCAACATTATAACGGCAAGGTTTTTCTTGTGCTTAGAAATAATTTCTCTTTACTAAAAACAAATTGTACAAGTCAGAAAGGCTTGCCCCAAACTAACCTGCCCAAAAATATGGATTCGGTTTTTAATTATAATTAAAACATATTTTGTGTTAGGAAATGCATTTCCAAAAAGTATAAGTAAAAATTCAGAAAAAATTTCTGGTTTGGTTTCTATTATATGGTTTTGGTTTTAAATTATAAAAATATCTTTTTTTATTAGAATATACATATCCAAAAAGTAGAAGTAAAAATTCAGCAAAAAGTATTTAAATTTACTGCCTTAATTTTTATGATATAATATGAACTCTCGTCTGTAATATGTTTCAAATAAATTCGACTTAAATAAAATTGTATTAATTTTTTAAACTGTGTAAAAACTAATGCTTTTTAATCAAATAGGCAACAATAAAAGTTCTATGAGAGACTGTAATTTTTCAAAAAGATCAGTCCTAAAATGCAGTAAATGTTAATGAAACTTATAAATGGCTTAAAATTAAATTATTTGATTTTAAAAATATTTAAAATGTTTCTAAATGTGAAATTTTCAAATACAAGAAGAGCTTATTTTGTTAGCACAAATATTAAAAAATTGCTGAAAATTATTCATATGTCTTTTAAATTTAAGAAAAATGTAATTTGAAATTAAGAAGAGTAAAACTCTGGTTTTTAGATATAATATTTTAGAACAATATAATATAAGTTAACCTTGCACCTACAAATATGTGACGATTTCCTAAAATTGAGTATGATATTTTTCTGAGTGTATTAGTTGAGACTGATGCTGCTCTCCTCTCCGCTCCCCCCCTCTCCTATCAGGCCTTGTCTGTTTTGTACCTACGCCTTTTGGTCACGGCTGCTGCTGCTCTGCTGCTCTGCTGCTGCTCTGCTGCTGCTGCTGCTGTTGTCCTTCTGTCTGCCTGTCCTGTGTGTAAGCAAATCAAATGTATGTGTTTGTTGTTTACTGTTGTTGTGTGCCTCAAAATTGGCCAGCCAAATGTCTTTGTCAAGTCAAAAAATAATATGAAAAAAAATAGCGTGAAACCGTTTGGCCTTTAAGCCGCCAAAAAGTGAAGAAGACGCGTAAAAATAAAGCAGAATCAGTTGAAAATGTAAAAGCAGCCAAATCAGTTGAAGAAGTGGCAAAAGTTTTTGCAAATCAGCTGAAATTATGAACTTCCGGCTGCAGCCAGCGGAAGTTCATTTTAACCCACAATAAAAGTTTGCATTCCACACACAAACACACACACACACACACACATATATACACATTCATGTGCAAAAGTTTTGCGCTTATATAGCAGCATAAAATTTGCATTATTCACTTAAAACAAATAGTAAACACACACAAACATACACACACACTCGAACACACTCGCACATACACAAACACACCCACTCGCACATACAGTGGGAGACAAAAGCGTAGTTGCTTTTGCCTTTTCCTGTGGAAAACACTTTTTGCCATTATGCACAAGCAAACAAGGAAACAAACAAACAAACAAACAAATGTTAAATTCAAATAAATTCGCAAGAAAATTGCATACATTGAGCCAATGGAATCAGCTCGATTGCAGCGTTATATTTTTGAGTAGCTATCGAATCTAAGCAGGATATTCGTGTGCATAAGCATATATACTTTATATATATATATATAGAGAAGCAGGCAGCAGCCAAGCACAGCTGCCGCATGCCACAGCGAGTAGCTTTTGCCACGTATTTTTGAGTAGAACATTAATTGTATTGAAATTAATTGAAGTAAATATAAATAAAAAAAATAAATAATAATTCAAACTGCCCATAAAATAAATAATATTTAATAAACTATAAAATAAATATTATGCACATTTTAACTATTTAAAATTATTCTTAGGCAATCTTAAGTTTAATTCCTTTAAGTCTTACTATAAATTTAAAAGATTTTTAGTATAAATATAAAATTAAAATTTTAACTCCGTTTAAATACGAAAACATTACAAATTTGATAATCTTTTAATTAACCTTGAGCAACAGAATAATTTGCTTAAGATTTAATGTGATTTTTTGATAAGCAAAATAGTTTTTAATTTTATAAAATTTTTTTTTGGTCGAATGATGCTATATTAGTAGTATTCGTGGTTTTGATATTTAAAACAAATTAATTTTTAATTGTTTTTATTATAAACCTTTTAGTAATTTTTTATTCATACCAAAATTATATTTTTTAATGTAATGCAATTTTTAAGGTATTTGCTTTTAGTGTTTAACATTAACCCTTCAAAGCTATTTTTATGAGGAATAAAGGACATATGAATATAGATCGTAAATTGTCCAACTTAATGGCAACTTTCAGTCAAATTGCGTTTTAAAGTTTTTGAAGTTGATTTTGCCACCTTCGCCGTTTGTGGCTCAGTTCTCATTTCTCAGTTTTCAGTTCTCAGTTCTTAGTTCTCTTTGAGTTCCGTAATAAAATGCAACGTTTTTCTAGTTTTCGATTTGAATGGCAAACTTTTGCTGTTAAACTAACAAATGCCAAGACAAATATACACACACACTGGCACACACCAACTGGCACACACACACTGAGTCAAGACGCCAGCCAGGCAGGCAACGGAATATGGAATACGGAATAAGGAATACGGACTACGGACTATGGACTACGGAATAGTTTCTCAGATTCCGATTCGAATTGCGTTTGTCAAAGACGGCGGCACGCATGCAAATTGTGCTCAAGGATCTTTTTGGGGCAGGAGCTGTGCACATTTTGGAGGGAATTTATAGTTTCGCTCTTATTTACAGACAGGAAGTGCAATTCACAAATCGTTAGCTCAACCCAGACAACAACAAATCGAACTGACTGCAAAAAGTACTTTTATTTTATTCTTTTCTATCCTTTATTGAAAAGCTGCAGCACTTTGCGCCTTTGTTTATCTTGGCTCACAGCTGAATGATGGGGAGGGGGGGGGGAGGTGTGTGTATATGGTTATAGTATCTATTACCAGCCACGTGCCATGTCGACGAGGTGTGCCCCAAACTCAGCCCACTAAAGAACTTATAATCAACAGCTTTGGCGGCTTAAAACTCGGCTATCAAAGCTGAAACTATTTCTTGAATATGAGTATGTGTGTGGGTGTGTTGGTGTGTGTGTGTGTGGCAGCTTGTACAAGACTGGATTCGAAAAGTTTGCCACATCGTCGTCATCTTGGTTGTCGTCCTGCAATTCCCAAAATGCGGCCCGTGTGTGCATTTAAGCCACTTTTACTGAAACTTCACATTAATTCCAATTTGCTGCCAGTAAAAGTTTTTCATGCACGTCCGCAAATTGCTTTTGGGGACTACATACGTGTGTGTGTGTGTGTGTGTGTGTGCGAGTGTGCGAATGAGTGTGGCTTCTAAATAGTAGCTGAGGCATCTGTTGAGAACTTTAACACTTTGCGGCCAAGAGGTGTGCTTTATATATATTAATATATATTTATATGTATTTAATCCGCCAATCGCAACACAAAGTTATAAGTAAATAAATAAGCAGCGAGAAGAGAAAATAAGTGAAGTGTTGAAGATTTAAAGCCATCGTATATATTATTGCAATATAGCAGTCTGATAATGATAAATATGGTTGTTAATATATGGTCAAGATTCTAGCAACACCGAAACACTTTAAATTATTCCTAGAGAAAACATATAAAAAATATGATATAAATAAAATAAAATAATTTTCATAATAATTTATTTATTTCTTTGGTAAATTATTTTCAATTGTCAATTAATATCGAAATACTACTAAATATTCCTAGAAAATGCATATTAAAAAAAATTGGAGAAATAAATTAATTTAAATAATAATTAATTTCATTTTTGGTTAATTGTTTTCAATTATCTGCCAATATCGATATACTTTTAAATATTTCTAGCGGCGACATATATCATTTATTTACATCAGTTGGAATAATATCAAAATTAAATTAATTATATCAAAAATAATATGTAATATTAAAATTTAAACAAAAATCGATATATTTATAATAAATAAATATATTATAAATAACAAAATGCACTTCTTTGTCAGTAGATTATCATGTAGATGGTTGTTTAAGGTATTTCTTAAATTTGTTAGTCAATTTCGATTTTAAATGGTGCGATATTTAAATCGACCGTCTAAGCATAAAAACATGCCAACTAATAATGATATAGAAACTATTAGTTAGGATGATAAAATTGAATAAAAAACACTCGCAAATTTCAGTCAGGCAGTTCAAGCAAAATTTAATATACATTTGTATACCACATTCGAAAACATATTATTTAATGAATTGAACACTTGGTGACAATCTTTTTGCTAAACAGACATGATAAATAAACAAAAAGTTTGCAATCTTTGACTGTTATTGTTTTGGTTACGATTCCACTTTTTTCGTTTTTTTTGACCACCCAAAATATATGAATTCGCAGAAAGCACAAGACAACAAAACACGACAAGAAAAACACCGATCACCCAAATGTGAAATATGAAACGTGCTGAAATTTGCTGGCATTGCACTTGAAATGAGAAATCTCGAAATCTTGAATTTGTTTAGCCAAAGAACGAACGCCACCTTCTCAAAGACAGACGCCCACATGCCACAAAATGTAGCAGTGACGTGACTCGATTTGGGGTCTCCAAATTCCCTCGAAGGCAGTTCGACAAACGGCAGCTGCCTGCAATGAAATCACACTCAAGCAAATAAAGAAAAATATATTTACGTATTCCTCTGAAATCGAAAAATAATTTAATATAAAAATATAATTTAAAAATATAAGAAACAAATAAAATAAAGTAGCTTAAATAATAATTTCTTATATTTGTAATTTGTAATAATAATAATAATAATAATAATAATAATGATAATAATAATAATAATAATAATCTATTTCTAAGAAACGTTTTATATTATTAAGAAATAGATTTTTAAAAAATATAAATAAAAAGCCATGTGTAAGAAATCGTTTAAAACCTCATATTAAAATTGAATATAAGTAACAAAAAGTTAAAGATAAGAATTTTGCACTTACATATAAAGAAACAATATAATTTTTTTTTTAGTTTTTTAAAGTGTGCTAGAAAAATTTAAGTTAAAATTAAGAAGTTTGTCATTTAAAAACCAAACTTTTGTTTAATAAGCTGAACTTTCCTTAGAGACTTTTGATGTTTAAGGGCATTTTTGTGCGCAGTGCATAGAGAGTTGGACTAATAAATTTGCATGTCGGGCATGGGCGACCCTCATTAGTCTTAATAGTTTAACGAGCAACTTACTCCGCTCGCAATAAGCCCAAAATTCGAGGCCCATTAATGAGCTCGAAAGCTTGGCCAGTAACATTTTATAAATTAGTTCACATGAGGCACACGCACACCTTTAAGCCTTTAAGAAATTTGTCTTTGGGTCACTAACTACACACACACACACACACCAGCTCACACACACATCCCTTGTAGAAAGTCTCAGCTGAGCTGTTGTTCAATTGGACAGGCTTAAAACTGGGCACAGGACGCACACTTGTCGACTGTCAGTGTTGCTGCCACTTCTTGTTGCTGCCACTTCTTGTCCCCTTTTCGCTTTATAATCCCGTTATTCGCTTGTTGTGCTATAGTTGCTGTCTGCTTTATATCCTGCGGGATATGCAAACTTATTAGACAAGTTTCGTCCCAGCCAAAAAGCCCAACTCCAAACTCAAAACTCAAAACTGCCAACTTCTTGTTCGACAAACTCACTTTTACCGACTCGGAGTGATAAAGATGCCCCCATCCCCCTTCACCCATTCCATATCTTTTTTGCTAAACAGCACAAAACATTTTGTGCCAGTCATTTGCATATGTGGCATGCCCCCCAAAAATGGTTAGGTAAAAGTTTATTTCGAAAGGGTTTCGTGTCGCAGCAAGTTGATATTGCTGCGTTAAGTGTGCGACTTGCAACATGCGGCAATCGGCTTGCGAAATTTGATATGCGACATGTGATATGTGATGATTATTTTGACCATAGACTCGGTTTCCTGGTATTGTGGGCAAACTGTCTTGCAAATTATGCTTATCGACGACTTTGTTTTTATTAAGATTGTTTTTTTTACGGAATGAAATAATTTTCCCTTATAAATCATTTTGTTCGAATCGATACAAAATTTAAAAAAATATAATTTATTTCTTTAAATTTTAGTTTTAATTTTACTATAAAGTTTATTCCAAGTTTAGTCCGTTAATTATTTTTGTTGTAAGTTTAATATTAAATTTAGGGGAGAGAATATAATAATTTCTTTGTTGTAATTATTTTTGATATGTATTAAAATTTGGATTATATATTTATTTTAATCAGTAGTCAGTAGCTAATCAGTAATCGATGAATTGTTATGGTTTTTCATTTACACACTGAACCCAATAATTATGTAAATAGTTGTGCAAAAAGTAATGCAAAAAAAAGTATCTACAACCCGATGAATTGTATATATTCAAATGTGTTATATTAATCACTGATCAAATCTATAGATATTTATTATTTTCTAGTAGTATTGTCTATAGTTAAAGTTTTTAGCAAAGTTGGTTTTATTTAAGTAAAACTAAATTCCACTTTTCTAAATTAAAGTTGTTCACAACAACTTCAAAAATCACAGCATCAATTTATTAATATTATTTAAATATAAATTAAAACCAAAAAATAAAGAAAAAACCTCTGCTAGAGACTCGTATTCCTATATTCTTTGCAAGATTGTTCAGTTGTTATTTTGGGATGTGTCCTTGATGTCAGCTACTTGCAACTAAGTTGTTTCAATGTTGCCGCTTGCTTTCAAGTTCAAAGAGAGGCGCAGTCTTTGCACCTGACAAATGCAGACAGAGAGTTTAGATTAATCTAGTGATGAGCGGTGTAGTGGGAGGGGGGGGGGGGTGGATTAAGGCAGCATCTCGAGATGGGACCACCCAGTGTGATTTGGCTGTTGTGCAAAACAAACAAAGCGTCAGTCAGTCAAAATGAGGCAAACAAAAATCGCAATCGGTGCGGCCAAAAATGCTGCATGCGCAATTTTCAATTTTGTTGCGTTATGTGGCATAAATAGTCGTGTTTATATTGGCAGCACTTGGAAGAGACCAGACCACCCACTGGGTGTGTGCACCTCTTCTTACTCCGTCAGCTGCTGCTGCTGCTGCTGCTCCCTTAAAAGGCCAAATTAATTACAATTAAAAGTTTTGCTGGCCCACCTTGGGCAATAAAATTGAAATTTATGGGTCACACATGAGCGAAGAAAGCTGCTCGTCTTCCTCAGTTGAGCTGAAGTTGCTTTATTAATTGCCTGCGGTTGTCTTGGTTGGCTCTTAAGGAAATTTGTCTTGCTCTTTTTAGTGGACCACAAGCCAAGACACCTCCCCAGGCAGGCAGCTTGGGCAACGCCTGATTCATTTAACTACTTAAGCCATTATCCAGCAGCTGGAAAAAGGGTTGCTGCTGTTTCTGCTGATAAATTTACAGTTTTTCATGCCCAAAAAAAAAAAAAAAAATTTTGTTCTTGTTGCTGTTGTTGTTGTTGTTGTTGTTGTACTTCACCTAAGTGTTGCTCACTGATAAGCCCAAGGCTCGTTGCTTGTGGCACACATGTGCTAAGGCGGCTCCCTGCCTGGAAACCACATAATAATTCTCGAGAACAATGTAAACGTCAATTGTGCATGGCCAATGTGTGTATGTGTCTGTGTGTGTGTGTGTGTGTGTGTGTGTGGGTGTGTTTAGGATTTTGTGGGCCATGTGGGTAGTTTCTTTTGGCCATGCGCCACGGAAGACATTGCCCACATCTCGGCAGATGTAAATGTCAGGGGACAAAAGGCAAGGACGACACAGACGTATACACTCCAAGAAAAATCGAAAGTTTTGTGTACTTATTAGAAATGCATTATTAAATAACAGATAATATTTTTAAATAAAAATGCATTTACATTTTTAAAGTATTTATTCGCATTTTAAAAAAACTATTTATAAGATTTATTGAAATTTTTTAAAATTTTGTAAGATGGGTAAACTCTGAGAAAAAATGTTAATATAAAGCTTATCTTTTAAACGACATTTTTTGCCATAATAAAGCATAGCTAAAAAATAAAAAAAAATGATTCATTCATTCATTCATTTCATTTTAAGAAATCATTTTTTACATATGAAGAAATAATTTCTAGAAACCTGAAAATCTTTTTAGGGCTATATTTTAAAATTCGAGTAGGGTAGACTAGTACATTTAGAGAAAAGTCTGAAAATAACGGTTTTAATGCGAATTACATTTATTTATTAATTAAAGAAAATATTTCTAAAAAATAATTTTTTTTTTTCGCATATTGGGGACTTTTATTATATTGTTATTAATTATAATTTAATAATTATAAAATATAAAAGTTTTCTAAAGTGTGCTTTTTTTGAGTGTACTGGAACAAGGAAGAGAAGGACAATGGCACATGCCACACGTCAACGTCGAGAAATTTAAATTAAAAACCTTTTTGCATGGAATGCTTTTTTTGTTGTTGTTGTTGTTGCTGTCGTCGTTGCTGTACTATTGTTGCAGCATGTTGCAAGTGCCACATGCAGTGGGCGTCTTCATACAAAACAATCACACACACAAACCTAACTGAGCAACGGAAATACATACGGGTTACTCAGACAAATGATAAGGTCATGTTCAACAATAGAAATAATAATAATTTATCAGCTTCCTGTAAATAAGGTTTTTTTTTTTTTTTTGGTATAACTACGATTTAATATGAGCTTGAGATATTAATATTATTGTTATTATTATTCACTACTTTTAGACGGAATTCAAGAACAATACATTTGTTGAATTTAATCAAAGTAATCTTTTAATGTTTGTACTTTATTTGAATGCATCATTTCCCGACAGTTGTTAACAACACAGAAAAGTATTTTTTTGTGAACTTTTTCTTGTTATTTATTTATTTATTTATTTTTTTTTTTTGTATTTTTGCAAGTTGTTGACTCGAATGTTGATAAACAAATGTTTTATGTGAAATTCATGCATGATGCGATAAGTTAGAATGAAAGCGAGAGAAAAAGAGGAGGAGAAAATCTGAGTCGAATGAAGATATGGTGACTGAGTTCAACTGACTGTATATAATATATAAACATATACATATATACACATTATATATGTATATTTATATATATATATACATATATACTTATGCACTTGTGTTAGTTTTATCAGCAGCTGAAAATTCCATTCGGTGAACTGCATAAATCTGCTCTGAGCCCAATGCCTATAAAAGTAAATCAGCTTGACTTTTTCTCCAGCTAAATTCTTTGGCTTGATTATGTTGCTTATTTTAGCTGGTTTTCTTTTCTTCATTTTTTTTTCCCATATGCTGGTGGCGCCAATTAATTTGTGTGCTTAATTCAGCTAATTATTCCAAGCAATAAAATTCTCAATAGATGCGTAGATTGTGTATTTGCAAGGGTTGGGGCAATTCTGTTAGGATGGTGGAGGGGGTGGGTGGTGCTGCTGGAGCATCGACACCTAAGCAAGACACACACACAACACACTTGCTTAGAGCTGTGCACGTGCCAGACAAGGACAGGGACACGTTCGGCGACACTTTTAATTCAATTCGCAAAGGTTCCTTGGCACTGCTCCGGTTATCGTCTTCGTCTTCGACTTGGGCGATTTCTGTTTTTATTTTATTTTTATTTTTTTTACTCTTTTCTTTTATACCCTGCCAGAGAATATTGTTGTTTTGTCTTGAAGTGTGAGAAGTCTTTGATGCTACATCAGAAAAATGTAATATTAACAATCAGTCGAAAGTTAAGCATTTTTTTTTGGGAATCTTAATATGTAAAGTTAGACTTTTTGCTTTAAAAGATATTTAAGCAAAAATAATTTGAATAAAAATAAAAAATATATAAAATTTTTATAATTCACATACAATTTTCTTATTGTTAATAAATGCAGCAAAATTACATTTACAAACTAAATAGGAATAAAAGATATGCTTCTCTAAATTTACAAAGAAACTTAATTATGATTTAGGTTTGGTAGGGTATTTAATATTCAACCTGCCTTATATAAACCTATAATTTTTTGTGCTTTAATATTGTGATACCAATGAAATTGTGCTAAAATGTGTAACAAGCTAAAAGCATCGAAATCATTGCCGAACCTGTACTTTATATATATTCCTAATCAGCAATCAAAATCATGGTGATTTTGAAACAAGGCAATCTGAGAGATTAGAGCTAGAGGGAAATAAGTTCGCCTATATCACTTACAACTTAAGTTTATTTAATTTCATCGATACAAATTGCTTAAAAATTGCAATAAAATACGCAATTATTATTTATATTTTTTATCCAAACTTAAGGTAAATAAACTGTCAGAGTTTCTTAGAGACCAAACAAATACCAGAAAACAGATATTACAATGAGAATTCAGGGTATCTGCTAGTCGAGTGCTCTCGACTATATCATTCTGGCTTGTATATTTTTTTTTGTGTTTGAGTTAACAGTGCGCATAAAAATAGAAATAAAAAGCAAGGCGACATTTAAATTCAAATTGTTGAAGACGCTGACGAAGCTGACGGCGCCACACGTCGGATTAATTTTATGTGCGCCAAGCAGGACCAAGGACCAGGAGCAGGAGCAGGACTTGCACCAGCTTCGTGCTCAGTTCAATTAGAGTTAGCTGGCTGAAGGGCTGATGGGTGGGGGTGTGGACGGGGTGGAGGGGTGGCAAGGCTATTGCCATTGGCTGTGTGAGCAGCCATGCAATTGTTAAAATCGAATTAAGCCACGGTGTCGCATACTTTTGATCTCCTTGACGCTGCCACAGCCAATGAAATGTTGCAAATGCCCCACCAGTGTCCCCCCTTGAATTCGGTCTGCGTCGGAGTCTGCCAATGTCCTTACATTGTCCTTGCCGGAGGTATTTCCTTTTCCATCGACTTCAACTCTGGCTGCGATTGCGATTTCGGTTTCAATTTCAGTCGCTTGGCGCAAATGAAATTAAATGAAGATTAGTCGTGTGCTCCGCTCCCAGATTATTCCAAGAAATAAAAATCTTGACGGCACCGTTCACTCGACTGAGTGTATTCACCAACACCCACTGGCCTCTGAGTGTACTCATTATTTTGTTGTATCTCGTTTCGTTTCGTTTGGTTTGGCTTTATTTCGTTTGACTTTTTATGGCGCTTGAGGTGATTTCGGCCCCCATTAGGGCTAAACAAAGAAAAACAACAAAAAAAAAAAAAACAAAAAAGGAGGCGTGGCTGGCAATTTTACATAAGCATTGCGACAAATCTGCTCAAATCACAAGCTACATTTGCTCCACAAATGATGGCCAGCTTTTGGCTGCGAATTGGCCCAACAAGTCTCCAAATGCTCTTTTTCCAACTGCTTTTCTTATTAGCTTAAATATTTACAGCCCTAACATATTAATGACACCTATATATATAATTAATTTTATATATAATATATATAATTATAAATGTTATATATAACATTTAATCTGCTTTTGTCAAATAATTTGTTTGCAATATATGTTTACATTAAAAAAATATAAATATTAAATATATCTAAATATGACATAAAAAGTTATGAAAAGTGTATTTTAGATATTTTATATTATAATAAAATATATTATTTGCAGTACTTTGTCTTCACTATGATATTGGGGCGGTACTTCTTGGAAAAGCATTTTATTTCAAGAATAAAACTTTCTACAATTTTTGAATAGTACTCATTTTATAAATGAATATATTAAGCTGGTCTTTAGTCTTCAGGGAATAAGTTATTAAATTATTTTTTAAATCCATTAAAGTAAAGCCAGAATACAATGCTTTTGCTTGTTAATTTATTTGTCAATAATTATTAATTAGTTTATCATTTGTTTCTACAAAAATTATGCATAAAACAGCATCTGATGGAAATATATTAAAAAATGGTTCAGAAGGGATGAGAAAAAGGTAAAGAAAATACAGGCAAATCACACTTAGAGAAATCACTCTGCTTAATCATTTTAGAAATCAAATTATACAATTAATTTCCAGTTTTAAATTCATAGAAAGAGTTCGCTGGACTCAATTTAATCTGTTGTTCATAATAAGTTTTCCTTGTTTAGTGTTCTTCAATATAAAAATCTATTGTTAATTCGAGCAGATTATATTGCTTTTGATCCACTTGCGATAGGGTTGAAACGTGCACAAGACCCTTCAAATTGTGGCCAATAGTGGCATTTATCGGAAAATATTGCCCATTGGGATTGATGTCCAAAGGCGGCAGGCAAATGGGACGAATATGATCCGAAGTAGTCATAATCTGAACCAACTTCAAAATGCAAATGTTGTTGGTGAACGTGGAAGTTTTGTATTCGGGATAAATGATGATCTCGTCGATCTGCATCAATTGAGGCTTCGAATTGGCATTCCTTGGATTCCAATCACCCAGGAGCACATGGCGAACGGGTGTCTTCTCCAACTGCCTGGTTTCAAAACAGTGGACGGGTGCCAGGAGATGCTGATGGGAGATGAGTACAGCCAGGCACATTTCGGCAACGCCACGATTGGCTGATGAAATCCAAGATATTTTAGTTATTTTACATTAATATTTACATTTTGTAGACATACTCTCATATCCCAAACTGGGATGTTGCTGGTTATCCGTGGTATTCAACGAGGATGTACTACATTCTTGAGAGTCACAAGGCACTGCAAGAAACAAATATATATATATATATATATATATATATTTATATTTATATATAACTGGAATTATTCTCCTGGTTTACCCTTTGTTTGGTCCCACTGTACCACTATCCAGAGAAAGATCAGCAGCGGCACCAAGCCAGTCTCCGAATCCATTCCTTTGCGTTTCATTGTCAGCGAGCGACTGATGAGATTATTTCTGAGCTGCTTTTCCGATTGCTGAGTAAATTTCGCATTTGACATTATCACAATCCAATTTCTTATCGCCGATGATAGTGCATTGAAAATATTTATTTATTTATTTATTATTAACTTATTATTTATATTGTTTTATTTTTAATATATTTATTTCTTACTCATCTCCTGATATTTCTTAGATCTCTCATGAATATAATAAATTTCATTTCTTAATTATCTTCGTTTCTTTCTTATTTACATCAGAATTTTATTTTTATTTTTAATTTATTTACTTCTTGAAAAACTATTTGATGAGTTTAATTTGCAAGAAGAAAAAATGAGAGTACAAATTGCACTAAAGTCAACTTCAGTGTGAAACACGTATCGGGTGTGGTCAACACGATGAGACGACGTTTGGAATCGAACTGTTTGCTCTGATGAGCATTTCTTTATTTTATACAAAAATCTTAAACCTAAGTGCATATGAAGCCGCTTGTAAGGCGACCTCACGGTTTGTTTATTTATCTTAACGGATTCGCTTGAAAGTGGACTTTGTATGATATTTCGTTATTAAAAAATTGCTGAGCCTCGCAGCGTCTCATGTTCATTCTTGAACAACTTCCTGTGCTGCTCATATTTAATATGCATATAGATGATATATAATCTCAAAATGGAATCAGTTTAGGTTCTTAGCAAATAGCTAACCCTTCAGATCGAACCCTTTTCAGGGCAGTTAGCGGCTTCAACACGTGTTCAATTAAAAGAAGAACTTGCAATTAATTGCTAAGCAATTTGCTTTCATCACATCGCACAAGACTGCCGGACACACATACCCGTAACCGTAACCGTAGCCGTAGCCGTAGTCGGAGTCGGAGTCCACTGATGACCAGCAGCCGTTGGTGTTGACATTTTGTGCATATTAATTGAAGACAAGGCGAACTCAACTTGGAGTCGTCGACTGTGTTTTTCTTTTGGGCCACCCTTGGCTTAATTTGCGGTAAGTTCATTAAGTAATAAAACATAAATTTCATTTTTTTTTTATGAGCTGCTGTTCATTTTTTCCCGCTCTCTTGCACCCCATCAGCGTCATCATCAGCAAGTTCTTGGTAATTTTTTTTTAATGCTTTGCATTTTTCTTTAATGAATTAATTCTGTTTTGGTTTTGGTTTTTGTTGATTCACCGTTCAGTGGAGTTTGATAAAGGCGCAAAGTCGTTGGCGATAAAAAGGCCAACAGCTGGAAAGGGAAATGTTCAACATTTTTTGGTTTTAATTTATGCGAAATATATTACAAAAAAAAAGAGAGAGCTCTTCTTGCAGATACCCTGTAAAAAAGCTCCTGCCGCAAAATAATTATTTGGTTGCTGTGTTTTTTAAACGTTCCTAATTTGATTTATTTTAATTAAAATAATTATTAAAATAAAATTATTCTGTTGAGCTTATGCTAAATATATTGCAAGAAAAGTGCTTAGGCCGAGAGCGCTTAACTGTGATATACCCTGTAAATAAGCGATGGCTGAAAATGTATATTCGATTACTTTACCAACTTTTGTGTTTTATTAACAAATTTTTATCTGATTTATTATTATACAAACAAAAATTTCGCGGAATGTCTTTCAAACTTTTGCTTTAACTACACTCGTTAATCGATTTTTATCGATACACTATAAAACAGACAGTTGTCAATAGCGAATTAGATTCTTTCGCTTGGTGCTGGTTAAAAATAATAATAATAACAACGAAGAACTATAAATTTTGAAGGGTAATTTTGTAGGGTATTTAAAAGAAGCGCCAGGGAAAATGGAAAACGTGTTTTCATCAACTTTGATTGACCGACTGACTGACTGTTAATTAATGTGAAACTTTTCTATCAATATATTTTTTGGTCGAAAAACTTGTTTGAGCGCTGGTAAAAAAAACATGTTTTGCATGCTAAAAACGATTTTCTTGTGTCTGAGATACATTTTTTTTTTCTGTTGCCGCATTTAATTGCCTCCTTTGGGCATGATAAAAATGTTGCATCAAATTGCGGCAACTTCTATGGAGTCGCAAGTGTTGTTAAAGCGTGTCCGGGGGTTGGGGTGTGTTTTCCCTTATTTTTTGAAATGTTGTCACTTTTTAGTCAATTTTGTTAGAAATGTTGTTGTAGTGTTTGTTGTTGTTGTTGTTGTCCGCCTGTTGACATATGTGCCCGCAAATGAGCCGTGCAATTGTCGTCGTCGTCGTAGCCTGGCATATTGACAGCTCCGATCTATGTGCCATATATACATATATATATTTTTATATATTTATATACGTTGCATTCAAAATTGAAGTGCACCAATTCAACTCACTTCTCGAGGGGGAATCGTCTCAAATTTCTCGACGTGCGCACAGCTTGTGACTGACAACTATTCGTTTGTCTTTCTTGCCCCAGACACTGAATATGCCACAGACTCTGACTCTGGCTCTGACACTGCCAGGCATAAGCGTGTCGATATACGTGCCTTGTGGTGCACCAGCCACACACTGCTTACACTCGTCAACAAATTGTGATTTTCAAATAGACGAGCTCATTGCTCATCTCCTATCCGCAATCAGCAAAGGTATCACAACAAGTATTTGCTTCAAGAATTTGACAACTAATACCAAATATTTGACAACATACAATTTATTTGCATACTTTTCTAAGATTTTGAATTCAGTTTGTTTTTGCTATCATTTCAATTCAGGTCAAACAAGTTAAGCTAACAAAAAGCGTGATGTGTTTCATTTTCTATTTATAAATGGCTGTTAACTAATAAATTTGATTTGAAAATGCAACGGATCAGAAAAATCGCTTTAGCAACTTTTGTGTATTATTAACCTTTCAATTATTCATAATCTGTATTGTTTTAAGTTTTTTTTTTTGCGTATTTTCGAATGCAATATAACTTAAAACATCAATCTTAAATATGCTGAAAATATGCGAAAGTTTGCCGCCTTCATTTTCAGATTGGAACACAATGCATTTTTCACTAAAAAATAGTTTTAAAAGAATAAAATTCATAAATATTTTTTAATTAGTTCTGTAAATGTTTAGAATAGATTTTAGATTTGTATGAAAACTATATTAAAACTGAAATTAATATCTGGCTTGTAATTGATCTATATATTTTTATATTTTACATAATTAGTTTTTAATTTTATGCCGTCATTTCCAATTACCACTTCAATTGGCGAAAATACAACTTTCAAAAGTAAAAGTGGCAATTTTTATTTCATAATCAACAAACATCAACTTGTAGTTTTTTTTTCAAGCTGTTTCGTATTGTTTTAAAATTTATGTTTGGCTTACTCGTGCATACAAATTGATTTGTGTATTGTTTGTATTAATCTAACCTTTCTCTTGGTTGACCATCCCTTTGGCACAGTGTATTATCTGAGAAATATTTCACGCTGTCAACAAGCAAATCTTCTCATCTCTGAATTCTAATGAATACAAAGATGTTCCTTTGGAAATTAGTTCGTTTGAGGCATGGATTTTGCTTTAGTTGCTTCCACTTATCAGAGTACATGTGAGAGAAACGGCTCAAAGTCGAGCCTGTTATCTGCACTCAGAAAAACATCTTCGGAATTTTGGAAAATCGCACTAAAATAAAAATCTATCTAAATGCATTTTTAAAAAGTAGAAATGCAATCAAAATATTTTCAAACTATATTCTTTTAGGAATAAGAAAAGAATTTAATAAACTATAAACTTTATGAATTTATAAAACTACCTAATATGTTTTTATACCACATTTTGTTAATAAATTAAATAAGAAAAATCACTCTGAAAAGAATAATTTTTTTAATGATTTTTTTGAATGTTTTTGCTTGAACTTAAGAATATTGATTTATGATTTATAGTAATATATTCTTACTGAAAAATAAGTTGTGCGATTTTATTTCTGTGTGTAATCCATGAAACAGAATATGAGGCGAGAGAAGCTTATCAGTTGCACCTCTGACCTTGGAGTGATATGGCAGAGCGGGTAGGCAAGTCAACTGGTGAAACAACTCATTCTGTTTTCGACACTCAACTCGAAATGTTGCAATTGGGTTCGCTGTCGCTGCTGCTGCTGCTGCTGCTGGCTGCTGTGTGCAACGCGGATGTGATTCAACATCAGACGTGCCCCGACAGCGTGGACGTGTGCAGCATCGATGAGGTGCGCGTGGATCCTTGCCCCCAGGCGGCAACCAATACGCCATGCCGTTTACGGCGTCGCCATCCATCCCGGATAAGTTTCGATTTCACGCCCAAATTCGATGCAGAGCATTTGGTGTCCTCGCTGGGCTGGGCAAAGAGCGAAACGGAGGAGCTGCCGCTGCTCACCTTGGAGCGTGATTCGTGCAAGAACACCCAGTGTCCGGTTAGGGCCAACGTGCAACAGACTTACGCAATCGATGTGCCCATCGATTCCAAGTTCCCCATGAGCACCTACAACATTCGCTGGGCCCTCAAGGATGAGCTGAGTGGCAAGCGTTGCTGCTTCACCATTGTCATTAAAGTTGTGCGCTAAATTATAATAAAATAAAAACCAACGCAAAAAATTATGCAGTTCCTCGTCTATTTTTAATTATTTTTTGGAGATTTGTCTTTCATTTGGCTGATGGCTCTTTGGGGTGCACAAATATCCATCGCCATCGACATCGCCATCAACCTGCGAGGCTAATTAAACTGCCTGCGGCCTGCGCAGCGTTTAAGTCAACAGGGAGTAAAAATCTTTGATTGAACTTTTGGGTGCTATAAAAAGCATACCCCAACCCCCGCCCTCAACAAGCCATAAGCCACCCCCCTTCCCAACCACCTCTTACTTATCAGCGTCGTCAAACAATTAAAAATTGAGCACTTAAGTTGTGGTCATAAAATCATTTGTTTTTCGTTTTATTGTTTTTCTTCATTTTTTTTTTGTGTTGCTTGAAAATTCAAATAACAATATTTTCAAATCATTTTTTTTTGCCGGCTTCAGGTTTTTTTTTTTTATTATTTTTTTTTGTTTACCTAAACGAAAAATGTTTACGCTTTTTTGTCTACTCGACAAATTTTACACTCGACAAAAAATTATCTGTTAATTTGCGTTGTTAATAAACATTATTATTTGTAGATGTGAAATCTTATACAAATACTTTTTATGGTTTTTAATTTCATGTAACTTTATAGGAAAAATAAATTAGGTGGTAAATAAACTATAATAAATCAGATTTGAATACAAATTTTATTACGATTTCCTGAATTTGAGAATGAATTTTGTTGCTAAAAATCTGGAATTACATTTCTGCTTTTTACGAATATATTTTTTTATAGTTAAAAAAACTAATATTTTTGGAATAATCGAGCATTTTTCAATGTCTTTGGAAATTATTCTAAGAGGAAAACGTTTTAATTTGCAGATCGTTTTTAAGCGAGACTTAAAAAATAAATAGGTGCTATTTTTTTCCGAGTGTAGTCGTCAATAGATGATAAGCACAGCAATTGGTTCGCATTCCTCAAATTTCAACAAGAATAGCATTCAAAAGAGTAAATAATTGATAAAAAAGAAAATTACGGAACAGATTTTTCAAATCAAGTTTTTGTTTCACAATTTATGTGACATGCAATTGGATGCCGACTGGGATTTACCCAATTGGGCTACTCTCGCCATATTTATAGCCCAGCATGTATGGAGTCTTGGTCAAGTGGGACATGATGCGGCACTTGACTGCCTCGAAGCAGGCTGTGGCATCCACATAGACAACCTCGCGACGATGGCTCAGATAGGTGTTCAATGCTGGCTCACTTTTGCGAAACTGTCGCATCTGCCGATCCAGATAGGTGACATTATCCTGCGGAGTTGGCCTGTAATTGCGGATTAGCAATCGCATTCTGGCCATTTTCTCGTTGATCTGAAGAAAGATCAAACGATTTGGGGGCACAGTGAACGCTTCGAAAAGCTCACGTGCCTCACACTGATTATTGGGATAATTGTAGAGAATCCAGCCACGATGCAGTGCATCCTCTTTGAGCAGACGCTGCTGAATAATATTCCCAATTGCCTCCGAGCGGCGAATGACACAATCCGACTCAATGCCCAGTTGGAGCAGCTCGGCATCTGCATTCTGCTCGTATCCATTGATGTGATGATAGCCGAGCACATCGGCATCCAAGATGAGCAGATTCCAACGCTTGGCCAGCACATGGGCGAGTGAACGACGACCCGAACCGGGTCTGCCATGCAGCACAATGCGATGAAAACAGTTCTTGGGCAGCTGAAAGAAGTCACCGGCGACTCCTCGATGAAATGCATCCAAGGACTTCATATAGACTTCCTGTGCAATCCGCCGTATGTTCTCCCCCAGCCAGCGACGAATATCCTGCACCTGCTGCAATGTAATCTCGGCCAGAATGCGGCTCAGGATCTCCAGCAGCTTGTGCTTCTCAATGTAGAACGTGTAGGATGCACTGAACTCGACCAGCATCTTCTTGTCGATTTTGGTGGGAAAGGACATGACTTTTATATAGCTTATATATTTAACAAAATATATTTGCTGAATTTCTTAGGATCTTTCAGAATAAATTGTATAATTTTTTATTTGTCTTTTTACTTGAATTAATTTGTGTAGCACTGAAATCAACAGATTTTAAGTAAAATTCAAAGCACTCTTTTTGTGAATAGACTGTTTCGATTTTAAGCCAAGAATTTGTATTTGATATTTAGTATATTTTGAGTAACTAAGATTGTTAGACAAATTTTAGCTGTTATTGCTGCAAATGTGTCTAATATTGACGGGTTATTGGCTCTAAGCCAAAAAAAATAATGGCTTACTTTTAGGGGCAAAGGTAAGGTTTCTGGGTAAGCTAAAAATAGGTAAGAAAACTTAATAGATTCATCAGCGCAAATAGCATCATCAAATCATTTTAAATAAATCGAAATATTTTTATACTAATTAGTAAACGCCATATTTTAACTTTAATTTAAGATCAGTGGGATAATTTAGTGTTTGAAGCATGATTTAAGTTGCCTTCAAAAATCTGGTTCAAAATCAATTAATATTTACGGATTAACAATTTTTTTCATAACTTTATTATTTACTTCACAGATTTAATAACAATTAATCGCATTGAGTATTTAAAAACATTTTTCAATTACTTTAATAATATTAAATCATATTAATTTGCAAAGCTGCGTAGTTTAATCGATAAATTTTCTAATTTGAAGTGCGCATTTAATTGTTTGAAGATAGTTTAAGCCGGAATTGAAGTACGTTTCTGTCAATGTTGACAAAAGGAGAAATAAACTGAGGAAGAACAATACAGCTAGTTAAACTCTATTTTGTTCGTTCTGGAATAAAAGAACTAAATGTATAAAAATATTTTATCGAATCTAGCCCAAATATTATTGATTAAAGTACGACTTTTTGACTATATATTATTGATTAAAGTACGACTTTTTAGACTATATATTCACGATTGAAGTACGACTATTTTTCATTTGTAGTTTTGTTTGCATTGTGTTTAAGATTCTGCTGATGCTCTCTGAGATCAACTCTCATTAAATTAATTGCTCTAACTATATATTCTTAATTTGATATACATTATATTCCAGATCTTATGTAGAACATATTCTTTATCTAGTATAATTTTGTCAACTGTTTAGTCATGGTTTTTATCGTCTGCTGTTTGGAGTTTTGTTTGCATTTTGTTTTGAGATATTGTTGATGCTCTCGAATCGCAGTGATTATCTCACTCATAATATGGCCATAATGGCCATTAGCATTTGGCCAACAACTGTCGGCTTGTTGTCGAGTTGTTGCCACATTCATTGCACATATTAATTACATCCGCTACAAATATTAGAAAATGGTGCGCACTTCCGGCCAACAGAGAGCGACAGAGCCAAAGCCAAGACACTGGTTCCACTGGTTCTTCTGGCCATAATGGCGATAATGGCTAATGTCTTGCCAGGCGTTGTAAATTGGCATCATGTAAGTCCTTTTGCTAGCCATATAAGTTTGCTGACAATATTTTGCTGCGAATTATGACAGCTCTTTTGTCTGAGCGCGCACATTAACAATTTAAAAAGTTGTCTTGGCCTCGCTTTGCTCTGCTCTTGGCCATACAAGTAGCTAGGAAGCGAGGGAGGGGGGTGAATGGAGAATGGAGAATGGGATTTTTGGTGACGCTGCTAACGGCCTGCAAAGTGTTGCCAAATGGCTGTCATACTTTATATTGTCTTATGAGACATGCCAGGGCATCTTTTGGTCTTGCTCTTGGTATCCTTTTCCTCATCCGGAGCCTCCACATCCTCATCTTTATCCACATCCAGGCTAAGCAAAAATGCAAGCAGACTCTTGCTGCATAGTCATATTACCAAAGTTGTTGTTATTGTTATGCTGCTCATTTGTTTAGAGTGGGTGGCAGCTAATAAAAACTGGAATTCTATGAAAAATTGTTTCCTGTTGCTTATATTGGCCATATTGTTATGCCAAGTATGCTGTTAATATCTTTCACATACACATTATATTGCTTACTGCATTTGCTTTTCGATTTAGCCAAAATGCAACAACAGCAGCGGCAGCAGCAGCAGCTGCTTGCAACTTGCTGCAACTTTAAAGCAATCCAAAAAGAGCAACAACAACATTTTAATTACATAAGGCGCGAAAAATATGCATATGAAAATGAAGGCTTTTGGCTTGTTTTTGCTGGTTTTTTTTTTTATAGCTGTTTTGGCTGTTTGCACAAAGCGCAACTTTTTAATTAAAGCCAAAGTCAAAGCAAAAGCAAAAGCAGCAGCGAAAATGGCGACAGCTTCTCAGTTCTCAATTTTGTCACATTTCTGCTGAGATGTCCTTAATTACATTTCAGCATCACATATCCGAAAGCAACGTATCCTTTTTAAATCAACCACAAAACTAACCAAATAAAACATGCATTGCTGCAGCAGAAAGTAGTCGACGTTTAGATATCCTGTTATTTAACTCTCTTCTTTACTAATCCACCTTTCAATATGTTTATTATATTATAAATAATTTTAAAATACAGTTGAAGTTTAGTTTTAGTAGTTTATTTTTTCACTTGGAGAACGTTTTTTGTTCTTTCTGTTTGCAAATACAAATTTACTAAAATAGTTGAATAATACTAATACCTTTTAATCCATTATATAACTAAAAATAGATAAAATGCTGATTTATTTACTAAAAGTAAGTGGCCAACATTAAAGTATCTCCAATTCAAACTATTTGGCAGAGGTGTCAAATTACAAACACCAGGTGTAATTATCTCAAGATCAAGTTTTTTAATTCTCACTTTTTATGTTTACAAATTTTAAATTCATAACTTAATTTATGTAACAATACTTTTGACTTATCGTTTATTATTTTAGTTTAATATTTGCTGACACATTTGTTTTAATAATTTAAATACGTTTTTCGCCGGCTCCAATTCATTTTTAGAAATAAGCTATTAAATTGCGAATTTTTAATAAAATATTTTAAAATTAAATAAATAGCCGACTATAATTTAAATAGCACTAATTAAGCATATAAATAAATAAACACAAATGAATAGCTTACTATAATAAATATATAAATAAATAAATATAAATAAATAAATAAATATAAATTAAAACATAAAAAATTAATAATCAAAATGAAAGCAACAAAAGGCTAAAGGCATTAGCCTGAAGTAAGATAATTTTGTTAATTATAATTTTGATAATTTTATTAATAAAGGTTTTGAGTGGTTTTTTTTGGGTGATTATTTTTTTCCCAACTGATGCTACATTTGTAAGATCAGCTTTGATATAACTCTGAGTCAGCAATCTGCCAAACGGGGTATTCGAGAGAAAATAACCCAAAAACAAATGTGTGGCACAAGCCTCCGCCGCCGCCGCCGTAGCCGCCGCCGTTTGACGCCGTTTCGCTTATCAGAGAATATTTCATATTAAAAAATAAAATAAAATGAGGAAAAAAATGTTGAAGCGGTTTCCCCATCCAACAGACGCACTGATTGAAAGAAGCCGCTGCGAAACGAGCACACGCAAATGCAAACGCACTCAAAGGGTAACGAGGAGCAGTAGAGAGTGGGGTGGGTTGGGAAGGGGTTGTTGCACATAGAAATCTCATCGGACGAGGCGGCTGATAAGGCATAGAAAAAAAGTGACCAGCAGTGCTTGGCACTAATCAGCCCAGCCCAGCTCAAACTATGCCTTGCCTCGCCTCGCCTCGTCTAGCCTTTTAGATAACTGCGCACTTGAGCGTCTTTTTCATCTTGCCGCACGTTGCAGCAACTGTAAGCACAAACAAGAAGAATAGACAATATGAAAAAGTAAGAATGGCTGAGGCAAGCCGTTGACTATATACACTAGCAGCTCAAACTTAAAATTTAAATATTAAAAACTATTCGTTTGTTCATATTTCCAATACGGATCATTTTTTATGTTCGCAAATAATAAATTTATTATATAATTTATGTTAAAATTCTTCTGTTTATTATTTATTATTTTAGCTTAAAATATATATTTTTCGCTGGATTTTCTTTTCAATTTTTGTGGATCTTCAATATGTCTTGATAAATAAATTCGTTTTTTGTACAGCAACTATGGTTTCTAATTCTGATTTGTTATAGCCAATTCTGACTGTAGTTAACTGTCAAAACTTCCAGGCTTAAAAAAAGAGATAAAATTAAATTAATCCATTAAGTTAAGTGATTTCTTTTTCTACGTAAGAGAAATATTCAAACAAATCAAAATTTACCATAAACCATTAGATAAAAACTCTGAATTATGATTCTGCCAGCAAATAAAACCATTTTAATTATGGGTACTTTTTGGTTAAACATTTCACAACAGAATTTGAATACTCTTCGGCAACTGAAGTGATAAAGGCTTGGAAAGAAATGAAGACAAGCTTTATCGCTGCATTGTTGCAAAGTCAGCGGCCTCTTGAGTCAGCGTGGCGGCAGTTGCATCTGCGAACGTCTGTTATCTGGCCCCGCCGCTTGCCTTGTTGCCACACACTTCCTCCGGAAACTGTGTGCAACGTGCAACAACGCGTAGTTTCAACTTCGGCGTCTTTTTCATTCATATCGGCTACACTTTATCAGCCTGCATAATTTTGCGGGTGTGTGTGATGAGTGTGTGGCGGCTAACCGTAAAACACTTGACAATTAAAAATCGTTTTTCCACATACACACATAGAGACAATTGCTAGTCAATGTCAACAATTATTTCCCCAGTGTATTTCCACAAAAAAAAAAGAAAAAAAAAATGGGAAAGCCACACATCAACAAGCCGGCAAAATTCACAGTTCACACCGTCAATATTCGCACCAGCAACAGGAAATTTTATCCTTTGACAATTTGCCATTGGCTGCCAATATTTTTTCAGTCAATTTTTGTAATTTTTTTATTTTGCATTTTTTATCTGTGGCACGTGAGGCATTGTCCTGGTGCCAGCCTTCAATTATGCAACAATTGAAAAATTACGACGTGTACAACAATATTTTTTTTTTTTTTTGTGTAGCTCGACTGCGATTTGTTGAAGGGTTGCCTTAGTTGAGCTGCTGGCGAGTCTCTTGCAAAACAAAAAATGGCAAATGACAACAGGTTTTAAATTTGTCACCACAACAAACAGTGGCAAAAACAATACGTGCCACAACAACAACAAGAACAAGAACAAAAAGAAGAACACAACGTGAATGTTGCTCATGACAAACGCCAAATGAAGCACAAATTTAATTACGCAATTTTATTGGATTAACAACAAAACTGACTGTGGCAGCCACAGTGGCTGCTACATGGCGCATAAAAACAAATTTAAATAAGCCAACACATGAACACACACACACACACAAATGTACACTTAGCGAAAAACATTTATACATTTATTACTTAAATATAAAATTGACTTTTACTTTACTACAAATTTATCATTTATTTTATTATTTATTTATTATTACACGAATTTAATATTTTTTTAAAATAGTATAAATTACGACTAGTTTTGTAAAAAACTCAATAATTAATAAACCCAATTTAAAATTATCAATCATTTTTATATAAATTTTAAGCTTAGTTTTAATAAATTATTATAAATTTATTAAATTCATTATTTTTAATTTGCATTTAAAAATAAATAGGAATGCTTTACGTCGATATACCCTTAATCCAGCTGTTAAATATATTCCAGTAAATTTCTCTAATTCATATTAAAACAAAAACGCTATAAATGATATTTTTGATTTCAAAAATGTTGAAATTAAAGTGTAATCAGACTAAAAGATCTACAAGTTCAATCAAGAATGCATATTTTAATACACGAATAGTTAAAACACAGCCGACTTGATTTAAGTTCATTAATTCTAGTATCGAAATTAAACGGACTCTATCATTTCTAAAATTGGATTAATATCTGCAATTTCGATTTAAGAATGTTTAACTAAGAATGAATGTAAGCAGACATTTAACTGGAACATACGAATTCCCTAATTATTAATTAATTATTAATTCCCTGTTAACTGAAAATAAAGTTTATAAAGGGAAGTTAATTTATTAGAACAATTTTATCTTGATTAAAATCTACCATCTCACATTTGAAAATAAATAACTTAAAATATACAATATAACAAGTTAGAATTAAGCTTGTTCATTCAATCAAAGCTTGGAATACGAATTAGGATTTACAATCAGAAATCAAGAATAAATAAAAGTTACTTGAAATGAACAGGACAATTAAGAAGATAGCAGACTTTATTCAAGGTGATTTATTATAGCATAACTAAATACAAATTGAGTAAAGGCTTATATTTTTCTTTGTGTGTATACACATACACATGTGTGTGTGTGTGTGTGTGTGTGGCCAGCTGTCCAGTGAGCAACCCCCGAAAGAATTTAGCATCTTTGCTGCTTCTAGTCGCGTAGGTGAGCCGTAAATTTGCGCGCCATTGTTGTTGTTTTTGTTGTTGTTGTTGCTGTTGTTGTTGACGCCAATGTCGTGTGTCCTGGTCACATAGCCACAGGGACCAGGTTGTGTGTGTGTGTGTGTGTGTGTGTGGAGCAGGGGATGGGAGGGGGGCTGGTTGTGTGCTCGCCGTTATCTTCCTTTTTGGCCTTTCACTTATGCAAAAACGGAACATTTGAAAAATATGTTGGCTGGATAAACAGAAATGGCAACAAAGTGCAGCTGATGCCAGTCTACGGCCAAGCTCACCACTCCCCTCCGCTCCCCGCCCACTCTCACTCTACACCCACTCTCCATTTGCAGTGACATTTTAATGAGTATGCAACGTGCAGCATGCAACTTTGTCCAGACGTGGCAAAGCCTTGTTAAATTCATTAGTAAAACGTTGCACCTCAACGGGCAAGCGGCATGAGTTGAGTGCCACACGTTTGGCATCATGTTGCCGCACACGAAATTAAAATCCCATACCCCAGACACACACACACACACACACATACAATCCCCCGTTACAATCTGTGGCACAACATGACATGATACCGATACTAAACTGACACTTTGACATGGACTTAACCCTAAAAACGCTTTGTTGGCTTTATTGGTGTCGGTGTCGGTTGCCGCCGTGTTTACTCCCAAAAAGGAGGGTGGCGCCACTTGTGGCACTGTCAGCACCACCCCAGCTCTCTCTCTCCCCTTGTGGAGGCAAAAAGGTATCCACTTGATTTTTGTACTAATTTACGTGGATTAAGCGCTTTTGCCGAAGCCGTGAATTTGGTGGTATTACGTTTAAATACCTTTTAATTGACAATTTGTGTTCGAGCCGCATTCGATGCTTGATTTTTGTTTAATGATATATATATATATATATATATATATATATATATGTGTGTGTATATGTGTATATATGGATAAACATATTACCGGGCTGAACATGTGTGCTTAATGTTTGCTCATTCATTAGTTGCGGCAAACAGGCGAGTTAGTTAAACAGCTGCCATTAATTGACTTTAGTTTGGGCCATTTTCTGATATTAAAGCGGAAACAGTTAGCCGTATTCTCTGGTGAAATACTAACTGAAATCTGAGTCGGCTTACAGTGGAGGTGATCTGGTTTAATGAACTCAATCCAGTCAATAAAACATAGTATTTTAATAAAACTGCTTCTACCTTTTTCTGTGATTATTTCATATATTCCTTGCTTTAAAACCTTAACTAATTCGTTGGTTAATTCATTATAATAAATAGAAGTAAATATTGAAAAACTTGGATTCTATTCTTAAAGAGTTCCCATAAGCAAGTTATTTAATTAACTTAAGTAGTAACTATCTATCCATGTATCTATAAATATTGGACTAGATTTTTACTGGTTTCTTATAATTAGCAAATGTTGGTTTTTTACAATTAATTTCTTCCAATAAAGGTAATATTTGTATTACTCTTATTTTATTGTCAACAACTCAATTACATTATTTGACATTAATTAACTTTATAACAATCTGAATTTATAATATTAGACTGTATTTATGCAGAGAGTGCGCATTCCATCTGCAAATGTTAAATTGGGTAAAAATGTATTTATTTTTTTTATATTTATTGTTGTATAGAAAAGACTTTTAAACTAAAATTAATATTATTTCTCAGTTTATATAAGTATTTTAAATTTGTTTCATATTTTCATTTATATTTAAATTCAAATGCCAAAATTTGCTTAGTAAAAGTCCAAGTTTTCAACTGAAATTAAGTGAAGCAAACGGAAGTTTAGTTTTTAAAGTTTTTTTTACACGTTTCGTTTTTTCTTCTTCTTATTTTATTTTTTTGTTGCTATACGTTTAGCAGAGAGATCTTTAGCAGTAGTTGCAGGTAAGTTTTTAAAATCATTTGTATGCCGCAAGTTTTGCAAAACTTTTTAATTTGCGCTAACAATCGTATCGAATCGAATCAGGACTTTCCATCAGTGACGAGCTCTTCCTCTGCACGGACAACCTCAACAAGCTGGCAAGTCAACCACACACACACCAATACACACACCAATACACACACACACACACGCACACACCCAGACTACTAACAATTGAAAAAGTAGATGGTAGATGAAAAAATGTTTTGCAAAAAATGTGCTTAAATCAGCGTGTTCTTTTTATACTCTTGACGAGGGTACAATAATTTGGAAGTTTAGTTTGTCATTTAAAGGGGACATCGTCAACATATATAGTATTTCCTGAACAGCAGATAAAACCTGATTCACTTATCAATTTAATTATGTTATTTTATCTCAGATGAAATTTATCCATATTTTGATCAATCCTAAGCACTAACCATTAACTATTTAAAAATTGAAGATATCTGAACACAACTTTTTTTTAGATATTATGGAAATAATCGTTTAAATTTTTCAAATTTATAAATATGAAATTGAAATGTTGTAAGTGTATTAAATCTTCAGTTTGCCTCAGTTAGTAATTCCTTCCTGTTTTTTTGCCATTGCTCAACACTTGCAAAGTTTCTAGCTGTGGCTGTTGTTGGGTGGGTAACGCTTAAGTCGCCACACGGTGGTGCAACCGACAACAAAGTCGCCGCCAAAAGTCGCCGTCGTCTAATTGAACCCCAACAGATATTTTCAATTAGCAGCAAAACATTTGTGCGCTAAAAAAGTTTTATTCAATTTTTATTTTCTGCTCTTTTTTTTTGTATATTTTTTTGTGTATTTTTTTTATTGTGTTTTACGCCACCTTGAGCCAAATTCCTGCGGGGCGAACACGTCTGGACACTGGCGGCCAATAAAAAAGGCACCTTAGTGCTCAAAACTTTGGCTAAAAGCGCACAGAAAACTTTTAATGGCATTAAAAAAGATTGTCAAGCCAACTTTGCAGAGTCGATGGATAAATACTCTGAAGTATAAAAAAAGAATATTTTATAGAAAAAATACTTATATAAATTCGACTTAACTTTTTTAAAATGGGCCAAAGATTTTTGTACAACTATTCAAATCGAAAAAATAATATTTTCATAGTATTCAAAAATTGCGAATATTTAATATGTTTTTTAGTAATATTTGCAAGCAAAAATTTTATTTTAAGCATAAGTTAATGAAACTTAAAATTTATGTTAAGCATATTTAAAATATTTCTTACAATATTTTGCTAAGTCTTAAATCTATTTCATTTATTTATTTATTATCATTTAATACTTATTTTAGTATATTTGTCTTACACATTTAAATTATTTTAAATGGTATTTTATAGAAATAACTAAAATGTGGTTTTTGATATTAGTCTTAAATTTTTTGTTCGTTTTTCTTAAATTAAATATTTAAAATGTTTTCTGTCCAATCACCTTACAAATTCTGTGACAAAATTATAATACCCTAAAAAGGCGCCTCAAAATATGCGGTAATACGCTTAAAGTTTTCTTGTTTTATTTTCAGCATCTCACTCGAAAGCCACGTTTTTAAAAATCGTAGACTTGGCTATTTAAACTGCAACCAAAGACTGGATGAACAAAATTTTAACCGATTTAAGCTGCATTTTGTGGCTTAAATGTGAGCCCATTGATCATATTCAATATTTTTATGGGCTGCGTAAATTTAATTGATAAAAGTGTCGCAATCGTTTTGGGCTGCTTTTTGGTTTTTCAACTCAAAATGCAAATGGAGCCAAAAAAGCATTGCGAGGCAGCCGGACCAAAAATGGCAACAAAATGCGGCAAAATCTACTACTTGAGATAAGCGTCGAGTTCAAACAAACTAATTCAAAGTGCGTGCGTGTGGCACAGTCTGCACCATGTGGCAGTGTCCACTGTCCAGTGTCCAGTGTCAACTGTAACTGTGTGCTGTGTGCCACAAAGCATGCAACACAAATCAGCGCATAATGGCGTCCATGGCTGTGTTTGCATGTTGCACAACTTGGGACTGTGGACTCACAATTCTGCAGCCCGTTTCCAACCACGACGCATTTCAATAATTCTAATTAATTTATTAACGTTTATCAGCAACAATAAATTTGCCGAGCGAGACAGCAAATGACTCGCATTTAAGTGGGAGCGAGGCAGCTGCACACAGACTGTGGCATTAGAGAAATGAGAATGGAGAGATGGGGAGACGTAGAGACGGGGTTAACTGAGTACGGAGCACTCTTTACCGTGTACACATATCTCTCTCCGAATACGTCACTTGGTCTTGGCTTATCCTCTGTACGCATAAAAACCTTTTATTGTTGTTGTTAGCAGCGTCCAAAAACTCAGTCCCTAAATCTTCATCTCCATCGCCATCGCCAGCTGTATTTGAAATGGTTTGCCAAGATGCGCATTGGCCGATAAGTTTCTTCGAGCTCATTCACAGCCATAAATTAAATGAGAAACTTAGAAAAAGCCCACTCACATACATTCACACACATATACATACACACACACACACATATATATATATCGTAAATAAGCAGGCGTTGATTTTAAAACGAGCCCCATTGATAAGACTAAGAGTAAAACTAAAACTCTGGTAAAAATCGCTGAGGTAGCAGAATAAAAAAAAATCTAAACACGAGTAACAATATAAAAAGTGGGTTATCAAGAGTCGAACACTGACAGATACCCTGTAGGCGGACTAAATAAATGTTAAGGCTACTAAAAAATTGCAGAACATATTCAAAATAATGCACAATGTTTTTAAAATAATGCAGAATATTTTCAAAATAATACAGAATATAATTACTAAAATAAAGCAGAACAATTTTTAGCTAAAAATTTATAGATTCAGCTCGAGTTCTATAAATAAAATTGTCATACTTCAAAAAAAAAAAATTTATTAAATTATATTAAACAATTTATTTATTCTAAAAAATATTGAAATTAATTAAATGTTTTTAAAATTTCCATAATACTTAATGACTAAATATTTAAAACGATTAATGTTTTGTCAAAATATTATATAAATATTATTAATCTGAAATAATATCATATCGCATGCGTTTGAAATATTAAATTACTTTTATTAGGTAATAGCATTTTATTTCTTAGAGAAATAAAATAAGATAAATGAATGATTAATTAATTCAAAACTTTGGCATGCCCCTTTCGACTGCTTACAGGGTATAAGAAATAAGTAGAAAAGACAACTTGGCGGCTATTTTATTGTGCACATGAAATTACATTTGTTTTCTTTTTGTGCCCAACCCAAATCTGAAAGTGTTACAATTTATTGACGCATTTAGATCAAAACTAAAAATTGTTAGCTATTTCCAGTTGCTGAGTCGACAATTTTACTAGTGAACCCTGCAGCAGCCAGCGTGTGATTTTCCCTGTGTATGTGTGTGTGTGTATGTGTTTGTGAGTAAGTGTGTGTTTTTGTTTTAATACGAATATCCCTTAACTTAAGCGGCAAGCAACCACTGACACGCCCACAGCTCACTATTTAGCCGGCGGCTACTCAAAAAAAAAAAATGAGAGGAGAAAATCGCAGCGCGGGCAAACAAAACGAATTTCAATGTGGACTTGTGGACCTTAGCTGGAGAGATACCTTTAATGCATTTTGCTTATATTGAAAAGCACTTAATATTGCAAAAATATGAAAATCATAAAAACATCGGGCGGTTTGAGGGTGCGTAAGTTCTCGGCACGCTCGTCCTGGTCTGCACTCAGAAAAATATTCACCCTGAAGTTTAGGAAAACTATGTAAAATAAAAATCACTCAGAGAATTGCAAAAATTCTTTCAAATATTACAAATAAACATTTTTTAAAAAGAAATGGCTTATATTGAAAAATTTATTAAATTAATTTATATTATTCGCGAAATAAATTTGAGAAATCTGTAAATGAAAACATTAAAATAGCATAATAAATAAATAAATAAACAGTAAATAAATAAAAGAAAAAAGTAAAGCGTAGCAAATTCGTCAGTTAATTAAAATTAATATTAAAATATAGTAAATAATACTATATACTATACTATATACACTACTATATTATATATATTGTATTATATATATGTATGATTGTGAATGAAGTTTTAAAATACTAATGCTCGCGATAATAAATAATAAATATATATATAATAAAATTGATATAAGCAACCATAAAACGTATTTTGAGCATTTAGTGAATGTATTAAAAATCAACAAGGAAATTGGAAAGATTTATTTTTACATTTTAGAAAAAGAAAACTAAAATTAAATAATGAAAAACATAGATTTTTCATACATTATTTATACTTTCTATTATAATTTCTTATTAACAAGGTGAGCTGTGCTTGGCTAATTTCTTAATTTAATTTAATTTTTTTCTGAGTGTGTCTGCTTATTTTATTATTATTATTTTACAGGGAATTATCTCATTTGAGTGGAGTTTGCCGTCTGCCAATCTGGCTATCCAACCTCTACTACTACCGCTACCGCTACCCCTACTCCTGTCCCTTCCCCTGCTCCTGCTTTTGCCCCTGCCCCTGTCTCTGTTTCGACCATCCGCTGTGTGTAATGTGTGCGTAATAACATAATATCCTTAAGATATTTTAATATTGCCTGCCGCTGCATATTGAACTGCGGCAAGCTCTTCACAGTGCTGCCTCACTCTCCTTGCCATGCTCATTCGCTTCCAATCTTCCATCGTCATCGTCATCGACATCCTCCTCATCCCGATCCGCATCCGCATCCGCATCCTGGCTGGCCGCATTTCAACATATTTGACTTTGCTTGGCTGTTTTGCTTTGTTTGCCTGTTTATTCTCTCTGTGCCTGCCGATGATGATGATGATGATGCCACTGCCTGCTTACCCCCCAGACTTGCCCCTCACTCCCCTCGAATCCCATGATTCCCTCTCCCTTTTAACAATACCTTTGTGCATCGTAAAATAATTGCCGCGGGGCATGTAATCTTCTGCTGGATGGCTTGCAATTTGCCTTGCCCCGCTACAAGCTGCTTTCTGTGGCAGCAACATAAAAAAAGATTGTTGAGATCCTAAAAAGCTCTGCTAAACAACGGATGTTTGCAGCGTGCAAATATCTGCACATGTTTTAATGTATGTGCAGTGCATTTGTAAAAAAATTATTACATTTTCTTGTGTTATATAAGATAAGGTGTGATTCAATATTTAAAGTTGATCTAAAACTGAACCAAAAATGTTGTATTGAAATTATGGATCAAACTTTGCTTTAACACAATTTGTGTTAACCTTTGACGAAGTTTGGTAATTATGAATTTAAACACAATATTTAAAAAAAATTTTTTTAATTATATTACGAATCTTAAGTTCACTATTTATCTGTAATTGAAATCATGAAGTTCCGAAACTGATTTTTTTTTAATCAATTCAAGTTTAGTTTGCTTTACCATATCACACTTCATAAGATAATAAATGCCGATTTATATTTAATTTTTTTTTGTTATTTTAATTTGTTATACAAATTAGATTCTTTTCCCCTTTTATACACAACTGATTTCGCTTTGCACAATCCTCTATGGATTATTTGTAAATCTTTTTTCCACATATTCTTTGACTCTGTCATTCTTTAATTATATTTTCATATGTTATATTTTTTTTACTCCACAGAGATTTATCTATATATTCCTTAGTTTCTCTCTCTTAATTTTTTTTTTTATAAAAATTTATTATTATAACAGATATTTTTATAAATTCTAATTTTTTTTAGTACCAAGCTACTTACCCTTTTAAATTTTTTGCCAGATTCGGTTTTTTTCTGGTTATTTCCAAAGTTTGCCATAAATGTTCAACTAAACCTTGTTAAGATTTACCTGCAGATTTATTATACATTTATTTTACTTCATTGATTTTATCATTTAATTTGTACTTATTATTTTAAATTTAATTTCAAGTCAATATTGCTGTATTTTCTAAAATTATAAACGGTTTCTTAATGTTTTCAACGTAAATGTTAAGTTTTAAAATAAGGAATAATTATTTTATCATTTATTAATAATTTTAAAATCTTTTCTTATAAATTTGTTAACTACGTACATTTTTATCGAACATTTGTCAATGGTTGTCAGTATTTTCCGCACACTCCCCTTCAAATACAAAACTGCAGTTAATATTTAAACTTAGTCGCCCAAAATACTTTAGTCTAAGACAAGTTTATTCAAATTAAGTTTAGTCTAGTCCTCATTCACTGCCTCATTCTGCGTGTCTGTCACAATGGCATCTAATCATAATGAGAATCATATTCAAACTCATTTGACTAAGAACCTATAAAAAATGATTTCAACGTACTTTCATATGAGAAATAGATAGAATTCGATGACTCTTTCTCCAAGTTGTCATTGTTAAGTAGTACTTATCCGTATTTGGTTGCCATATCAATAATGGGTGCGGTCCCCTGTTGTTTTTGTAGTTAATAAGTCGCTCAACTCTTGGTTTGGTGCCACAACATATGCGGCGGCAGTAATTCCATTTTGAGCTCATAAATAAAATTGCTCGTTCGGTTCGCTCGGGCATCTTTGGGTTAGTCCAAGAGTCTGTGCATGATGCGGGGACATTTAATAAGAAGTGGATACGCCGTACATAGTCTCAGGCACTCGAGTTATTGACAAGTTTATGTGCTTAATCCTTCCATAAAGCGCACCATTAAAATGCCAACAAAAGGTACTTTATATGAAAATTTTGTGTTTGCTCTGCCACTTTTATCGCCAGCGTCGCCAACGTCGCCATCGCCGTTCATATTTCAATAAACTCCACCGAAATTTGAATGCCACTCGTAAGACAATCGTCAATGTGAAATGCGTATCGCCTGCGCTGCCATATGAGGCATCAGCCATGATGCATGAGGCAGTTCAGCCAGCTCAAAGCAGCTGCCCCCTATCTAGGAAGCGGAATAGTTTTTCGAGTGCTCGGGCATTTTTATTGCTCTCCGTTTACATAATATTGAAAAAAATGAGAACTAGCCTAGCTGGCCAGTAAGCAAGCCTCTGAAGATCTGACAAATGACAGACTTTAGAATACCCTAAATTCATTTATTAGTGCGGATTTCTTGAGAGTTGAGTTAACCAAAAAAAAACCCTTAAACTGCATATAATAAATTTTAAAATTGCACAAGGGATTTATAGGTAAATAATTAGATATTATAGAAATATCTAACATATCTAGATATCTGCATATTTTATTCTTAACAAGTAAAAAATTTATTGTTGTATAATACGTATTAAAAAAATCAAATAAAATTACTATTTTAATTAACATTTAATCAGTACCAATTATAATTTTATATTCTGTAATTATTTATTTATATTATATACATATTATACATATTATATATTTACTTATTGGCATTTTCCACTCAATATTTTAATTTTTTTTTTATATATTTCTATCTAGACTTGATATTTGCCATATTTTTATCCATTAGTTATTAGAAATCTGAGTTATGGTTTTGCAGTTGAGTTGCGCTTAGGGTACAAAAATGATGAGCGAGTTCAGCTGCTATTTAGAGCAAAACGCACGAATTTGTAATAAAAATGTTTGGCACTGCCAAAAACGTGTGGCAAATGAAGCCGTCGCTCGCCCCTTCTACAAAATGAGGCACGCATTAATTTGGACATTTCTTTTTTCTCGGTTTATAGGTTGGCTTCACTTTGCCATGTGGCTTTTATTTAATTCTCTACATGTGTTCAGTTCATTTTGAATTTTATTTTTTGCGTGTACCCCCAAAAATAAAAGCTGAGTTTAGCCGTGGCAAGTCTGCCGCAAGAATGTTTTGCGGCCATATTTAAGCGATTTCACATCTCTTAATGATTTTGACAGCTGAATGATGTTTCATTTGTTGCGTCAAGTCTTTCAAATTGGGGTGTGTAGCATATTATGTTTAATTTTTACACAGTTTGCGTCAAGTGGCAGTCTTTAGTTAATGCCACTCAAAAGACGCAGCCGCAAGCAGATGTTGTTGTTGTTGTTGCCCCTCACTTTTCATCAAGTGCTACGTAATTTCTTTCTCATTTTACAAAGAAAAGGCAAAGGAATAGTTTTACAAAGATTTTACACTCTTACAGTTTAAAGTCCACTTCTCAACTTTGTCTCATTATAAATAAAAATAATGTTCATACAATGAGACAGACAAATGTGGTTAAATCATTTATACACTTGATGCTGATCAAGAATAAATAATTATTTCCAGAACTTCATGGAATATTTTATCGCATACTTTTTTATGTATAACAAGTCTTGATGGTAAATATCAATTTATCAATAATAAAAATATATATATTATATTTATATAAGTTCTTATCTATACTTAATATTATAGCCAATGAACAATATCCGATGTTGAAAATCTTTCATCTAATAATGAACATATATTTTTAAATATCTTATATTGATATTTAAACTTATTATAATTTAATATGTCAAAATCGAGTTGGCATTTTCTGTCAAATATTTATAATATTTTTTTATTCATATGTTGTTTTGATATTGCCATATTAACTTTATATAATCTGTGACAGCTGTTATTTTATATAATCTTATACACAGTAATCTTTTTTTTACTTTAACTATTCTTTATATTTACCATGTATTTATCCAATTTAATAATTTATTTTCCAGAATGAACAATATTCTTTGATTTGCAATTTTAATATGCAATTGTGATTATTACCATAATTAAATTCAATACGTTATTAGAACTCTGTGCTATGTATACGAAAGTAATGTTATGTTTCTACAAATTTTTAAAATTGGCAATAATATAGTAAATAAATTAATATACAACTGAAAAACTTTGACTTGGCTGCTGATAACCAAGTTCATTCGTAGAGAGAGAGAGAGAGAGAGAGAAATAGATTGATAGAGCGAGTGAGAGAGCCATTATAGAGAGGGAAATAATATTATTATCTCCAGTTCCAGGTTGTTCCAATTTGCCTGAAGGATTAATTAGACTGTTTCCTCTCGTGACAAATAACAAAGGCTTCATTAATGGCAACCTGAGGAGGCGGGCAGCTTGAAAGTTGCTGCTGCTGCTGCTGCATGTCAAATGCTGATGGACAGTGCTTTTAATTTTAATACTAATACATCATAATGCGTCACAGGCTGGGGGGGGGGGAAGTCAACACCCCCTCGGCGACGGCATGCCACGCCACAGTGTTGCAAGGTGGTTGCCGGTGGTGCATTCGTGCGTGTGTGTGATAAGTCTGGCGTTGAGCAAAAACACACGTACAAAATTTCACAACAGTTGTTGTGTCCAGACTCCTTTTTAGTTAAGCACCCCTCGCAGGGACTGGTGCGAAAATCAAGCCAGCGGTGGTGGTTGCAAACGTCAAGGTGAAAGCCGCTTAAGGTACACACACGAGGCATGCCACACACACACACACCACCACCCTCTTCATTGTTATGGAGTTGAGCTCAACATGTGCGCGATTGGATTAAGTGGCAAGCGGGCAGCGATTCAAGGACAATCAACTGCACAGCATGAACAAGGATTTGGATTGTGTATCTGGATGTGGATGTGAATCTGCTTGTGGATGTGGATGTGAATGTGGACGTCACCTTCTGTCCAATTTGAAGTTAGACCGCGTAACAGGCAGCCCATTAAGGTGACCGTTTCATTTGCAACATTATACAAAATTGAGGGTTAAATGCGCGTCTTTAGACATCTGCTGCAATTTTATACATTTTTTGAAAATAGTTGCCAATTGCCGGTTTTTATGGCTTACTCAACAAAAGTGTTAATTGACAATCGGCCAAATGAGTTTCAAATGCAGTCAAGCGAGCATCGCTTAAAATGCCCTCTGATAAAGAACTTCAAAAGCAGCACTTCAATTTCGCCTCTGCACATGGAGAAATAATATTTAATTAATGATATAAATTTATAAAATGTATTCTAGAAGGTTTGTAACAAACTTACTTATAAGATAATAATGCCTATCCTAATAAAACAATTATTGGTTTTTATCTAAATGATATTTTTATTAAATTTTATATATTTTTTTTTTAATTAATAGTCCGAGCAGTTCAGATTTTCTGCTCATCGAACTGTCTCAACTGGAACTTTCCTTAAACATATTCTGTATTGACAATCACATATTAAGTAATTAATCAATAACATAAATTCTTATTAGAAAAATAACTTGTGAATTTATTTACTGATAATAATAGCCAGAGATTTGCTGGTGGAAAAAACTAAAAAAATAATAACTCAAATATAAAGATAACACATATAGGTCCAGTAAAAAATCAGATTACAGAATAAAAATAAATTATTTATAATGAAAAATATTATCTATCTATTTGTGTATTAAACGTGTATTAAATTCAATTAAATTCAAGATATTATTAAAGTGAAATGTATATCAAAATAAGAGAAAAACGTAATCAATACAAGTAAAATTCAATCAGTTTATTGTCTACTTTTTTCCAGTGTTCTATTTACATGCGTATGCAAATGTCTGAATGGGGCAAGCAGCTGGTGTTTTGCTGAGCAACAGGATTCCACTGGGGGCAGCTGCTTGGCAGAAACAGCAACAACGTTGGGGATGAGAATGAGGATGATGATGCCGCCCACGTGCGTGGCATGCAAGGAATTTCCAATCAATTTTAATTGGCACGACATCAATAAGAGAGAGAGAGAGAGAGAGAGATAGTGAGAGTGAGTGCAACGGCTGTGATTTCTAAGATATTTGGAGAGTCTTGCGAGATTTCCATGTTAGTTGCGACTTGTGTCGCATGGCTAAACGAGAAATTCCCAAAATATTTGTGCATAATTTTAATTAGAGCATTTTTCCTATTTTGCGCAATTTATCTTTGCCGCTGTGCCACTCGATAAGTATTTATATTTTCGAAAAATACTTAAGTGAGTGTGAGCTGGTGTGTGTGCTGGTCTCTGTGTGTGTGTGTGTGGCAAACGCTTCAAGTGTCAGAGTGGCATGCCACTTTTAACTGGCAATGAGTGTCAGCTCATTGCAATAAATTATTTTAAATGAGCATATCGACGATGTGGGTGCCCCTGCCCCGAATCGGTGTGCCCCTCACGACTACCCCTACCACTCTCTCTTCACATGCGCCTGCCTCCGCACAGTATTTCAGGCATTTTTATGTGCATTGCCCTTTGACATTTGTCTAAGTTCTCTGTAGGTATTTATTTGGATTTGGATTTGAATTTGAATTTCGGTTTGCCTTCAAGTTCAACGCAAAGCAGATAAATCTTTTTTCCCGAGCCAATCAAAAACTTGCCGACCAGCTCTGCTCATTCAAATCTCGTTGTGCACAACAAACTCATTTAAGTTTTCTCTCAACAACAACAACAACAACAAAAACAACATTAGCTAATGCAGCAGTCAAGATAGGTGAAAAGGATAACACAAACAGGGAGGAGAAGGCGCTCCCAAAAATTGTCGCTAAGGGAATCGCAGCGCCAACTTTGGCCGAAAATGTTGTTGGCTTAATTGCCAAGTGTCCTTGGCCAAAAGTGCAAAAGGGAGCCTTAATTGCTGAATGTACCACTTCCCTTTCGCCCCTCCCCCTTTCCCCCCTGTCCAGCCAGGCAACGGTCAGTTGTTGGCCAGCAGTTTCGTAGGCCAAGCTCAAATGTTTAATTGCCATTTAGTCCTTTTTAATGGACTCGACTGTACCAACTCCGGCTAGCTCACAGTGCTACCAGTACACTGAAAAAAAAACTGCACTGAAATATGGGAAAACTATATATTTTTGGTGGCCAGTCAATGCTAGCTTATTATGCAGAAATATATACATAGATTTCAATTGTTTTACCTTTTAAGAAACGATTATTTTCTTCTCTTAATTTTAGATTAGGTTTTGTTTTCAGATTTGTAAAATTGTTTTATCTAATTTTTAGATTTATTTAAATTTTACATGTGCATATTAGATTAATAAATTATATTACAATCCATATATTACAAATTGTAATACTTCTATCTGAATTTTAGAAAGTCTGTTTTGGTTCTTGTTTTTACGAGGGATTTCAATTCTCACGTTGTTAAAATATTTTTATGAATAATTTTAATATTTATTTATATCATTTTTAAGAAAAACGTATCTATATAGAATGTATGATTTTATACTACTTTTATTATTATTAAGGGTTTTTATATATGATTAATGTTTCTTTTTTTAGTAATTATTTTTATATAAATAATATTTATTAAGAATTTTAAGTAAGAGTTTTCAGTTATTTATTTTAGAAATGTATATCTTTATAATAAAAATCATTTCTAAAGAAGCATATTAAATTTTAATAATTTCATTTCTTAAAAACAGAACATTTTTCTAGTGTGATTTTTATTTAGTAGTGTCTAAATTTGGAAGCTATTATTTTTCTGAGTGCAGTAGTAGTGGTAGTCCCGTGCTGTGCCGTTCATTAATGTCCACGTCTAGATTTGCGCTCACCTCCTTGTGTGTGTTGTGTGTGTGTGTGAGTGTCCTGTATGTCCTGTGTGTCCTGTCGATACATTATCTCTACAGCAGCTCGTCGTTGTAAGATAAACTTGCAAATGCTAGCATTTTAATAGCCAACAAGCAACCAACGAACAGACAGATGGACAGACAGACTGAGAGGCAGACTGGGGGACAGCCAGACAGAAAGACCGACCACTGGAGACGCAGCATTTTTGACTTAATATCCCTGTGCCACAAAAACCGTTATCTGTCCAATCGTCCTCTGCTGTGTGTGTCCTGTGTGTGTGTGTGTGTGTGTGCTCCGTCTGCTCGTTTGTGTTGCATAAATTTTGCCAGAATTGCTTGTTGTTGTTGTTGTCTTGATAAGACGATGTCGATAGCATGACAATTAGCCACAACAATATTTAAAATATATGTATTTCTCCTGTCTGCTGCTGCTTTAATTGTTTCTTGGGGTTTGTTGAAAGCACAAATACAATTTGATTGCTGATAGCTGCTTTTGACCCCCAGCAACTAAATATTCGCATCTAAAACTAAGTGTTTATATTGTAAGTAATATTTATTTAGCTTATAACTATTAAATACTATTCATACCATTTGCAGCAAAAAGATTTAACTTCTTTATTTACTGCTTTGCAACTGCCACATTTGTCTAACTAATTTCAATTATGATTTAGTTTGCACAACTTAAAAGTAATTTCTTAACACATCGCATATCTTATTGGACCTTTTATAAAATTTATATTTTTATTTTATATTTCCTTGTTTGTCTGTATGTTCTTTTGACAATATACTTTTAAATATGCATATTCTCGACAGTTTATTTAGTTAATTTAAATAATATCGATAGGCAACAAATAACGATAATCTCTTAAACATTTTCTTTCAGTCGACAATTAGTAAATACACATTATTTCATTATACAGGAATGTTGAGGATTAATTCAACTCCAATAAGTCAACCAACATACTACAATAATAATACTAAAATAATAATAATAGTAATGATTGTTAAAATAATAATAATAATAATGATAATAATAATAATAATAAGTATAATAACATATCATAAAATAATATATCAATTTAAATATAATTAATTTATTTAAATTGTTTCAAATCCATATGAAAGGTCCAATACATTATATTGTTTCAGTCTAAGTTACTAATATCCAATAGTAAATAAAAATGCCATCAAAATTCAAATTATTTACATTTGAGATTATGAAGAATATTATTAAGATATCCTTTTAAAATGAAAGTCCGCCAATATTGCAAAATACTAGCAATAAAATAAACCAGTTTATATAAATTTTAATGGCTAAGCAAAGATTTCTAATTTCTCATACATACAATATTGTTAGAATTCTTCTCTATGTGTCTTCAACAAAGTACTTCTCCTACTACTGAGTAATTCATAGTCTAAATTACCTTTCCAACTAATGCTCAATCAATCTATTTTGAAACAATTTGAAGAAATGATTAATTAAACAGATTCAATTTAATCTGAAGTTATTTTAAAATTATTTTTAAGTTTACCATTATATTTGTTTTATTTTAGTTGATCAACTCTTTGCGGGCATTTCATATTTTCTGCCCAGCATCATCCACATTTCCAGCTGCTGCGATTGCAATTACATTTAATGAAAAAAAAAAAAAAAATTAGAAGAAAGAAGGCGCTTTATTATTAAATTACGCCCAACACTGCCACACACCCCCATCCCCCTCCTTTACTTATGGACATGACTTGCGTTTGACATAAACATAAACTTGGCGCCTTTTGTGATGTGGCAGCGGCGACTCCAGCCTGGCCAACGTAAAATGTATCCTGGCCGACGGCTAAGTAACAACAATAACAGCAACAACAACAACAACAACAACAACATAAACAACAACAAAAAACACCTTTAATATTTTCATTATGAAGTCATTCAGCGCGATTATGAACGCGTGACCCCCGAGGCGATGCACAGCGTCCAAAGTGAAAGAAAACCGCCTCCTCATCTCCCCTCGCAACCCAACCCCTAATGAAGGACAACACTTCAACTTGGCTGCTGAAGCTGAGGAAGCTGTGGAAGCTGGCAATGTGAAGGTAAATTACAATTTTGTTTATAAGTGGCCTGGTCGCTGGCTCGCCCTGGAGGGTCCTCTGCTGGTCCAGGACTGCTGCGTCCAAGTGCAGCTGTACCCAATAATCATAATAATTGCGCCATGGGCGTCAACGTCGTCAACTTTGCCAGACGCCCAGCCACAGCCCCACTCCTGGCCAGCTACTGCCCAACTCCTGGCCAACTCCTGGCCAACTCCTGCCCAGCTTCTGCCAACAACAATCGCTTCCAAAGTGCGTGTGACACATTAACGAACACGGCACAAAAAAAAGGAAGAAAAGCGCGGAAAAGTGCTAAAGAAAAAGGCAAATAAATTGAGCACGGCGGGGGGAGGAGGGGCTAAACTTCAAAAGAAATAAAAAAAATAATACGTTTGAAAGAAGCAACAACAAAAAAAAAAATGGACTTTAATGCCGTGAATTTTACGCGGGATTTCTGTAAAGTGCAGCCGGGGAGGGGGGAGGTGATTTCCTCTGCGGTTTGTCCAAGTAAATTGAAAATGTTCGTGCGTAAATTGACTTTGCGAGTGGAAACGATATAGGCATAGGCAAATCGAAGTCCTGTGAGCACCTCATGTCCTATTTTTTTTTCCATTTATTATTCGGGCCACTTTTTCAAATTGAATTTTTGGTTTGGAGTGCGCGGGCAGCAAATTAAAAAGAAATTAAGCCAATTTGGCCAGAATGGCGGATACGCGGCTCAATTTCAGCGCCAAATGCCTTGTTGAGGCTCGTAAATCTTGGGCACATAAATACCAGGAGCCAGGAGCCAGGAGCGAGTATAGCCAGTAGCCAGGAGCAGACAGGATGTAGTCCTTGCCGGGGTCACGTCGCGCTTGGCCTGGCTTTGACTCTGGCAACATCTTCATTTCGGCGTGAAATTCTTTAATCTCATTCAATTCAATTAGTTCGAGTTGACTAGTTAATGCCGCGAATGTCCTTCCTTGGCCAGCTGCCTGCTTAGGTGTGTGCCTACCTCCTACCCCCTATTGCCCGTCCATGTTCCTATCAGTGTCCTGGCTTTGTGGCTCTCTCATTGCCGGTCTTTTTGTCACTGCGCATTAACTTTTGCAAATTTATGGGCCAGTTAAGAGCGGAAGCTCTTCTTCTTCTGCCCAGCCGGCGAATTTGTTTGAGATTACATCAAGAAATAATTAGGAGATAAGCAGGAACAGATTCGCTTTTGCGTAACAACTGAAACCGCACAAATAATGTCATCTCTATTTAAATGAATCAGTTCAATATGACAAAGATTTGATATTTTTATAGAAACCTATTTTGAAACAATTCGAATAAATTATAGATGGAACAAAATTACGCGTTTAATTTACAGCTTCAATTTAATCTGAAGTCCTTTCTAAATAGTTTATAGCTAAACTAATTAAAATTCATTTTATTAATATGAAACTGACTTAGTGAAAAATTCTTAAATTTACCATTACATTTTTTTTATTCTATATTTTTATTTTGAAACCACCTGCAAAATATTATAAAGAAAATATTGAGTAAAATGCTTTATAAATGCAATATGTCCTCAATAAACATGAATTTTATAAAAATATTATTTATTACTAAGAAGGTTTTTTTTTAAGCTAACACAGACTTAATAAGATTATTCATATATATATTTATTTTGTTTTATTATATTTTTTATTTATAAGTAAGTTTTTTTATATAAGATAATAGAAAATGAATATTTATATTCAAATTATGCTAATTTAATTCTTGTATGATTTAAGCGTAATATTTGAAAATTGATTCCTTCATCTGTAAATATTCAATTTTTAATAAACACTTTTTTTTTTTAAAAACTAATACAAAAATTTTCATGCAATTTTATTTTTTAATGCAAGGAAATAAAATTTATTTGTTCCATTGAAAGAGTAGTCAGGATATATTTGTAGAGCCTTCAGAGTTTTATAGATAATTTGAATCTTGTTGAGTTTGTGATTAAGTAATTTTCGCTAAACTAATCAATGTGGTTGTGTGTGTTTGGTATTTATAATGGTTTTTTTGTCTGTTTGCTGCCACCGGGTTGTGCATCATCGTCTGGTGGCGGAGGCGATTCTTTTTTCTTGCGTGGCTTGGCACCACCGAAAATGCTTGCCGACTGCTTTGTCTCGGCCAGGGCGTTAATCGGTTCGTTCACCGATCTGGGTTGGAGCACTATCTTTGGCCGATCCTTATCGTCGAGACTGGCACAGCTCGATGCCGGTGGCAACTGAGTGCACCATTCATTGGGATTATAGTGCCGACGACGATCTTTAGTGCGATTCTGCCCGAAATTCGAAAAGTGTCCATTATCATTGCTGATGCTGCGCTGTTCACGTTGGCCTCCGCCACGTCTGTTGTTGTTGTTGTTGTGGTTGCGATTATTGTAACTGTAAAGGGGGAGAAATGTGAGTGAATATCAGAGAAGCAATAGCACTCGGAAAAATGCCCCAAATTCTACTAAATCGGAATACAAATTAGAAAAAGATTCCCATAAATAGGAAATATTTTTTAGATATATTTTCCATAATTTTAAAACACTGAAATGTAAATCTTAATATTTATAAGCAATTCTGTTGTAAAATTTATAAGTTAATAATATCATTAAACAGAAGATATAAAGTTTCACTTTATATAGATACAATTTCTTAATTTAATGAAACAAACTTTTAAAATTGGAAAAGACTTGCTTTAAATCAATGTTATCTTAAAAAACATTTCTATAAAATTCAGAAATAAATAATAAAATGACTAATCTGTGATTTCAGAGCATAGCTGTTGCCAGTTTAATAATTTGTTTAATAATTAATCATTAGAAATGACATATGCTCATGCACTCAGAAAACAACATACAAAATTTTAGTAAATGGGCGTATAAATTACAAATAATTTCAAATATTTTAGAATTATTTTTTCATAATTTCTAACACATTGAAATGTGTTTTTAAAAGTTTTTAAGAAATCACTAGTAAAATTCATAAATAAATTATACAAATTTTTAAGAAATGATTTCTAAATATTATGAATTTTCTTAAATTGATAATATATTAAGAAATATATTTCCATAAAGTTGCAATACAAAATATTCATGGTCAAATTCAGAAAAAATATAATAAAATGACTAAATTTGATTTGCAAAGCCTAATTTACTGAAAGTAAAATATTTTAATTATAAAAATTTACAAAATGTACGGTAATTAATTTAAAAAAACTCACCGATTATTGTAGTTGCCAGTGGAGTATTGTGGTAAACTGCGATTGCTCTGGAAACTGGTGGAGGATTTGTGTGGCTCCAGATTTTGACGTGGACTGCCCAAGCTGTTCCCGCCCACCGAACCATGATCACTGCTGTTGCTGCCATCGTTGCCATCATTGCGATCTCGCCCAAATCCCCATCTATGGTTCCTGCCGTCGCGACCCCCGCGATAGCCGTCATGTCCAGGACTGCCCTGCCGAGAACTGGAACTGGTCCAGGAGCGACCCGGACTATCATCGCGTCGATAATTACGCCGTTGATAGTTGTTGTTGTCCGAGGCAGATCTGCCGCCACCTCCACCACCTCTGTTACCACCACCACCCTGTCCACCACCTGAACCACCCTGTCGCCGATGATCTGCAATATCGATGCGCAACGGCGCCGAGAAATTATCGAGCTTAATGCGTCCATTGTGGGCAATGGCACGCTTCAGCTGCTCGAGTGTGTTGAATTCCACATAGCCATAACCCCTAAACTCATCCGTCTCGCGATCCTTGATGAGGCGCACGTTCTTCACCCCGAAGTCCACGAAAATCTTCATCACATCGCCCTGGACTAGACCCTTGGGCAGATTGCCCACAAATGCGATGAATGGTGGATCGCTGGGCACATCGCAGTGGCCATCGCGAAAACCTCGATCACGATTGTGAAAATGGCGATATTCTTGGGAATCGGCAGAGCGATTATAACGATCCCGATTATTATTATTATTGTTGTAATTGCGGTTGCGATTGTTGCCTCTGTCATTGGTCTTGGACCAGTCCGCCATATTCCAGGCGGCGCTGCACTTTTTGTAGATAAATTTTGTTTTTCAAGCCTGGAGCTCGATTTGCCAGACGCCTGTCTACGAGAGACAACTGACGCTGCTCACAAAACATACTATATTGACACCTGACATTTTCCCCCAAAACAACTGTCTAATTTCAATTCAATTTTTTTGTTTCAGTAATGTATATTTTTAAATTGTATTTTCTTTCCAAATTCCGCTCAAAATGGGGCAAACTGACGGATGGTTTTTGCCAGGGCTTTATGCACAAGTTTTGCTTGGCAGCCAAAGGTAAGTCCGTAAAATGATAAATGTTTTGGCGACAGATTATGCAGAATTGCGCCGCCTCCCCGCGTCCTCATCAAGCTCTGTGGAAATAACATGTGTAAGCAGCCACGGAGTAAATGACTCCATCTCCAACTCCAGATTCAGCTTCAGCTTCAGCTTCGGCTACGCTGCTTGTTTGTGTTATGGATAATAAAAACAAGAGGAGCAACAACGACGATGCTGGCGACGACGACTACATGAAAAAGTCAACTGCAAATAGTGAGACCAAGGCAACAACAACAACAACTGATGTTGCTGCTGCTGCTGCAACATGGGGCAGCAACAAGAACAACTACCGCGTTTTGTTTGCACAACGAAACTCATGACTCATTTTTGTACATTTGTCAAAATTTTTGCCATACATCATTTTAAACAGTGCGCGAATTCGTAGAGGCCAAAGGGGCGGCAGGGGTGAGACAGGCCACAGGGGGGCGGAGTCGAAGTCATTGTGGGTACCACCAAAATTATACACTGCCAGCAGCAAAACAGTGCACAAAAATGACATAAAATTCAACTATGACTAAAATAATTAAATATTTTAAATGTTCATATCAGAAAAAATGACAGATTAATGGCGTAAAGAGGAAATACCATAATAAAGCATAGAGAATTACAAATTATATTCGCATGCTATTAGCAACATAATTCACAAAAAAAATAAAAATAATGATTTCATAGTAAAGTATGCTTCATACTAAAAAAAAACAATGAATCAATTTTTATCTTGTTACTGAGCAGAAAAATATTTAATGGGTTTAGCATATAAAATATATAGTAAATTTGCAAAGGCAAATACTGATAATAATATGATAGTCTTTTTTTTTTTTTAGCAAGATTACGAAATTCTATTGCGTATCTTAAAATTAATTAATTCTTTAATTACAATAAATAATTAATTTACCTATGCCATATTACAATAATTTTTCTGAGAAAGAGCTTATATCTGCTCACATTTTAAGCGGCGATTTCTGTATTATTTATAAATGTTTTGATTGGTTATTTAAAACAGTTTTGTTGGTGAACTTGTCTAAATTTGTTACACTTAAAATCGAAATAACTTTTTAAGAGATTATATTTCATTAACAAAACTAACTCTCTAAAAAAGCGAAGAAGAATTAAGAATTTTTTGTAGTATTTTTAATTCTTTAAACATTTATTTTTGTTTGAGAAATGCATTTGTTACTAATCTTAAAAGAGTCGTTATAATTGATACCTATCCTTAGACTTGGTTGCAGTGTGCTGGACGGGATTTCGGATTTAGAGTTTGGGCTTGGGCTTGGGCTTGGGGTTGGGGGATGCGGCACACGCCAACGCATGCCAAAAGATAAATCGTCAGCAACACGGAATTAAAAACTGATGTAGCGATTAATTTATCACTCACAACGGCAACGCAGAGCCGCAACAACAAGTTGCAAGAAGAGTTGCCAGTGCTAGTGGCAATATTTAACTAGCAAGCTGCAACTGTATGTGTGTGTGTGTGTGTGTTTGTGTGTGTGCAGTAGCTGAACTTCGAACCGATGTGGACAGTAAATAAATTACGAGCAACAAATAAACGCGCTCGGCTGCATCGATGGCGAGGCAAAGAAAATCGAGAAATGTAGGCAAACAAAGACAAGAAAACGGAACCGGAAACGCTTTCAGCTGTCGAATTTGTATGAGCTGCCTGACTGTCCTTCCGTCCCCCCTGCTGCTGTCCCGCTGCTCCTTCTTGCTTGTTTCTTGTGCCCCGCCAAATGCCATGTTCATCCTGTCTTAGGTCGATGGCAAAGCTCTTCCAGGCTCTGCTTCTCCCACACTCAGAAAAATCAATTGCATTTCATTTTGGAAATATCCTTGAAAATTTGTTATTGTTTTGGTTATAATATTAAAATAAAAAAAACAAATTTGGTATAATTATAATGGCTTGTTGTACATCGGCAAAAAATATGTGGCTTTTCTATTTTCTCAAATATTGTTCAATAATATAAAAAGTGTAAATTTTATAAGAAATTCCGAAATAACATTTTTTTTTAAATAACTCGAAAACAATATTATGTAAATTAAACATATTTTAGCTAAATTTTAAGAACATCCAAAAGAAAAACCCACAGTTTTAATATTACAAATCTAAATAACAAGCTGCCTTTTCCTAGTCTGAGAAAAAAACAGAAATTGAATTCAATTTTTGTTCTGAGTGTATCAGTTTTTCTGCTTGCTTCTTTCTCTCAATTGGTAAGTGTTCAATCATTTGATTGTTGCAACAATGCAACATGTACAGACAGCCAAAAGAAGCGAAACACCGAGAAGGATTTATGGTCATCGATCAGAATTAATGAAGATTTTGTTTTAGTGCGCTGACAAAGCGTACACCATCCCCCCACTCCAACACGTCCCCCCCCCACTCATTTCAAGGGTGGGTTGTGGGTTGGGTTTGTCCGTAAGCAGGTTCAAATAGAGCATTTGTTGCTAATCGCTTTTCGCCAGCCTTGAAGTACTAACCTTAACTGCCCAAGTATTACACTACATTAGCGAAATTAAATTGATTTTTCTCTACTTCTTTTTTTTTTTTCCTTTTTCATTTTTGCGTTGCGCTTGCAACCCCGTGTGGCACAGCAGCAGTTTTTGGTTGAAGAGCTGTTGATGCTAGTATTTCACCACCTTTTAACTCTTATTAAGTCAGCCAGTCCCACACCCCGCCTCCGTCTGTCCCCTTCTTGTCCCAGTTTCATTTTGCTCATCATAATGCTGCCTTTGGCTTGGCTTGATTTATGCTGCATCGCCCGCAAGTATGCAGCGTAAATATTTTTATGACCCAATATATGAACCCATCAACTCCCTCCCAACTGCACTTGTATCTCAACAAGGTCTCAAATATATACATACATATATATATATATATATATAAATATCGTTATATGTATATAGACCAGGAGCAGCGGGCCCACACTAATCATATTAAATGAAATTCATACGTCGCCGCATTTATGCGAGGGTTGCTAAAACATTTTATATAACACACACAATTGTTGTTGTTGTTGCTGTTGCTGTTGTTGTCGCTTAAACTAATTGAGTGTTACAAATTTTATGTGCAAAATCTTTAAGCTAAATTGAAATTTGTTTTGTTTGGCTTTCTGGCCTGCTTGTTGTTACATTTTTCACATATGATGCGGGTTGTATATGAACCCATTTAATGTTATGTGCACATTTTTCCTAAGTGCGTTCAACCATTTCCAAAACTGAGGTAACAGAAAAAAAATTGCCTACTAAATTTCATGCGAGTCATCCGCTATTTCAGTTTTTAGTATTCAATTTTTAAAGGTAGTTTTGAGCTTGTCATTTTTCCACATTTATTCAACTAAATTTCAATTGAAATGAATTCCACTTAAGAATTTTAAATTTGACAGAGTCAAGATTCAAAATAAGCAAATCTATTTGGAAAGTAACCAAAAGAGAAAGAAATTTATATTTTTAATATATATTTTAATCTGAATTTCAAAATTTTAAAAAATATACAGCAATTTTAAAAGAATCGAAAATAAAATTAATGTTATAGTTGCAAATTAAATGATTATTCATTAAATGAAATAATTTTAAATGGAAAGTGGAAATTAAGTTCAGAATAAATAAATATAATTTTTTAAGTTATATGAAATTAAATGATTATTAATTAAATGAAGCATTAATGAAGATAATTTTAATTTTATTTATTTAAAGTATACACAGGCTTTAATATATGTAAATTGAAAGCTTCAATTAAAATATTATTGAATTAAATGGAAATAAATAATTGAAATTAATCAACATTTTCAATTTGAAAATGTGGGGCGGTCATCATATTTATTTCAGATAAATACTTTTCTATTATTTAAAACTATTCCGAAAGTAAGTAAAACCGCTTTATTATAATATATATTTAATGATGCATCATCTCGTCTCGAGTTGTGGAACCAAGAAGGGAAACCTTGAACATCTGTATCTCATTGAGATGCAGTAAGTCGGCTAAGTAGGACAATCAATTACTGCCCACAATTGCATTACATATGCCACGAGTTGCACAAATAGTACCCAAAACTAAATAAAAACCGAGCTGGCAAAGAAATGAGCTCTGTAAATGCTGCTGCTGCTGCTGCTGCTGCTTCCGATGCTGAGAATGTGCCTCTGCTTGTGGCATGTGGAAAATAAATTGCCAAACAAATATCAACATGACAAATTGATAAATTCATGTTATTATTTCACTGATGCCTGCTTAGGCAGACGAGTGTGTCTATGTGTGTGCCAGTGTGTGTGTGTGTGTGTGTGTGTCAGTGTGTGTGTGTGCGAGTCTGTTTCGTATTTCGTATTTAGTTTTGTCCGCTTTCACACATTAACCAAATGAAAATTCGGTGTTGACGCATTTGTTTTACTCATTTCTCGCCTCCGCCGACGCCGTCGGCTGCCGGCTGCTGTTGCTGTTGCGACAAATGAGCCACAGGCTGTGGCACAGCTGAAGCGACTACTTACAACTACAACTACTACGAGGCAGCCAGCAACAACAACAATATCAACAACAACAACAGCAGCAATCACAGAACGATAGATAGATGGATAGAAATGGGGAAATGGTAATGGAAATGGAAACATTGAGCACGTTGCGGCATTTGTCAACTGCATGTACAAATGCATTTGTATATCTAACTCCACTATCAGTACACTCTAAGAAAAACTGCCTTTAAATGAAGAAAATTACCAAACTTAGACAGAACATATACTTTTAAAAGCCAATGTTGTGTCTGCCCAAGAGTCAGCTTTCTTGTTCTCGGAATTCCAGATTTGAGTTTGCTAATAGTTTGAAAAAGTATGTCTAATTTTCATTTTATGGATAATAAGCAATTTTATTATGAATATTTTTTGGAGTAAGGGTTTTCATTTCTATATTCTAGATATATATTTCTTTCTAAGTAATAACTTTTTTAAACGATTTAAAACACATTTGGCATTTTTAAGCATGTTTTTGGTGTGTTTTATTATTTTTAAAACTCAGACAATTTTTTCACTATTTAAATGCAATAAATCAGAATTGAATTAAATTTAAATTAACTTTAAATAAGTACATATTACTTGATAGCTCTAGTAATAAAGTTTTTAATTTGAGAAATATTTGCATAGTTTTTTTTAATTCTTGTTAAAATTGTTGAATTATATAAATAATAAAAATTTTAATTATTATTACAAAATAAACATTTTTTGCATTGCATAAGATGGTCTTCAATTAACTTGATTTATTTATAAAATACGAACTCTGTTTAAAACATAGATTAAGCATAAGTTGTGCATATTTTTTTTTGAGTGTACTCAGTGTAGTCGTTCTGTTTGGCCCAATGTGCAGTCAGTATTCGTCTACTGTAGGAATTTTAATGATGCACGAAATGTTAATTTTTCATCTCGATCGCCGCTGTGAGGGGTGTGGGGCGTGAGGCGTATGACGATTGCTGTTGTGTGGGCGTGGCCATGCCACTTAATGAGCCCAGCGACAACAACGGGGCCTGAGTCAGTTTGACTGTCTTTTGTTGGCTTTTAATTAACGTTGATCACCTCAATTGAAGCACGTCGCATGTGAGTCCCGCTTGCTGTGTGTGCCTGAGTCTGAGTCTGAGTGTGTGTGTGTGTGTTTGAGTGTGCCTGTGTGTGTGTCACCAATTAAGGAGCAGAGCAGTTGGCATTAAATGTGGGCACTTTCAACAGACTCCTCCGTTGCTGCTGGTGCATTATGCCTCAACTTGGCCATCTACGCGTAATTCCTATTAATTGAATGGGTAGAAAGAGAGACAGAGAGAGGTAGACACAAAGATGGAGTGAGAGAGAGAGAGAGAGGGTCAGGGCATAATATTTGCTCAGATATTAAGTTACAGACGAGGTAAAATTCGTTAGGCATTTATTTATGTGTGTGTTCTTATATATATATGGCTCACCCTGAGTCGCGTGTTTAATAATCATAATAATAATTATTTCTTAGGAATATGCTTACAGAATTTATGTTCAAGTCATGGTCTAATTAAAATCAATTGACTTAATTGAAAGCACAAAGAAAACACACACTGAAAACTAAGGCAAGACTTCTACATGAAGGTAGCAATTTGATCTTGTGCACATAATTTATGGGCAGCTCCCAAAATGCTGGACAAAAAACAAAAAAAAAGGGGCAACTCAAACTGTGGCCAAAAACAATGCCATAAATCAGCATCGGGCTGAAGTACAAGTTGTGTCTCTTTAAATTGGCATAAATCTAGAGTTGGAATTGCGACAACTATATCTATATATATACATATGTGGATGACATTGTTAATTTTTCAAAAAATATCGCGACAGCTTTTTGCTTGGTCGGCTTTTGGCAATTGGTAATTGGCCGGGCCCTTAACAAGTGCCATATTTTATTGGGCTGCCACTCGAACCCGTTGATATATGGCCAGCGAAATGATAAATCTCAGAGACTAGTTTAATTTGGCCATCACCAATCCACAATCCACAATGCATCCAAGCCGAGCCGAGACAGTCGCCAGCAATTTTTGGATTGTTCTGGCGATCTTATCGCCAACAAAGTCGCTGCTGCAATTCCACAAATCATCTAACACAAATTGTTGTTTCGACTTGTATGCAATTTTTCTGGCCAGCTTTTGCATGGAGCGTGGGCCACAAACATCATAAATTATGTAAATTGGCCAAAAATGCGTTTCACTTGGCGACGCAATTATCAAAGTTTTGCCAAAATAAATACAACCACGCATATTGAGTCTTGGAATAAATGAAAGTTCAGATAAGTAAAAAAGATATATGTTCTGAAAAACTTCGAAGTCCGAATTTACTTATATGATTTATTCCTGCATATGCTTAAATTTAATTATCAAAGTTTTGTTAAGGTAGCTGCAAAACTCAGGGATTACACGTAAATATCAAAATTGAAAAAGAAAATATTTGTTAGCAATTTCAAAATAAAAAACTATACAATTCTCGTGCTTAGCATTTAAAGTAGAATTTTACTGAAAATATACTAATCAATATATTTTAAAACATTGACTAATTGTTTTTTTAACAATAGAAATTTTATTTGCATATAAAATTGCACATTTAAAATGTGCTTTTGTTTTTTTTGTTAGATATTCACAAAGCTCACGTTGAAAACATTTAATAAAATTAGTTTTTTTTTTTTAGTTTTTATTTCTACAACGAACTTTTTTTCTGTGTTATGCTAGAATTGTACACTTATTGCGAAAAAACCAACTTGCAACAAATATGTTTAATAATCAACATTAAAAATTTTGTCTAATACAATTTATTACAAATTGAAATTGATTAATTGTCTCTTTAAATATGTATTTATAAAAAATAATGAGTTGTCTGAAAATAGTCTATATGCAACCCAAAATATGTTCGTTTATTAATCCATAAACATTAATCGGAAAAAAATAATGAGGCAATGTAATGTTAATTATCAATGTTCTTTAAGGAAAAAATAAAAAATTATATTTCTTCAAAATAAAATTTGCAAATCATAAATTAAAGAAGAAAAAAATCTTTTGGCACAAGTGTAAGAACAAGATTTAAATAATTATATATATATATATATGTATAAATATATATATTCGCATTCTCTTTAATGTAGTATTATTCTGTTTAGTATTTATATATATATTTTATTATATTTTATAACTTATAGTTAGTTCTAAGATATATCTATAGAAACTGAAGTAATTTGCTTATAATTTCCAAGTGTCTTCAGCGCAGATTGCTGAAGTGCCTCGTTAGACAAAATGGATTTTTTTCAATAGGTAAGCAATAAAATGTTTAAATTAGTCAACTTAGGTTGGCTTATCGAGTGGCGATAAGTAAGAAAATCCACATTAAAACTCACTTGATAAGTATTCGAACACATTGCAACTGCAACGCGAAGGGAAACCGACACAAATCATTCAACGTTGCGACAAACAAACAAATAAACAGACGGGAAATTTAAACTCATTTAACTTAGCATAATAAGTGATCCTTAGGAAGTGGGGAGAGGGGCGGTGTAGCTGCTGCTAGGGGCAGGAATAGGCTGTCCCGACAAACAAATAAATACACTTGGAAAATTTTCTGAAAGATGTACCCTGAAATTAAGAAAGGGAAATGGAAATGGTTATTGGAAATGTGCTCTGTAAATAACAGGATGTGTTTCCCTTGAGGCCATAAGTATGAAGATTTTTTGTCAGTGTATATATAACGGCTGGCTGTCGCTCAACGCAGCTGAGGTTGCCGATGCTGATGATGATGATGTCACCTTATGCTACAGCCGAGTACAGATACAAATACAGCTACACTTGCTATAGGGGGGCACAGAGAGGGGACAGACTCAGAGAGAGAGAGGGAGGGAGCGAGTTGGGGGGAGGGGCTGTTGCATAGTAAACACGACCATAAAAACCATTAACATCTGGTGTGATTAACTCTTAAAGCGGCGAGTGCAAGTCCATTGGCTTCTTCTAAACAGCTCGCAGACAGTCGAATCCCATTGGCGGAGCAGCTGACTCCCCCCCCCCCCCTCCTCGACTCACGATGTTTTTGGGGTAAACTCATTCACACGGCAGTCAGTGCAAGAACAATGGGGTATATCGAAATCGGAGTCGGAATCGGAATTGGAGTCGCGTCGTCAGCTTCTTTGTCGCCAGCGTCGCTCTTTCAAAATTTATGAGTTTCGCTTGAAAAGTATTTTATTGCGTTTATAATTGTGTGTTAGTGTGTGTGTGTGTGTGTGTGTACGGGTGTGTGTGCCTCATGGGAAATGAATGGGGCAGCACTCTTTGTGTGCCAGCTAAAACCAACCAACCGCCCACTTCACTCTGTAAATGTTGCACATAAACTCTTTAACACTTTGCCTCTCGTTGCAATTAAAAAAAAAAATAACACAAACAAAAATCAACTTATTGCTGGAAAGTGTTGCTGCGACATTGTATCTGTGTCTGTAACTGTGAGTGTGTGTGTGTGTGTGTGTGTGTGTCTGCTGTTCACATTAGGCAATAAGAACACACACACCACTCATTGGCGGTGGTGCTCCACTTTGCCCCGTTTGGGGGCACCGCCGCATCATTTGTTTGCGTAACTTTATTAGACTCTTGAATTGCGTGTTTAGTTTTTGAACAATTTATGTTCGCCTGCCTGGGAATATTTTCATTTTTATTCTCCTTCTTGCTGGGTGTGTGGCCATGTGTGCATCAGATACAGATACAGATACATTTACAGTTACACTTGCAACTGAGAGTTACAGATACATGGGCAGCGCTGGGATCGGTGTGTCGCTGCCAAGAGTGACCTCGACTGGGCCAAGACGAGCCAAGGCATTGGCTTTTAGCTCCTACTCCGTTTCTGTTGGCCAAAGTTTCCTTCTTTGATTAATAAGCAGAGTAAAATTGAAAAATTTTTCCGTTCAAAACACACAAAAATTAAAACGTACAAATTGCAAGTTATTTGTTTGTCAAAGTGGCGAGCAACGGTTGGAGTTGGCTGCGGAGCAGGAAAAGGTGCAGACTTTTCCCTTGCCCAAGACACTGCTTTCTGGAGGGTAAGCAAAAGGAGCTGAAGTCAGAAAAAAAAATTCATTTTCCACGTAATTACGCTGCTGTGATTAGTAAAATTAAACTTTTCTTTTGCATTTCCCTTTTGCAGCGCGTGATTTTCACTTTTTTGCTTTTTTACTTTTGCCATTTGATTTTAAGTCTGGCGTTTCCCATTTTTTCCCCCCCCTTCTTGCTTCAGTTTCATTTGGCGCTACGTTTTTCATGGGAAAACTAGAAAAATGCTAGCAGGAAAACGCGTAACGGCCAATTACAAGGATTGATTGTGTATGAAAATGTTTTTTTTCTTCTTTTTTTTTGGGCAAAGTTTGCCTCTAAAAAGTTTTCGAACTCATTTTTTCGTATTCGTATTTGCTCAATGCATAAGGTGTCTAATTTTTCATGTCAGACAAAGATTGACGGCACTTGCGAAGCGGCGCAATCAAAAATTTTAAATACCAAAAAAAATAGAAAAAAGTACGGAGAAAATGCTTTTTGCTCTTTGCGTAGCAGACACTTTAACACTTGAATAAATATTTGTGCGGCAGTCGCACAAACCAAAAATAAAAAAAAAAAGAAGAAAGATTTTATAATGCCACAAAATCCAAACTAATTACTCAAGTCCTTGCCCGACGACGCTCGGACGGACGGACGGACGGACGGACGGACGGACTCGCGCATCATTTCACTTGATATCCTGTCACAGGATGCGTGCAGACGGAGAGACAGACAAATGGACAGATGGACAGATGGACAGACAGCGAGACAACATCATCATCATATCAGAGCCACTCAGCAACTGAGTAAATGTTTTGAAAATAATTCCGTGTTATTTTTATGCCTCGCAGAAGGACTTCTCGCAGCACGCAGAAAGTGCCAGCGGCGCGTGTGACAAAAATTAATATTAATTTGCTGTGTCAATGCATCCATCAAGGCGACAGTTGGTCCACCACCCAACCACCCAACCACCCAAAGGCAAAAAGTGGTTATTTTTCACAGCTCTCATTATCATCGTAGCCAGTCTTCAAAAACGGGGTAAAAATTTCGAGTTTTTTCTTTGGTAAATATTCAAATATCTCACACATTTTTGGGGTTTGGCTTCTTTTGGCGTGCAACAATCATTTCACAGATTTGGGTGGTGCAGGTGGTGCTGTCAGCGCCGGCTGCTCAGAGTGAAGGTAACTGCTTTGCTCTTAGAAAAAAATGGGATTGAAAACTTGACATATTTTCTTATGTTAAAAAGTTTTTCTAAATATGTTTCAACATACAAACTTTTAGTTTTGGAATACTTTTTTTTTAAATTCAGAAATAATTATTCAAATTTACTGTGTGTTTAGTTTTCTTTTTTAAATTGAGTAATTTATTTTTATGAACCACTGTTGTTTTATGTAAAATCTAAAAAATACTGAGATTTATAGTAATATAAATAGAAGTCTATAATAACTTCATAAAAATATCCTGAAAATTAGACATATTTTTTTTATAAAAAATAAATAAATATATTAAAAATACGAACGGAAATCAAAGTTTGACCTTAATGAAAAAAAAAACTGGGCTAGTTTTCAAATTCATTGTAATGGTTTTTCTGAGTGTAGGTAGCTGCCCTGGTCACACGCCCAACACACGTTGCTTGAAATCAATGCGCTGTTTTTCCCATTTTCCTAACTGTGAAGAGGTGCGGTGGGTTGGGGTGGAGCAGGGGGTTGGTAATGTGACAATTTACGGTTTGCTTTTGCTCATCAGCACTCGGGTAAGGGGAAAGAGAGCTGTTTAATTTGGTAGCTCAGTGGTCGACACGTGTCGCAAAACGTGTGCAAGGTGTTTGGTCCTTATGTCTACTCCACTCCCCCCCGCCGGGGGCAGACGTCTCTCGCTGTTTACATTTATTTGTTGTTAGTTGTTTAATTTAATTAATGCTCAAATATGCACTCATCATGGCCAGCCCAGAGAGCGTGAGAACCCAACTACAGATCGTTGAAATGGAAGATCTTCTCCCCCCTCATTGGGGAGGGTGTTTAATTTATTTTACGTCAAATGAGTATGTGGAAATGTATTTATTGCTCAACGTTAAATGTGGTTTTATTAACAACTGCTTCAAAACTAGAGAAATGAGCATTCTGAAAGCAGAAAAATACTGAACTTACAAATTAATAGTCGACTGGGTTGTAATAAAATTTGTAAAATACTTTTAATATTATTAAATCATCGGAGAGCACATTTGATAAATAATATTAAATATCTCTAATTACTTCTGCATAATATTAAATTATTGATATTTTTTGTAGAACACTGTTAATATTATCAAAAATATTAGAAACCAAATCGAATCGAATTATCTAGTAAAACACTTTTCACTTTACAAAAATATTGGAAATCTTATTCGATTATGTTTCAATACATCTGCATAATATAAAGTGCATTATTTTTTACAAAAATAAATTTATCTGATAGATCGTGTTAATACTCGCTGTTTTTGGCTATTGGTATAACCTGTTACCATATGTTGGGTAAGTCTTTTGAATTTATCCGCAGACAGCTGCCAAGTTTCATGTGCAAATGAAATGGAAATGAAAATGAAAATGTAAATGAAAAACTCTTCGTTTGCTTTTCCGACTGCTACTGCGACTGGCACCTTTCAGTTTGTTTCTAAATATTTTGATTAGTTCTTGTAAATTGTTTGCATTGCACAGAGACGGGGGAATCTACTGAGGAGAAAGAGAGTGAGGTCTGGGGACTGTAGACAGAGAGAGAGAGAGAGAGAGAGAGAGAGAGAGAGAGAGAGAGAGAGAGTAGAGAGAGAGAGAGAGAGAGGGAGACAAGTCTACACTCAGAAAGAAAGTCTACTTGAATTTTTGTAACTTGATATATATTTGGCAAGAGTTCTAAATCACCATATTATTCAGAAATTATGTTTATAAAAACCAGCGATATTTTATTAATAGATTCAGGGATAATTTGTATACAATCAAAAAAATACAATATAATAATAATGCTCTAATACAAAAGCTGAGTGAGTAGATTTAAAATCTGAAGAACGAGTTTTTTAGAAATAAAAATTAGTATTTTTAGTTTTATTAAATTTCTTAAGAATAGAAAATATTTAAAACAAAAATTTTGGCATATTTTTGGAGCTGTGGTTTTAGTGCCAGACTTAATATTTTTTTGAAATGTATTATTCATTAATTATTTCTATTTTTAATTTATCATTTGTGGTTGCATTTTTTTTTCTGAGTGTAGAGACAGAGACTAGGACTGTGTTTGTTTAGTCTCACTTAATTTGTAATTTCTCCACGGCCTGTCTGCCTGTACCGTGGCAACATTTGGTACATGTTGCATTTGGTGACAAACTCAAGACACATTCAAGCAACACACAGACACACACACATACAGATGTGTGTGTGTGTGTTTAGTGTGTGGCAATGTGGCTACAAGTTGTTTGGCTCACAGCTCAATGAAGCGTTTAGCTAACTGTTAACTTGAAAGCGACAACAGTTGAATGTCCAATCATACACACACACACATATATATATATATAAATATATATATATATATATTAGTACACACACACACATATGTATTTATGCCATATGTGTGTGCGCTTAAATTACATTTGACATTTACGAGTGTATAATAAAAATTTTTACAATGGCCGACGCCAGTTTACTTGACAAATACTTAACAACAAAAGCACTTGAATAGGGCAATCGAAACTAAGGCAAGGGGTATAGAAGAGTTGGGGAGGGTGGGTGGAGGGAGGTGAGGCGAGGCGAGGCGAGGCGAAGCGAGGTAATGGATAATGGCCATCAAGTGCAGATCGCTCGTAAAACACAATTTTACAGTTGGCACATTCAACTTTGGCCGTGCCACAAGATAGATTTTTCCTCACTTCTCTCGCAGCCCGGTTGCATTTTTAATTAATTGACTGTAGTTTTTATGGCTTCATTAATTACGCAGCTGAGGTCTACGCTTTTGGTCCTTGACGTCATGCCACACACACACACACACACACACACACACACACACACACACACAGAGACACATGCCACATGTCGCAAGCCCTGCTGAATTATGCATCATCGATAAATGTGTTTGGAGCCGTAAATATCAATAATAAAAGTGCGCTCTCAAATCTAAAAAGGAGATGGAGTGCATTAAAAATTTATTAGAATTTGCCTGTGACGCGTGTCCATACTACACACACTCGCACACACTCGCACACACACACACACACACACTTATATACTGTGACTTATGTATGCCATAAAATAATAATCTTTATGATGGCAAAAAAATTTTAATACAATATTGCCGCAGAGAGTCGCGCATCATCAATATCTGCGTCCATCCAGTCAGTCAGTTAGTCAGTCAGTCAGTCAGTCAGTCCGTGATTCTGTGATTCATAAATTCATTTTAATTGCTGCAGTGATTTTCTACGTTTTTAGTACCACGGACTCAAGACCCGGACTTAGACCCGAGTCCGCCTCTCCGCCTCTCAGCTCTCAGAGCGATAAATGCGCTCCAAGTGCCCGTTAAAAATGTTGTTCATTAATATTCAACTATTTACTGGCAGCGATTAACTGCGTCTTCAGCTCCGTCAATTTGGTATTTTTGCCTGGCATGGGAAATTTACAGAATCACCCGGCTCTAATCAGTTGCACAATATGTGCCAGGCACATTAGTATGTTGACTTCCGCCATCAAATCATACTGTTTTCTGGGAATACCATTTGTGATTGCAAACTTCAGCAAAAGCACATTTTAAATTCCGAACTTATTGAATGCAATTTAAATTTAACTTTTGTGGAGGGTATTTTTTTTATTATTACTTATTGAGTTTACATTATGTAATTGACACAGAAACAATTTAATCTTTCTCCTATTAAAATATGCATGATATGTTACTAATTTTTGGTTTTTACATATAATAATTTTCGATATTTTAAAAAAAACATTTTTATACCTTAAAAACATTTTAATCTTTTTTGTTTGTTTATTGAATAATTTTTTAAACAATTTTAATGCATAACTAACTTTATTACAGATTTATTGTGCTAAAAGCATTTTCATAATTTCTGAAATCATTTTTTAAACATCTTTATTTTTCAATATGATTGAACGAAAATATATCCTCAAAGATGCTTCTTTCTGTTTGTTCCGTAACTTTGCACAACTTCATTATAATCCTTATCTTATTTTTAATGGATGCATAGTATATAAATATAAATAATAAATATTGAAAAATAATATAATAATAAAATAAATGTTCTAATAGAGGTGAGCTCGGTTTGGAAGGCCTGGATAGATCATATTGACATTAATAATCAAATAAAAGTAAAGTAATTTTATTATGTACTCAATTACTCAATTTTTTAATTAACCATTTAAAAATTAAATAGAAAAAAAATTAAATAAGATAAACGTTCTTTTTTTGTATTAAATAATATATTTGATTTTTTGTTTGATTTTTTTTTTTTTTACTGTTTGTATTTTGTTGACTTAGATTGGTCGGCATTAAATATAAACAGATTTGATTTAGTTAAAATTAGAAAAAGACCACGCCCACTTTTAGGCCAAGTAGATCAATGTGAATGAGTTCAGCATTGCAAAGCTGACAATTTGTTCATTTGGATGCATGTTGCAAGTGGCTACACTGTTTGTGTTGTGTTGTGTTGTGTTTTGACCATGCCTCATTTGGATTCATGTGGCAATTTATTTAACGATCGATCGTAAAGTGTTTTTCTCTGCACCTCTGCGTTTCTTTCATTGCTTTTGCAGTGTTTTATTTGCTTTCCGATTTTTTGCTGCTTTTTTTTTTTGTTTTTTTGTGGTTTCGTCTTATTTTGAAATATGCATTGAATGGGAGCAGGCAGCGTGCGATGTTTACAATCTTTAAGTGAATTTTTCATATTTTAATGTTTTGCGGCAACATTGTTGTCGCCCAATCCCCCCCAGACAGAAAGAGAAAGACTGATAGAGAGCGAGGGAGAGGGAGTGGGAGGGAGATGTACGGTCTGTGTGTGGAGGTCGACGGCGGTCATAATTTCCGGCGTGGAATTCGTGGAAGTTGCCCCGATGCATAAAAATTTTGCTTACATCTCTTTGCCCGATGGACAGTCCGAGAGGACAACCGGAAGGGGGGAAACTGATCGTAAAGTTGGCCGTTTTATAGGTGGAAAAGCGACGCACAAAGGTGTTTTCCTTAGCAGCGAACAACAAAAAAAAAGACACAAATTGTCAAAGCAAAACCAAATCAGAAATATACTAAAAATGGTTGTTTCTTTGATGCAGCAGGCGTCCAACAACAACAACAACTGTAAACAAAAATTCTGTCAGATCGTGTATATATATATAGTATATATATATGTGCTCAAAAGCATGATCTTTTTCCTTTTTTTTTTGGTTGGTGTGTGGAGAAATGGCGCACATCATTCGCGTTGAGCTTGAAATTGTAGCCGATGTTTGTGCAAAAAGTTTCGACTAATTAGCCAAACGGTTGCCTCCACTTTTGAGCATATATCTATATATATTCATATACTGCATATATCTATGTACATGTGTGGCGATTCGACGCCAGACGATTAGACGTTGTGCGTGCTGCGTTGCCCATTAAAAATTATTGAAATTGAATTTGAAAATAAACTGAAAATGCTTTTTGGGGGCCGCCGTCTTGTTTGCCATCCCGCGGACTCTTTCGGTTTTTGATACTCTGTTGCCAAAATGTGCTAAAGTATACGTTTATATCTAGAGAATTAATATTTGCAATATATACACTCAATTTTAGAACATCGCCTTTTTTTCTTTTTTAATATATGTTAAAGAAAAAAACATAAAAAGAAATTAGCCCACAAAAAAAAGTTTTTTTAATATATTTTTAAAAGCAAAGCTCTGATTTAATTTACTGCAAATAGTTAACATTGGAAACGCTTCAGATATTCCGAAATATTAGTTTAGACTAAACATAAAAAAAAATATGGACAATTGTTCTTATTTATATGAACATTTACTTCTCTAAAACCATATAAATTATAGAAATTATTTTCAAACTGCTAGTTTGACTGATCGGATCGGATGCTGTGAATCTCAATTAGTTTAATAAAGTTAGTAAATGAAATTTAAAATATATTTAAATTAAATAAAAATGAGGTTAATTTTTGCTGAAATTAAAAAGGAATACCCTTAGTTATATATATGTTATTGTAATTTACTTTCTGAATATTTGTAAAAAATATAAATTTATTTCCTTATTCTCAGGACGATTGCAATATTTTTTGGGTGAGCTGCTTTTAGACAAGGTAGAATGGAACTGACTTATTGAGAATATTGCAGTATTGAAATTGATTGATAAATCTTAACTCTCCCATTTTTTTGCAACTGCTATAACACTCTACACAGTGTATTTGGCAGTCGTTCACTTCCGACTCCATCAGCATCAGTTGTTTTTTTTTTTTGTGATTTGGTGTTTGAGATTTTGGTGGAAAAGTGTGGCACACGGCGCGCTTGATTTGTGCTAGCCACGAGTGCAGAGTGTAGCATGAAGTGGGCGGTTGGTGCTTCGGTGGGGTGTGGGTGGGGTGGGGGCAGGTTGTTGGAAAGCATATCGCCTTCGATTAAATGTACCGGCTGCATTTTCACGTATTCCCAGGAAATGTGTGTGCTTTCAATTCGAAATTAGTTTCTTGCGCTGAGAAAATCTTAATTTATTAGCCGCCTCGAGAGCATTTCGAACGGTGTTGTTGCGTATTTTTAAGTGAAATGGATTGAAATGAAATGATTTTTCATTTCATTTCATTTATTTCTATTTTTTTTTTTTTTCTCGCTGATGGCGGTGGCGACGGCAAGACGCCAAGCGGACAGATAAGCGGACAGACAGACTCATGGCCTGGCCCCAAAAATGCCGACGAAAATTTGTTGGCCACAAAATTCGTACCTAGCCAAATGCAAAGCATTTCGCCATTCCGCCCATTAAGTGGTTGCACCTTTTCGCCAAAACACACAGGGTGTTCCCCGGCAAGACAATGCCCCTGTGACAAGTGCGGCACATGCACCCTGTAACAAAGAACAAAAAAAAAATAATTCAAAAAAGGTGGCAACCATTTTTGTGGGCCGAGTTGGCGTCTATTTTCGAGCAAATGCCGAAGTAGGTTGACGCCACCTAGGTATTCCCATTTCACATTTCACAAAGGTTGCGATTCGAGATTCATCGAGGAGTTTCGCACCTAGGCGTTAGAAGAAAAAAACGCGGGACGCCTCTCTGTCAGCTGCCACAAGCGGTGGCAAGTGCGGCAACTGGCAGTGGCGTCAGTGTCCCGTGTACTGCAATTATGCAGACAACATGTCAACGCGAATTGTTCGCATTGCCGAGCCGACAACGGCAATGACAACGGCAACGACGACAATTCGAATGCCCAACAGACCACGCCAAGGAGAGGGGGCACTGCTGGGCTGCTGTGGGCTGTCTGGGGTAAGGGGGAGGCACAGAGACACAGCTGCGCCCAAGGTGCCAAAAAAAAAATAAAATAAAAAATGGAAAAAGTTGCAAGCAAAATCACATCAAGCTTGTGCGTCTAATGGTCAATAAATATGAAAATTTTATTGACTAACGCAACCTGATACAATTCAGAAATCGGAAACTTCCTCCTACACTCAGCAAAAAATTTACCTCAAAATAAAAGGTTTTCCTGGATTTTGGATATAATTTCTTAAAATTAAAAATGTTTTTTACAAAACGTTAATTCCAAGCAAATGTAATTTTAATGTTTAAAATTATTTTATTTTATTGAGACACGCATTGATAAAATTCATGTTTTTTTTAATGTTTAAAATATTTTATTTTATTAGGAAAAGCAGAAATTCTTATTTAAAAGAATACTTTGTTAAATTCGATTTTAATGAAATTAACTGGTTCAATGGAAGTTCACCAGTTGTGAGTATTTTATTGTTTTTTCTTTTTAAATAATAATAAATTAGTATTATGTATCTATAATATGGTCAGCAACAAGATGGCCCAACTTAAATAAATACCAACTGGAAACAAAACTATTTCTTTTGCAATCCAATTTTAAATTAAGAGAAGAAAATCTTTGATTTTTAGAAATGAACTTGCAGAATGAATAAGACATTTCACAACGGCACGTTTCTCATATTCAGTGCAATCTTTTTTCAGAGTGTAAGCTTGAAATTTAAAATGCACACACAGACACACACACGCACACAGAGAGGCAGTCAAATACATCAAGATGCTCATCATCGAGTCTCACGTCTCACGTTTGTCTAACAAGTTCCCAGGAGTGAAATAAAAGCGAAAGTGCAAAAGTATTTGGCTACGTGATGTGCAGCTCATGTGTGTGTGTGTGTGTGTGTGTGTGTGCGTGAATTGGCCAAGCAGCTAAGTTAGCCAGTTTGGGCCCTTTTGGGCCCAAAGTCTCTTTGGCAATATATATGGCTCACTTGAGTAGGTGTTTCCACCAGCCAATTAAGTAGTCTGCCTGCTGCTTGCAACCAGCCAGCTGTTTGTGCCCCTAATTGATGGACATTCGCGTTTTCTGATACCCTGTATACAACACACAGAAAGGGGCTGCACAATGTTGGATTAAAGCCAAGTAAAAAAGCGCCAGTTGTGAGAGTTCGACTAAAAGCTGTAAAACATATCAAAACTTTTTACTTGCAGTCTCTTTTTCATGTGATAAACTTTATTATTAAAAAATGCTGCACACTAAAATATAATATTATATAAAATATTCATATTTTTGATTATCAACAAAATTATAGTTTGTATCAAGTCGTTCTCAGAGATTTTAAAGTCTTCATATTTAATTTCAAAATTGGAAAAAACGAAAGTCCAATCAAATTTATTTCATTTTATCGATGAATGCATTTGCATAATGAAAATCAATGCAAATAATAATTGCCACAATTAACAAATTTCTCTTTTTCAATTTTAGACAATTTAAATCGCAGCTCAATCTTAAAACTTCAATTTACATGTTAATAATAAGTTTGTGATTTGATTTCTTCCTTTTAATTTTATATAATTTAATTCGATGATTTAATTAAAAATTTATAAAGTCTACAGATTTAAGTTGCCTTAGTTCTTAGTGTAGATTTCCAAATATTTTTTAATTATTTTGTGAATTAAAGTAAAAGTTTTATTTTCGTTAGCTTTTGTCGTTTTCAATAAATCAATGCAAATATGTATAATTAAATTCTGACAGGTCAACTTTAAGCATGTTATTTTTTGACTTATTAAAGTAAAAATTGGAATAGTAACAAAATAACAGCTTTTATAGACTTTAAAAAGTTTTCTATTTACAGGGTATTTTTGGAGTCAATAGCTGCATTGTAACCTGATTTGGTTTTGCGTCATTTGGCCTATTGTCGCTGTCTGCACGAAATGAATCAAAAAGTAGCAGAAAAACTGAGAAGTAATTGCGAGTTGCAAATTCCGTTGCACAAGCGACAGTGGCAACAGTGGCAACAATCATCGGTTGAGGAGTGCACGCATAAGACGAGGTGCCACATAGATTGTTTCCACAAAAGGGGTGGTGGGGAGGGGCAGCAGTCTGGTCGCTTGTCAACACTTGCCAATTGTTCGTCTGCGTTGTTGGACTTTGCTTCCACATAAAAATGGCAAATGAAATATGAACTATTTTAACGCCTACTTAATTTGTTTTGTTATTCGTTTTTCGCTAACTATAAATTGTAATTAATTTAGCGTTGAGAGTGAAAGTGTTAAGCGAATTGAGTGTGGCATTGTGCTCGGGGCACTGTGCTCTACAACCACAACAACAACAACAAGCAGACATCAAATGCAGCTGTGTCTCGTCGATTGCCTCGGTTCGTTCTTTTGGCCAATTGGCCGTTGCCAATATTTTAATAAATTTTGTGCCCAGCAGACAGTTTTGCTTGGCCGAGGTAGGCGACGACCTAAATAAATAAAGATATATGTTTATGTGCAAAATATTAAAGACAAACAAAAGCAGCAAACGGCCACTCAACCAACCCTCCCCCACCCCCACCCCCCCGCATTCACAAGCCCAAAGTCAACTATACACTCAGAAAAAGAAATGCTGAAAATCGGTGCAATTTTTGGCTCAGCAAGTGCCTTTTCGCTGAGTGTATTCGCATTTACGCATATGTCGCCGCCTGACCAATTCATAAGTCTGCACTTAAGGCGACAGCAGCTGAGGACACGGCAAAGGACAAGCACCGGACACAACCTGTGGCAAGCTTGAGGAGGCTGTGTGTGGATGAGGGGCTGCGGGGGGTTGGGGGGTTTGAGAGGCTGATGTAAGGTTAGCCTTGATAAAGTATATAAACTGCAGGCTCGCATATACATAAAAATCATAATAAAATGTATTTACCCCAGGATCAAATTATGAATCTGCTTATGGACGGGGGGGACAGGGTCAGAAGCCGGGGTGGTTGGGGAGGCGGCTAAAAGGTGTGTCCGGCCATCTCAAGTTATGAAAGCCGCAGGCTGCCTGCGAACCCAAACCCAAAACCGTAAAAAGGACAAACGCATATTTATGAAATGAACAAAACTATAAAGGACACCCACACACACACCACACACACACACACACACACATGGTGAACACAGGCAGGGGGCACAATGTGACGACATTGATGTGGATTTGGTTTTCTGGGTGCCACACACAAAATTTGTGCACATTTCAGCAAAATGCGACCCAAGGTGTTTCCGCCTGCTCCTTCAAGGTGCTGCTGTCCTGAGGACGTGTCCTTTTTGGTCCCTTTTGGGGGCAACTGAGTCTATTACAGCAACAACTACTTTATGGCATGTAGTTACACCTAGGCGCGCCTGCGGCGGCAACATATGGTCAAAAAGCAGCAGCAGCAACAGCAGCAACAGCAGCAACATGCCAGTTGTGGCATGAACTTTATTTGCACCATTCCCTCAATGTTTATTTGTGCTTCACATTGTCAGCATCATCAACAGCCATCAACATTGTGCTCCGACCGGGTGACAGCTGGCTGCCCCCACTGGGATTTGTTTAAATATGTGCGTCACATACGCGCCACCAACTGGTCGTGGAAATTACCTTTGCCTGCCCCCGAGTGGCAAGCAAAAGAAAAAAACAATACAAAGAGAGACGCAAATAAAAACCTTAAGAAATTCCACCTAGCAGCTAAATTGTTAAATTGCCAACCTTTTCAATCAGCTCACGTAGCATTTTATTAGTCAATCAAAGGCTGCTTTATCCTGTTATCCTGCATCTCATTAAGGACCTCATTTCAAATGACAAAATAGGCCAAAATACAGTTTATATAAAGTTATTTAAAATCGTAATAGCAAATTGAATATAGACATATTTAAAATCGTATATAAATGTATTTAATAAATGCTTTGTATTTCACCAAAATATATTAAGGGAAATATAGAAATATTTATTTTATATATGTTAAGAATGCATTTCAGCATATTTATTACATAATAAGCAATATTTAAATGATAAAATAAGGCAAATAACAAATTATATTTAAATTCGTATATATTTAATATGTTCTGCACCAGCAAATTGAATCAAGACAATCTTGAAATCGAATATAAATGTATTTAATATATGCTTAATCTTAATATAACTAAATATATTAAGTTATATATTGAGGAATTTATTTGTATTTTGTATATTTAAAATACGCATTTCTGGCTAATTAAATAGTATAAAAATATTGAATAAATGAATTCTGTATTTATTATATAATTTATTTTAGAAAGCAATACTTAAATTTATATTCCCCTAGCAAATTCAAAGCAACTTATAAACTATACATACAAATATTTATGTAATAAGGATATTTAAATACTATATTTATGGAAATTTAAAACTTACTTTGTTAAAATATGCATTCAGGTCAAACTCAAAATATAAAATTATTTATAGATATATTTAAAGTCGCATATTTCACTTCAAATATCTCTATAAATAACTATTGCATTTAAATTCATTCATAATAAGCAATAAGTATTCAAAAGTATATTTATTGAATAATGTGAATTCAATTCGAATTGCTGACAATATAAACTAAGAATAGATATATAAATATCTAAAATATACAGCTGGAATATAATAAGCTACTTATACAGATATTTAAAATCGTTTGTATATTAGCAGATATGCACTCAAAGCCAAATTGCATTTAATAAGCTATAAAAGAAAATTCAAAACATTTTAAAAGCAATGCTTCAAATCATTTTGTGTTTTGTAATTTAGTGCAATAACTTTTGGCACAAAAGTGCCTCGGCAGAAACAAATCAAAATGCAATTTTCATATAAAAATGCATTTTGTTTTTATGCATGATGATTATCAAAACAGAGATAGAGAGAGAAAGATAGAGAGAGGGGTGGAGGATTCTATGGAAATGGTGCACTTTGCATTAAAAAAGCGCTGTCTAAAAGCTCAAAAATTAGTTACAATTCCAGAAATGCGAAATGGCAAAAGGCGCAAAGCTAAAAACAGAAAATTGGGAAAAAAGAGAGAGCGAAGCGAGTGGAAATAAATTAAAGAATCTTAAATGGAACTTATTAGATTTATATACTTTTGATTTGCATCATAACAGTATTTTCATATAAAAATGCATTTTGTTTTTATGCATGATGATTATCAAAACAGAGAGAGGGAGTGTGGGTGAACGGGGGAAGGGGGGTGGCTGTGGAAATGGTGCACTTTGCATTAAAAATGCGCTGGCTAAAAGCTCAACAATTAGCAACAATTCCTGAAATGCGAAATGGCAAAAGGCACAAAGCTAAAAACAGAAAATGGGAAAAAAGAGAGAGCGAAGCGAGTGGAAACAAATTAAAGCATCTTAAATGGAACTTATTAGATTTGTATACTTTTAATTTGCATTCATAACAGTAGCCCCTGCCCCGCAGCCCTAAAAAATATAACCAAAGGCGGCGGCTCTTTTTTTCCCTACCAACTTTGCAAGAGTTATGGAAAAGTCTAAGACGGAGACGAAGGCAATTTCGTGCCGAGTCGCAGGACAACAGTTGGCAGTTGTGTCCTGTTTGAGGGGGGGGGGGGTTGTTGGGGGTGGCAGATGTAGTCCTTACGCAATTGAAACCCTTTTCTTGTTGTTGCCACTGCAAGTGGCAGCGTGGACATGACGTATTTCTTGCCACCACTTGCCTGATTTAAATTTGTGCTTTTGCTCTCACGAAATAAAACAAAATTAATTTGTGCATATTTCTTGAGCGCCCAGACGAAATACGAAGCTTCTGTCGTTGCTGGACATTTATTAAAAGGCAAAACGAGCTGGCAGCAACAAGCCAGGCAAATGGAAACCTTTTCCACAATCCCAGCAATAATAAAACCAAAACAAAAAAACCAAAAACAAAAAAAAAAAAAAAAATAGATAAAAACGAACAATTTGAAGTGAAAAGAAATTTCATAAAACGAAAACAATTTGCCAAAATTAAAGAATAATAAGAAGCCGCCTCTGCCACTGCCAAGAAGATGACCAAAATACGAGAAACGAGACAAAGATATGGAAAAGATATAGATAGATATATTTATTGTTATAATTGCAAGGGGGTCCCCGAGGGGAGATGGGCAACAGGAAGCGGAACACAACACACGTGTCGCTTACAAGGCAGATATGAAGATATTGATATATTTATAAATACATATATAAATATATACATGAGAAGCGGGGAAGCTGGGAAGCTGAGAAGCTGAGGAGCGGGCCATAAATCCATTAGCAGTAAATAGTTTGGATATGGCTGGAAAATAGAAATAAAATTATTTATACGTTTCGCACGGCGCACGACAAGGCAGGAAAATTAGTGCGAAACGGGGAATGGGATTGCGATTGGGAATTGCCATTGGATGGGGTATGGGAATGGGTATTGGGTTGTGTTCGAGTTTGGGTTTGGGTTTTGGTTTTGGGATTCGCGCTGTCAATTTGCGATGCGCGCGGCAAATGAACCAAAACAATGCGCCAATCGAGCAACTATATCGAATTACCAATCATTCAATACAATGCCTCGACTCGACAATATACCCCAACCCCTCTCAACTAGAGGAAAGTTGTGACATGGTCACGCGACCTTTGCCAGCAGACCAGACCAGAACAGACCAGACCAGACCAGCCCATCAACCCTCCTCTTGCCAGCAATAGTTTACGGTGTCAGATTCACCGATTGCTGATTTACCGATTTCCGTAAGTTGGATTTGCACATTGCACACAATAATCATAACAACAGCAACAACACTGGGAAAAAATGCAACTTGATGAAATTTTATAGCATATATTATTCATCTTAATCTCTTCAAAATCTCTATTTTAAGACTCCATTTATTCTGTAAGCTAGCAAATACAAAATAATAACTTTTTTTTTGTTGTCTAAAATATCTATAAAATAAATAGATAAAAATAGTGTATAGAAATTGCTGTACTTCATGGCAAAATAGCTGCTATTAGTATTAAAAATATATTAAAAATTAATTAAATGTTTTCCTTAAAATAATTTAAAAAAAAAACAACAACTAAAACATATAGTAATCTAATCTCAATAATTTATTTGGGCTTGCATATCTTGGTTAATGAAAATATGTTTTAAACAAAAGTAGGTTTATCTCATTAAATTTTTAAACAAAACTGGTAAGATTCGATATGTAAAGAAAAGTTTTTTATCTGAGTTCGTCTTTCAACTGATTGATTCTATGACAGCTATATGAAATATTTACCCAATATAATCAGTTCTAGGGTATTTTTAGATTGATGCAAATATTTAAAATTGTATTAGGATAGCCTTGAAAGTAAGGGACTTGTGTGCATAGAAAAAGATAGATGGATAGAAATACAGATAGGATATATATATGGATAGATAGAGAATTAACAGAACTTTATTTGATCGGAGAAGTTACAAATATATAGGACCCCTTCAAATTTGGAAGATATATAGAAGATTTTGCATTCCAGTAAGAATATACACTGTCTAAGCATATTGTTCATGTTTGATAGTTGAAATACAGATCAAAATTGATAGAAGCATATATTCTAGATTAGTCCATATTTTTTTGTCTTCATACCACTTCCTTTCTCCTTTCTCCCACTCCACTCCGCACTCCCCGAAACGTACACCATCTCAGAATAAATTCTTTGGTTAAGATTTTTAGCACCCCCCTTCACTTCTCATACAATCACTACTTAATGCAAGCATATATTCCAGATTTTTATTATTACTCTTGCTCTTTCGAATTTCTGGTTCTGCCAAATCCTACCTACCCCAGTTCCGTGGCCATGCCCCCCTCACAATTTTTGCAAATCACACATGCTGTTGATTTTAGAATTCATATTGAGCCATGAAAGCATTATGGGCGACTCTTTCTATCACTTAGACAACAATTGAATTGAAAATGGCCCAAAAGCAGGCAGGAACAGCAGCAGGCAGAGCATCGGGCAGCGGGCAGCGGGCAGCGGGCCATGTTGACCAAATAGCCGACAATTTGGGTTAACTGTAAATTTCGCAAGCAACAAAATGGGCAAAAGAGCAAACGTGCAAGTTTTTAACAAAAAGAAGTACAAAATGCGTTGAATGACAAGAGATCAAAGATGGTGGGGGGGTTGGGGGGTGTGTGAGGGTTTGGCAAATTTAGCTGCCATAAAATTCACTGGGGCGTAAAGGATGCGTAGAATTAATGGAAGGAGAAGCGGGTGGTGGGTTGTGAAGGGGGATCGGGGTGTAAAAGAAAAACTACGCACTGGCTGCATAAACTAAAACTAAAGCCTCTTGGCTATGCCGAGGCACGTCTTAAATGTTCAAATTATGTAAAATAAAATGTGCGCCAAAAGGATAAACGACTTGGCTGACGTCAGCTCGGGCAGGCAACGTGGCTGACTGACAGCCAGGACAGCGGACAGCCAAAACGGACAACTGGCAGGACAACCGACAACGGCTTACTCAAACACTCGACAATCCTTGCAAGGTGTAAAAAATTCTTGCTGTTGACGCTTTTTATGCTTTTGGCTATTAACACACTCAGAAAAAAATATAACTGTAATTTTGGAATTTAATCTCTTTAAAAGAAAGTTTTCTTTGTCTCTGTAAATAATTTTCAACTATCAGATGAAAAAATTTGAAAACTTAGAAATGCTTAGAAAAGCACCCGAAAGATGAAAATGTTTTTTTAGAAACAATTTTTTAACTTAAGAAAATAAATAAAACCTAAATAATACATTTTATAAGAAATGGTTAAATATCTAATAACAAATTTGACAAATTAGAGGCTTTTTAATAAAAAAAGTAAAGTTATGAAAATTAATGTTTTTGCCAAGCAAAGTTTTTTTTTTTTAATTAAATTGTGTGAATTTTTGAACTATCTAAAAAGGTTGTAAATAAATTCTAAATCTTTAAAATTTCATTGAAATTAATAAAAGTAAATGCACATTCAGGTAGGGTATTTTTCTGAGTGTGGCATAAAGTGGCAAAACGTCCATTTGCATGATGTGCTCGCCTTGGCCTCGTCCTGGTGTCGTCCTGGTTTCGTCCGGGCTAATAACCGTGAGTAAGGAAACAGGTGCCGAGCGCTGTCTCAATGCCGCCGGCAAGCGTTGTGATCAATCTTGCTAAGCTTTTGTTTTCGCTGCCTTTTTTGTTTATGTGTACAAAAAGTGGGTACGTTGGCGGGATGAGGGCGTGGTGCAGGCGGAGTGACGCCTTAGAAGTGGCATTGGCATCTAAATAGCATCCTGCGCAGACATTGAGACAGGCGCAACAACAAAGCCAAATGGCGATTGCGTCTGACACTGGAAGTGGGTCCTTTTCGGCGTCTTCGTCTATGATTGATTAGCAATTAATTAGCTACACAAATAACTGTAATTATATGCCAGCGAGAACAATGTCAGGCCCTTTGCGTCAAGCGCTTGTGAGCTCTTGAGCCAGAGCTCTGCCACTCCCAGTCCCAGCCCAGACATGAATACCCAACTTACCAAATGACACTTTCTAATGTCCACAAAGAGCTATGCAGGGGGTATATTATTTAAGGACTTTTTTTACGTGTCTCTTTAGATTCGTTGCCATTCAAAACTCAGACAATGCTTGAGACTTGTATTTTGAGTTTTTGAGATTTTTTTTTTAGGAAATGTGTCTTTAAATAATATTTAAGATTTCAACTAAAACCACATTAAAGGTGTAATGTGGGATATTCAAAAAATTAAAATATCATCACCGGTAAAAGGAAATGTTTTATGTTGACTTTGTCATATTTATCTTTATAAAGATATTTCGATTACGTTTTCACAAGTGCAAAGCTCTTAAAAAATAAGTAGCGTACTTAAGAAAATTTATATAAATATGAAAAAAAATCGATAGTTTGATCACTTCTTTCTAGCCATTTGACCAGTTACTCAAAGTCAAAATAGAAGCCTTATGGAAATGGGGAATTCTTAACTACATATAAAAAATTAACATTTACAAATATTTGGAACTTAACATTTTTGTTCTTATCAATAACAACACAAATCGTAGTGTTTATTTTTTTTTAAAACTGTCTTAAAAGTTGTTTGCTCTGTGATTGAATTGTTATCAAATTGAAGTTTATGTACTGACATCTTTCCCATTCTAAAGCTTAATATCTTGAATTTTTGTGCATTTTTTATTAAAAATTAATCTATTTATTAAGTATTAATTTTCTTTTAAATTTCACAGATTTGTATGTGATAATTATAAACAGTTTTCAAATATGAATAATAAACAGTTTTCTAAATAATTATTAGGAAATACTTTAAAGAGTGTTTCTGTTAAGGGTCTGTGTTCTTCATAAAAATATACTTTGAACTTTAAGCTATTCTAGGGTATTTCAAATTCCAGCAATTGCAATGCAGCTGAAAACATTTTATACTTTTTATGCATTGCCATTGAAAATTATGTACTTGCGAAAAATGTTTGTTTCGGTTATTGTTCAACCTTTTATATTTGTAGGTTTTTGTTAGAGAGAGAGAGATGGGGAGAGGGGGGAATAGAGAGGAACCGGAGACAGGGGCAGCATCGTTAGCTAATTTGCATTTTGTTGTTGTCATTTAATGTGCTTATGAAACGAATTTGTTGTAACTTTGGCACTTGCGGCCTGCGACTGCCATTGCTTTTTACGATGCGAATGCCAATGGAAATGGCAATGGCAATGGCAGCCAATATATCCTAATGACACTTTATTGTCAGTCCAAGTATTCGTCACAGTGAGGAACTAAAAAATAAAAATGAAAAACACAGGGAAGAATGCAAAGTGGAAAACCTTCGATTTGGCAGTCACCCCTAATTGCAATCTGTAACCCCAAGAACAACAAAAAAAGAAAAGAAATTCGCTTGCAAAAATTTGATTTGGTTAGCTATAACTAATTTACCTAAAGAGCGAACTGAGTTAACTGTTTAAGGACAAAAAGGAGCACGCTGCTTTAAGCCAAGTCTTTGGCTGGCCAAGTCGGTTCCTTGTGCCTTGTTCTGTGACATTTCGACAGTTTTTGGCCGGCCAACAATGCATGTCTGTGCATGTCTGTGCATGTCTGACCCTGTCAATAGTTTTTGGGCCCAACTCCATTTAGTGCATATGCAATATTTAATGCATAGAATACACTCAGAAAAATAGCAGTGGAATTTTGATTATCGCATTTAAATTAAAATTTTTCTGCAAATTAGATAAGTTTTAACACTTTTCAAAATTATAAAAAAAAATTATAAAATAGGAAATTTCCTAAATAACATTTTTATTTTTTGGTTATGCTTTATTAAGAAAACAAGTTCACATTTTAGAATGAACTTTAAAAACTAGAAACATTTTCATTTTGTAAAATTAAAATAAAGGGTTTCTTAAAAATAGAATACGCTTTCTTTTAAAAAAGTCAAGTTTTATTAATGGGTATTTTAAATTTAAATAAATTATGAATTTACAAACTAATATAAATCCTGAATTATTTATGTTTAATAATAATTTAAGTAACAAGAGAGCAAACCTTTGATTTCTATATACACATATTGAAATCAACACTTGAAAATTAGTAATATTTTTTTTATTATACAAAAACCTACCATGATATGAAGAAAAGAAAAACATGTTTTTTTTTTTTAATTTTTAAATAATAAAGTTAGGTGAATTTCGCGAGAAAGGTATGGAATTTTTTTTAAAATATTATAATTGATATCAGTTGAGAATTAAGTTTCCATCTAGTACTTTTTATATATTTTCGAAGTATTATTATAGGTTTATTAATTAATATATATTATATTAAATATTTCACTGTTCACAGTTGCTGTGAATTCCCTTAGTTATTCTGAGCTGGTAAGTGAAGCTGGCAATTTTCTCAAATTAATTTGAATTTATTTTTTTTTGAGTGCATGGATCGGAAAAGTGCGTTCAAGTCCAAAAGTATTGTCAGCCCTGTCAGCAGCAGCAGGAGCAGCAGTGGAAAGAGTGGTATCATCTGCCTGTGGCGGCATTGTTTCGAGTCTCTTTGCCGCACTGCTCTCTTTGGCCCGCCCCTGCGTGCCATGCGTTCCCTCGTCCTTAACCCGAGCGAGTTGCATGTGCATTTGGCTGACGTTGAGTGCTCCGACAGACGACGTGTGCGAAAGGGCAAAGTCGTCCTTTCGTCCTGTTGTCCACGCAACTCTCGTTGCGTCTTTATGGCTGAAAGCTTTTGTCGCTGCTGCTGCTGCTGCTGCTGCTGCTTCTGCCGTGCCACTAAACATGTCTACTCTGGCTCTGGCTGTATTTCTGTACTCTTGGCGCGACTCCAAAATATAACTTAAGTTTCTGGTCAAATGAATTTGGCAAAGGTATCCAAAGAGCTGAAGCATACATTTGGGAGTCGGAATTTATGCAAAACGTTGTCAGCGGAAATGTTGCATGTTTGTTTGTTTGTTGTTGCTTTTGTTTCTCTTTTTGAACCACATCTTTGCACATTAAGTGGCTTTTCTTGGGGAGCACAAACTTTGACTTGTTTTTGCTTTGTCACCTGTTTTCCGTTCTATTTTTTTTTGCCGTGCAAAGTTTTTTTTACGATCTTGTCAACATTTTGTCTTGAGTGCATTTTTACGCACATGCCTGCCCTGCCCCTCACCGACTGCCTTGTTGGGCCGTAAAATCGAAAAGTAATGCAATAAAATTCGCTTTCATTAAAAGCATTAAAATAGGTTTTTGACATGCCATAAAAATTGTTTTCACGTAAACGCAAAACACAAAAACTGCTGCTGCCACACTTTGCTCATGCCAAGTGGGATGGCTGGAGAAGGTAGCTGGGGAGGTGGTTGGTGGGGTTGGTGGCACAGAGTCTGGGGAGCTGCCATTGGCTGTTAGCATTCGCGTCTAAATGGGAATTTTATTGTTCTGGGATCTGTGGCAGACGCATTGCCATTAGCTCAAACACGGCGAAAGATGCTCACCTAACCGCCATAAAGTGTGTGTGTGTGTGTGCTGGTGTGTGTGCTGGCGTGTGTTGTTGTGTGGAATGCGATTTTCTTTCCTCAGGGAAAGCCAACTCAGTTTTGGCAGCTATATTATCTATTTCATCATAAAGGCATGTGTGTCAGCTCAAAATAACTAAGGGAATTCACAGCATTCTCAGCTGATTCCGTTTCTCAAAAGGTCGCTTTTGATATATGACAGAAATAATGAACTCTACAAAAACCAACGATTTTACCTTGCCATTCATATACTAATGATTTGACGAAAAGAAATTATTTTTATATTAGCTTAGAGTGCAATAAAACTTGAAAAGAATTGGATAAAATAAAATTGTTATTGGCAGATTTTGATATTTGTAAAATGTTTCTTAACTATATTTTCATTCGTTGTTTTGAGTGCTATATTTATTTCTTGGTCTTTAGTTAATTTTTTTTTGGATTATAGTATATATTTTGCGACTGCTTAAACATTTTGTAAATTAGTTATGAATTTTTGGCTAAATGCGAGCTGTAAATATGCCCATAAAGAACACAAAATGATGTGAAAGCACAAAAATACGCATTTGTTGTCTGGCAAGCAATTATAAACAGATTTTATAGGTATCCCTGGTCAGAATATTTCTTTGCTTGGCTAATATTACGCCGGACAATTGGCAAATAAACGAAAATGGCAGCCAAATTGGCAATTGACAGAGGAAAATGATGCAAAATCGAACGTGGATTATATTTTCAGCGTTATTAACTTGAAATTACCAGGGGAAGATACAGAGAGGGAGAGGGGAAGAGTGGAAGAGAATTGCTGAACAAGCCGCAGAACGACATGTTATGAGGAGGCAGGGGTAGAGGCAGGCAAGGACAATCAATGAATGTGAAAAGGACAATGCGGAATTGGTCGTCACATCTTAATTGCTGCGACAGCTTGTGGCCAAAAAGTCAGGCTTTGATTGGGTATCTGAGATGTGGGAATACCCTATAAAAATTGGTCTAAAATCGACGGAAGAGAGAGACATATATGTATATATATATATATATATAAATACCACCTTAATTTGATTGATGTATTCTCAAGATTGCATTTTATCGATAAGTGTCGATTACAAGATTTAACACATATCCGGGAAATCTCTGAATATGTAAAGTTTTTCTAATTCCGCAGTCTTAAAGAATTTTTCTATTTCTTCAATGTTTTCCTTCTCTCTCTTCCTTATTTACACCCTATTTTAATTTTCATTCTTTTCATATATTTTTTTTTCATATATTACCAATCTGTAATCACTTGCAACAAAACAAAATTCATATTTCACTATTTATTTTAATTTTAAACCAAACAAATATTATTAAGCTTATTTTCCTATGAAATATATATTTTTTTAAATTTTCAATATTTATTTGTTTTTAATTTGTTAAGGTTTGTGACTGCATTTAGCCGCCAATAAATGCTTGTATTAAACTAATTTACAGGGTAGCTCCTCATTCTCGACGGCATCACTCTGACTTCGTGTTGAGATTACGTTGAGTTATTTTCATGATGTAATAAATGAAATTAATTTTAATAATTGCAGCGATTTTCATTGGCGAATCGGCTCGTAAACAACGCCAAAATATGGCAAACATTTTTATTTAGGCCACTTATTTTAGTGGGCAACAACACACTGATTACTCCGACTCAATGAGCATTACATGTATATATGTATATATATATTTATATATGTTTAATGATGACCATGAAAAGTGCTTAATCGGAAGAATGAATATGAATATGAATATGACCAGACTGGGTTCCACATAATAAGCACAAATACATAAATACGCTGGGCAAATGTGAAAAAAGTCCAACAAAATATCTCTGTGCAAATCCAAATGTTTCTTTCGCATTTATATTTTCTTTATTTTTTGCACAAACAGCAGCAATTTTAATATGGCTGTCATTTTGCTAGATTTTTATTGGTAACAGCAACGACTATTTTTCGCATTTATAATTTACGGCCATATATTTTCATGAACACTAAATTATGGGAGTTGGCCAGAGCTGAGTAGGCGTCTCAAACTGAAATTGAGAAAAAAAATGCAAACGTCTCTCGACATAAATATATACAAATTATATTATTTATCTGCACCTTTTCCCATTCTCATTAAAGTTTGAAAATTTTAAAATAAAATTGAATTTGTTCTCATCATGGAATTTCTGTGTAAGCTGTTGGGTTTCGATGGCGACGACAAAGGCGCAGATGCACTCAGTTCCCAGCTAATGGATACATTTAGCTACACCATAAGACACAAGTATCCCAAACGAGTGGTCACCTACGATGCCGAGACGTTGGGTGAACAAAGACTGATACGCAGCTCGGATCTCAGCCAGAGTTTGTTCAGTGCCATGTACCCGGTTTCTCCAAACAAGGACCACATTAAGGCGATAATAAGCAAGAGCTTCCAACGCAGTAATCCCCTCTATAAATTGACCAAGGAGCGTGGGACAAAGCTGGATAGATATGGCAAGGCTCTGCACATGGAGACAGTGCAACAGCTCAGCGAGCCTAGCAACAACTGCTCCAATTGGGATGACCTCAAACCGATGCAGAAATTCAGTTTCTATTGGCAGGCGCTGACTGGTCACAAATTGCAGGCGACGCCCTATAGGAATTTCAAGCAGTTCTTCAACTGGCGATATCTGAAAAGTCGTCCACGGGTCTGCGATCGTCGACTGCGTGTCTTGGCCCGTCGCTATTGGCTCAGTTTGAGCCGCAGGGATCGAGTGCCATTTAATTTGCAGGCACTGCTCTACCATGTCAGCACCGGGGATGTGGATCCCTTCGATTATTGTGCGCTGCGCGTGCTCTTGAATCGCTGGCGCTGATGACCCTCAGAATTAAAGAGTTGTCTGTGGAAAATTTTCGGTTTTTTTCGTACTTTGTGTGTGTTTTTAATTTTCCAGACATATTCTACTTTTATATGAAACAGATGTTGCTGGACTGCGTCTGGTTCTATTTTCGTGCAGACTTTCGGCAAAATTCCCATTTTCACTTTCAACTGTCTGTTGTGATGGCTGCGGTCCCTTCTTCGAATACCCCTCTCTCCACACTCCTTAAAAATTTGCACTTGAAACAAATTGGGGAAACTGGGGTATTGTTACAAATGAAGGCGCCAAAATTATAATGTATCTGAACTCATTTCGCGCACTTTTCAAGGTCAGCATTGACATGGCATTGAGCATTATACGCTCAAAGAAAAACTTAAGAAAATTCTGATAAAATTACTTAAAAAAATGTAAGCTGAAAATTATGCTATCTGTCACTTTAAGCTAAAAGCTAAAATTAATAAAAAAAAGTTCCCGACTAAATGACATATTATTAAACATAAATAAATAAATTAAAATTAAGACAGACTTTTCTAAAAAAATTTTAAAATGTTAAATGTATAAGTCCAATAATTTATGTAATGAAAATTTAAAGGCAACATTCTTAAAATAAAGTAAAATAATGCAATAAGATATTTTAATAAGATGTTTTATATTATGAAATGACTATCGATCATATTCTTATATCAAACATAATCTAAATTTAAAATAAAATTATATACGATTTATTTAATTATTAGTTTTAATATTATTTTGCTTAAAAATTTATTCTGATTAATATAAGAAATAAATGAAATCATTACTGAAACTTTCTACATTTAAAAATGTTCTGAATGATATTTTGAGTTTTATACTTTGCTGAGAGTAAAATTCATATATTCAAATATATGCACATATATTACACATACGTTGTGGATTATTCTGTATTTATTAACAAATAGCTCAACACTTGTCGAGATCTTTATTGACATGCCATTGGGGCCTGAAGGACAACTCAATTAATTATGTTCGACGTATTTGGGGGAAAGACTTTGGCTGTAGATCAACATTGGGCAATATGCGTTCCACAAATCCCATCGGGGGCAATTTCGGTGGTCAATTTTGATGGTTCTCACTTGGCGGTTCAACCTTCGATTATTCAATTTGGCCATGCGCATAAATTAGCAATAAAAAGAACTCTGCACAGATACAAGAACTATTTAAAATGTAATTTCCAGCCGTTTTTACGAGGGCAATGTTTAACTTTGCCTTGGATAAAATAAATAAAAAAAATACAAATACAAATAAAAACAATAAATAAAATTGTAGCAAATCGAAGTTGGGCCTGAAAACCAGATCAGTCCTCGCAACATTATGCTAATGGAAATGATGGGCATGAGGGGTAGACAGGGCTTGTCAGCGGCTGGTGTTGAGTTTTATTGAAAAGACCAGGGGGTGGTGATGGAGGTAGAAGTATTGCTGGAGGTGGTTGGACTTTCTACGTTTATGGCCAGCGAATTGACAATTGACAACTTTTGGCGAGTAGCACATAAAACGAAATCAAATGGAAAACTAAAAAATAGAATAAAAAAAGAAAAAACGTAAGTTTGCCGAATTTTATATACACTTGTCAAATAAAGTCAAGTTTATTGTAAATAAAAATAGTTATTCGATTTATTGTCATTATATATTCTAATCAATATGCTGGAGGAGCTTTAAAATTATTATTTATTAGTTGGTTAAATTGTTTTTGCTTAGCAAAAATGTTGTTAATGTAAACATTGGAATTTATCTATGACAGATACGCATATAATATCCATATATAATATAGAAATCCAATCTGGCCAAGTGCAAGATAGCTATACATATATTAGAACTGATAAAAATACTGAAAGTGTTATACTTAGGTAAGTAGATTGTTATTTTTATATGAATTTTAAATTCATTCATTTGTATTTATTATTACATAAATATAATACCAACTGTAAGATCTATTGACTACAGCAAATTATAAAAATAAAATGTAATAATTATTTTCATTTAATAATTTTATTTTATTTGCTTTAGTCGTAAGTAGCTTGATAGACTTTAATATTGCTGGGCAATTTAAATATATACTTTTAACTTAAAAGTCATCCTACACTATGCGTTCCATAGTTCCCCATAATATTATAATACTCCCAGAAAGGGTATCAAAATAGAAATAGAAATCAGCAATGATTTTGATTCGCCACGTTTCCCCAGCTGTGCAACTAAATCGAAGTTGTGTGTGATTCCGACTGTGTGTGTGCGACTTGAAATTTATTGTTGTAGATATTGAGTTTAATAGTATAGTGGGCCCAAGTCCAAAGACTGCCCGGATTTGCGCATTTTTAAGCGGCGAAATCGAAAAACAATTGGCATTCGCCAAATTCGCATGGCTGCCACTCTCAGCCTCGGCTCTCGGTTTTGAAGCGTCTGTGTCAAATGTAGCACTAAAAACCCTAACCTCTCAAAAAAAAAAAAATACCCCACCCCCCAACCCTTCCAACACTCAAACCCCTTTTTTGTGTTGTGTTGTCGCTTTTTTTATAGGCGAGAGTGTTGCGAAAGATTTTGTTGTTTTGATATTCGGCAATTTTATTGCCTCGACCCAAGTTCGCACCTCAATTTGTCTTCGTAAATGTGAAAAATGTGGAAATTAGTTGGTGGTCCACAACAGAATACCACTCTCCGCCCCCGGCTCCTCTCTCTGATTCTCTGCTGCCACATTTCATCAATCACACGATGTGTCACACCTATCTGGGGGGCGTTTCGTATTCCAATTCGTATCAGTTGCAGCTACCAACAAACTGTAGCAAATTTCTAAAAAAAAAAAACATATAAAAAAAATCGAGAAAGAAAGGAGTGCGACTCGTGCCACGCCCCCGTTGACTTGAGCCAAGTCTGCAGTTAATGGCGTGCCACACAGCGGAATCTGTGGCAAGCATATTCGCAGGCGTTTAGCCGAAACTCAAACAGACAATTTCACTATTTCAGAATCTTTATCGATGGGCCCAAAAGCAGGGGAAAAGGCAAAAACTTTGCGTCACTTTGGCCACTTTTATGCAAAGTCGCTAAGCAAACACATAACGTAAAAATCAATGGCCAAGTCAATGGATATGGATGAGGATGTGGATGTGGATGTCGATGTGGATGAGCCACCCTGTAAGTAACGAACAGCTCTATTCTGGACACTGGAAGTTTTCTTTATTAACATAACAATAATTATGGCTACGTTTTGGCTGCCCATTTGCCCAAAATGCTGAGATGTTGCGCAAACAACAAGAATTACAAATGGGATTCTGCAGCCATAAGCAAAACGCGCTCAATCACAATTGACATCCTGACCAAAAGGAGGGGCGTGTTCCGGGGCAGGAGGAGGACAATGGTCTGCGGACGGCGGACGACGGGCGACGGTCAGTCACCAACGGTCAGCAGTCGCCATGGACGCTATGCATCCGGTTGAATTGATTTCCAGCAACCAAATGGGATTCATTCGCTTTTTTTTATTATACTCTGTTTCCAAAGCTCAAAGCGGAGTTTAATATTTGATCGTAATATTAAAATAAGACTTTCCCGAGCTGAAGACCCTAGCAATCATTGCCTAATATTTTTAGTTAACCTTTTTTTTAATTTAAATTATAAGTTAAGTAAATAAAAAATATAAAATAAAAGGGATAATGGAACTGAAATGAATTAATTCTATTATACTGAGTTTTAAATAAGTAGAGTTAATATCAAAAAATATATATAAATAAAAAATAAAAATAAAAGACTAAAATTAAGTGTTCTAACTTGCATTTAATTTTCTCCTAAATACATATTTGGAATTAAAGTTTGCAGTGCTTCTTATGTTTTTTTTTAAATGAAAAGTAAAAAGTTTTTTTTTTGGTAGGTCAATTAAAAAACAAACGTTTTTAAATTTGTATTAGCTCATTTTTTAAATCAAGAATTTTATGTTTAATATGATGTATTATGTTTGTTAGTGTTGATTATTAATTTATAAAATAAAACAACATTTTTTATTATTCAACCAATTTTGTATGGTTTTTCTAAATTGACAGCTGTGGAACAGCGCATTTTGCAGTCGGCTACTTTGGATAGTAATGCTTTCTATTTTTCTTTTTACGTAATGTGTGTGTTTGTTGCGGGGTGTGGCACATGTAAATAGCGAAGGGTAAATGTAACTGTAACTGTAACTGTAACTGTGACTGTAACTGTAACTGTAATTGTAACTGTGTGAGCCTCTTCCACGTAATTAACTTCAATTCAGTTTTGGGGGCAAGCTGCCAGCGGGCTGTTTGCAGCCGGACAAAAGGCGGCCTACAGCTCATTAGGAGCAGTGACAGAGGGAAAGAGAGAGAGGCGAAGAGGAAAAGAGGGGGAGAGAGTGTTCACATAAATTGCATTTAAAAGGAGGCAAATTGACAGGCGTGGAGATTTAAGATGACAGTTTAGCTTCGCAAGCAAATCCAATTTCCGAGCGTCACTTTTAAGACTAGCAGCTTCAAGGCTGTGGTTGCACGTACGCGCACAACACTTTCACACACACACACACTGGGAACAGGGGCAGGATCAGGATCAGGTCATGTCGCGGTCATAAATACAACAATGCTCGCTGGCAGCAGCAAAGTTTGAGCTGAGTGTCGCCAGCGCCATAAATTTGAGCGCGCAAAAACTCACGGATTTATGTTGCAAGTACATGCGGCAGGCTGCAGATAGCAAACAGCGAGCAGAATACATAGCAGAGAGCGGCAGGGTTGGTTTTGTTGGGGGGGGGGGGGCAGGGGGAGTGAGTGTAAAGAGATATGCGCTAGGCAAACGTAATCCACTTTAAAGTTTGTCGCCGCTTTCATTTGTGGCAAAATGAACACGAAACGCGGCCTCTGCCTCTGCCTCGGCATCGGCAGCGGCATCGGCCTCGCCAGTCATGTGATGCCAGCAGCTCCACATCCACAGCGGATATCCTTCAGCAACTGCCTCAGTTGGGCTTCTCACTAAATACACTGCCATGGAAAATTGTGGGCTATATGGGCATTATATATAGCTGTAACACTAAAAACTATTAAATATTTATTCATTTATTATTATAGGATTGATGTGCCACGCCCTCTAAAGGCTGGCGAACAGATAACACTTTGAGAACTGATAGCACATATTGATATTCCACAGTTGTCTGTGATTTAAATTTAAATTTAACCTTGTCTGAACTATTTAGTATTATATAGATATGTTTTCAAATTAAGAAATTAATTAAAAGCTAAAACTAAGATTTGAAATAAATATATATTAATTTTATTAAATTCAGAAAGTTAAATAAAAAATCTCTCTCCCTATGCCAGAGCTCTTATAAAAACCTTAAAATAATCTAATATATATTTTTCTTAATTATAAAAATATCTGACGCAGAATTTGGAATAAGAAAAGGTTTTTGAAACACAAAAAACGATAATTTTGGATTGTCTTTTTTGAACAGTTAACCAAGCATCCCTTCTAAATTTTTAGGCGTTTTTTCTTATAATGTAGACAAATAAATTTCAATGGTCGATGCCCAGAAGAAGCCAACCTTCCTCATCGATTGGATTCCAGCTGCAATTACACTGCTAACAGGGTATTTTTCAGTCGGTTAAATGGGTCCGGAAAGTGCTCACTTTTTCTTTGGCTTCATTTTGTGGCTTGGCTGGCATATGCAGTGACTGCCTGACACGACTTCTTATCCAATTTGCATTTAACGCATTTTTGGCCAATTTCACAGAACCAACAAATCTCTGTTTTTACTTCCTGCTCCTGGCGCCCTTCGCCTGCCGCTCCGCTTGCCCCTTCTGATGCTGGTTTTACTTTGCAAATCCCATTTAGCAGCTATTTGCATTTAATACTGATGACTGTCCGTGAAATTGAGATGCGCTCAGCTCGCTCGCTGAAAATTAATAAAAGTGCCTAGGCCAAAAAGCAGCTGCCAGTTAGCCAGAAACCAAACCAAACCAAACTGAACCGAACAAAACCGAACCGCAAGTAAAAATGTTCAATAAACGTCCGGTTCAAGTGCTGGCAGTCAAAGCCACAAACGCCTTCAATATGCCTGAAAATCTATCCCCAAACCCCCAATCCCCCTCTGTTTCTCTTAGTCAATTTGGCATTTTTAGCTGTTTTTAGCAGCAGCTGACTTTGACAGCCAGCCCATCCCGAGCCCCCCCGTTGGCCGTTAGTTAGTCAGTTTGCGGTTCGCTTCTCACTTTAGACAAAGCACCCTTCCGATGCACCAATTAAAAACGCAAAAATCTCGCCCGCACTATCTATCTATCCATGCTCGCACCAACTATACACTCAGAAAAAAAGTCAATCTTAAAATATTGATATATCTCGGGTTAAAAGAGTTATTTTCTGTTTGAAATTTCAATTAAAATATTTAATATATTTTAGGTTTTTTTATATTCCTTTAATTGTTCCCTTTAAGGTATACAACAGATAAACTCTTTTAAAGCGATTTTCTTATAATCAAAAAGCATATTTTTTTAGGATAATATATAAAATATTTCAAATATATACGTTCTTTTTTCAGGTGTAAGTAAACTCATATATTTCATATTTTTATTCCATTTAGATATTCCATACAACAGATAAACTCTTTCAAAGCGATTTTTTGGAATTTCGAATATTAATATTTTACATTTATTTATAAGCTGCTTCTAAAAGCAATCCAAATCTTGTATGTTTCAAAGCAATTTTGACTATGTGACATTTCTCTGAAATTAAGTTCATAATTTTCTCTGAGTGTATATGTCGCAGTAGCAGATATGCCAACAATCCGGCAGATGATCGCCCCCGCCAAAGAAATAAAAAACACTTTTGGAGCAGCTGCCCCGCCAAATGGGCCGTTTGCCTGAACGAATGGGCGGATGGCTGAGTGGATTGGGATGGGATGGGATGGGATGGGAGGGAGGGTAGGTTGGGTGGAGGTGACTTTTGACAGGGCCTAGGTATTAATTAGGTTGTTAATTTTGCATTTGGCGTGCGTCGTTCGCTATTCCCGTGAAAAATACAGCGCCTGTAATGACGACACACGTGGCACGATGATAAATCTTGCGGCTTGTGCAACAGCAGCAAACACATGTCACCGTTGCTCAGTGTCTGCATCTTGCCACCAGCCCCTCTGTGCCCACCTTCCCCTCCAACGTCACGGCACCTGTCTCAATTAAGCGTGCAAATCGCGTCCATGTCAAATTTAAATGCAGCACTCTAGAAATATCATACCCGGATTTTGAAGATCTAAAGGCGGTCGTCACAAGACGCAGCATTTGCATTAGTGTGCACTAATGTGCCACACACACACACACATGCATACATATATATATATATATATATATATATATATATACCGAGTAAAATATTTATGTCGTCATTTTCAATACTGATTCCATTTGTGCTTTGAACACTTCTCAGGTTGATCATTTGCCAAGCAGCTTGCTATACGTTTTACCTTGGAATTCTGAAATTGATTTTATGTAAACATCAGCTTTCAAGTGTAAGAGGGTCCTGATATGCATATACAGCCAATATATATATATATATATATATATATATATATATATATATTTCTATTAAATGTACGTTGTTGTTCTAGCAAGACCTAAGTCTGAAGTTCGATTAGAAAAAAATAAATAAATTTAAGAATCGAAGATTCAAAACTTACTAATGGGAACTGGAAAACAAACCTAGCTGATTATTTTGGGAAAATCAATTTTAACACTAATTAAATTAAAATTTTAAGACATGTTTTTATTATTAAACTAGTACATCATCGGCATAAATCATTAAAATATTAATAAGTTGCCAAAAGTGTAAATCGATGAGGTATGTTTGACATTTTATTTTATTTATTTATTGGAATTGCTAGAATTAAAAAAACTTTTAGTTATATATGAAAAAGTAGCTCTCACTGCTAAGATCTATGAAAATAATTATTTTTTAGTAAATATTTATACCAAATCTTAATATGTAACTAGAAATGATTGTAAATATTTAGATTGAAATTGTTTGCATTTAAGTTAAGTGGTAATATTTTTTTTTTTTTTTTAATTAAACTACTGAATAGACAAAGTTATAGAAATTAAAGTAAAGTTTCATAAATCGATTTGATTCATCAGAAAGTATTTTCTAATATTTTCTTATAGCCTTTTTAATTTATTTTGATATATGGTTCATAAATTTACACATATAAAATACAACTTAATAAATTAAGTATTTATATAATTGCTTTCAAATATGTTATTTTTATATATTTATATTTATACAACTGATTATTTATTTGTATCTAAAAATGTTGACAAGTTTGAATATAAATCTGTTCTGTTTCACATTTCAATTTCAATTTCAATTGACGACTTCTCGAATAGTTTTTGAAATATTCCATCAGCGCCTCGTTAATTGAAATCAGACGTGGCCAATTGAAATTTTTCTAAATAAATAACACAATTTAGGAAAGTGGACCTGCTTAAAAAAAAGTGAACAGAAGAAGAAGAAGAAATATTAAAGATGAGCTATGTAAACACATGTTCACATCGCAGCTCGTCTTTAAATCTGATGGAAATGCTGAGATGCCGTGGAAACTTAATGATCTGTGCCTAAATAGAGAGCCCGATATGACAAGAACAAAAATATTTATGGCACTAAACAACAACAAAAACAACAACGAGAATAACGATGGGAGGGAGAACTACACTTAGAAAAAAATGTATCATAATTTTAGAAATTCTTCAAGCTTAATACTGATTTTTATGCAGAAAGAATATTTCTAGAAATCAAAGTTTTCTTTTCTCAATTTCAGATAAATTTGGATTTCGATTAAAAAAAAAAAATTTAATTTGTGTTGTTAATTTTTAATATGTGTACGAATGGGTTTATAACATTAACTGTTTTTTCCTTTATTATTAATAATTATTATTGTTTTGAATACACAGAAATTTCATATAACTTTAATTATATATATGTAAATATTGTATTTTTTATTTTTAATTGTTTTAATAAACTAGTGTTCAGGGCGATTTTCGAAAACTCAAGTCGCCTTTTTTGTGAGTGTAAGCAACCCTCCGCCAGCAGCCTGCCGCCCCTCTGATATCAAAGTTTTATCTGCGTTCAAATGCGAGGAAATTCGCACAAATCACCCAAAATTTTGCACACTTAACGTGAGGGTGTCCTCAGAGGGGGTAGGGTTGGAGGGTTGGAGGGTTGGTGTGTGTGTGTGTGTGTGTGTGTGTGTGTAGAGTAGTAGTCAAGGCCAGTCGGTGTGTCGAGGGTGAGCTGATAACAGATAAGAACTTGCAGCCTAATGCACCGTGGCTTTTGTGATGGAGTTCGACAGCAGTCGTCCTCAATTTTGCAACAATTTCCGTTTTCCTCTGCTGAAAATGGACAGCAACAACAACAACAACAACAGCAACATTTGGTTGGAATTGCGTCCAAAGTGGCAACATTTCAATTGGAAAACTCATAAATTTCGAGCGGCGTTTTCAAAATCGAACTGGCCACGGAAATGGGCACCATGCGTGTCCAATTATTGAAATACGACTTTAATTGAATTTCAATAAAATGTTTCAGCTTTTTGCATTTCCCACTTTGTTCAGCGAGCATGCAAAACTACAAAATGCCACCGGCTCATGTTTATTTATGGCAAATGTTTAAAACGTTGTTTTTGTTGTTGTTGTAATGGCAATTGTTTTAATTTAGCTTTGTTTTATTATTTGCCAAAGCCATTTACCACGCCGGTTACCACAGTGTCCCGCCAAATTCTATATTCGCATATAAAGCATCGTATTCTATTCAGCCATGCTTTCAAAATGGTTGTTTAGAATATGTGAAAAGTACACGCAGAGAAATCAGGCATTACAAATGTAAATTATGAGCATAAGGAAAAAAAAGATTATTAAATAAATTCAACAATTGAAGTGACTCTTTTGCTTGGCTAATGGAACACAAATCATTCAGATTTGCTTGAGATAAGTTATTTTTTGGGCTGGGACAATGCAACTAAATTATTAAAAATTTAAGTGCAGTGGATTCTAGTGGATTATAAAAGTTAACAACTTTATTTGTTGCATTAATTTAGAGACCAAACCATAGTCAATATAAAAAAAATCGTTTTAATTTCTTAATGTGCGAAAATATTGCTACTGTTTTAGAAACGACCTTTTAGCTTTAAATATTGTGTTAAACTAGATATTAAACTATAATTAAACAGATTTTAGGGTGTATAATTTTGACATTCATTTCCAGAAAGAGTCACGATTTCATTATTATTAATAATCTACAAATCAAATCATGCTCAAAAAGTGCTGGTTTTTGAAAATCATATGATTTTTAATGTGACTATTTCAAATATATTTTTTTATTGCTATATATATATGCAATTTTAGATGTGGAATTATCTATTTGCAAATGGCTATTAAAATATGATATACCATTTCGTCAAATTTACTAGAGTTAGTAAGTTAGTCTGAAATGTGTAAGTGCAAGAATTAAAATTGCCAAAGAGACTTCTTTTATTACTGGTTGCAATGTTTCTCGCAGTGTAGGCATTTTACATTTATATAAAATGGAACTGTTCCGCTATTTGTCTGCACATCGAACCTGATGTCGTTTGCAATTGATTTATAGCGGCGATATCATCAATGGTTTCTGCTGCTCCCCTCACCCCACACGCCCGCTGATTTATGACGATGTGGCAGCATTAGTAGCAAGCACAAAAGGTGGCATCAGGTCCAAGTGTCCGAGTGTCCAGTTCAGTGCACCAGCGATGAAACCAAACTAAGCAAAATGCGCATTAGAAATAATCAAAATAATAATAATAATAATAAAATGCCTAAGATTTTTTTTTTTATTTATTTAGAGAAGTCAACCAGCTGCAAAATGCCAGAGTTGCCACCCGCCGCGCAGGGCGTTGACTGTGTCAGTGTTTCTCTCTCTCAGTGGATTACACGGCAGCAGCAAGGACAATAAGGACAATAAGGACAATAAGGACAACAATGGCACATCGATGATTGAAGGTAGGAAGTTGGCTGCTGGCTGTTTATCTGGGGGTGGGTTGAATTGACTGGAAACCGTTTGGTAAAAGGGTTTCGCAAAGGTGGCGTGTTAACGGTGGCAGAAGATGTGGGGGGGGGGGGGGGTGGCATGCCCATGAGTGAGATCGGCGCATGACAAAAGTCACATGGCCTGCGGATTAGTTACACCTTTTGCACACACACATCTTCTATGTGGAATACGTTGACATTGTTGCTGCCCGTTGAACTGTAAGTGCCACACACACACACACACACATACACACATACACACACTCTAAATGCATTTGCCGGTCATGCAACTAACAAGAGAGAGCGAGAGACAGGCAGAGATAGGGAGAGGGAGATAGGGAATGTAATTGTGTGCGACTTGATTCATACCCCGATTGTGCAGAGATTAGCGCTAATGGCGAGGGCTGTTCACAATATGTGTGTTATATATATATATATATATAAAAATATGTACACTCAGAAAAGTGGAGTAAAGTATAAGAGTGATATATACATATATACATATTCTCGCAAAAAAGGTGTATTGAAATTAAAAAATAAAGAATTGTCAGGGGAAGCTGCATTTATTATTTAATATTGATATAATTATAATCATTTTTATGTCATATTATTTAACATTTGTTTTATAGTTATTCATATTATTTCTATTATAAATTTCTAAATCAATAATAAACTAATTAAAATATACCTTGAATTTGCTAAAATAAATACCCTTTTAAAAATTAATTAAATTTCATTTAATTTAAAGCTGGTTACTTATTGAGCTATGTCTCATTTTAAGCTAGGCAACTACCCTACAGAATACTATAGCTATAATATTTTTATTTATTTAACAAATTATAAGAAAAACATTTCCATTTTTAAGACATTTTTTAGTTTAGATTTGTTCAATGAAAAACTAATTTCTAAACATCAAAAAGAGACTTTAGAGACTTTAGCCAATTTAGAAAAAAATAATTTTAAACTAGCATAAAATAATTCCAGCTTTCATTTGGCACTTATTTGTATGCTACTTACTGAATTTCAGGGCAATATTTTTTTTCTGAGTGCATATTTATATATTTTGTGTATGCGATATGTGAGTTGAAACCTTTCAGCATAATTGAATTTGGCAATTTTGCTGTGGCTGCTGCTGCTGCTTCACTTTCACCTACTTAATTCTGAGCGAAGAAAAAAGGAAAAAAATGTCAGTGATAACTAAACCAAATATTAGCCAAGTGAAGCTCGTTTTTGGGGCCAAGAGACAAATGTTGAGCGTGTCAACAGTTCATCGGGGCGTCAATTACTTTGCATAAGCCAACTTGCCAGCTAATACAGCTAATGAATTTTAAGTGTTACCAAAGCAGCCCAAAAGAAATGGCCCCCTCCTCCCGCCCGGAAACGTGTGCGTATGACTTAATCTGGTCTCGGCCCGCTTACAAGAAATAAAATACCCCCCCCCCCCCCCACCCACGAACCCCGTAGCCAGGCCAAGACGCATAGCAAGTCCGAGACGCATTTTGGGATATGTGTATTTATGGAAGGCCTTCCACGCTTGATATTATCCGCTTATTTATTGCAGTCGTTAACATATCTTAGCCCACTCGAGTTTATCTACGATGTGTGTGTCTTTCTTGCAAACTGATGTGGTTGGGTGGGGGGGTGGGGGGGGGGGATGTGTGCTCATCTTGTGGCTGAAAGTTAAATGAGCCAAGCCCTGCGCTCATTCTAAGTGATATTGTTTAGTTTTTGCACGATTTCTAATTTGATGTTGCAAGTGAAAGCTGCTTTTTTTTGGGGGCAACAACAATTGCCTTATTTTCGCTACGTGACAAATTTTGCAGATTTTAAGTGAATTAAAAACTATATTATGCTAGTGGTATTTGTTTTAACCAGTGGGCCATTAAACTGATTTAGCACTGCTTTCAATTTCAGCTGTCCAGCGCAAACTATTCTCGTCTCGTCAATCAATAATCAAGTTTGCCCTAAATAAATGCCGTCACATTAGAGTAGAAAACGCAAGCCGAAACCCCCAAAACATATTTAGAAAACCATTTGCAGAGGCCCAAATGAAGAGCCTTAGTGAAATGAAGCCAAACCGTAATTGGCTTTTTCCCCATTGAAACCTACAGGTTCAAGTTGAGGCTCAGCGCGTTGAAAGATAATGATTAATTGTCAATTTGGCAAATGCACTCAGAAAAAATCAAACTGAATTTATATCAACTATTCAATATTAAATTTAAAAGTTTTTTTTTGGTTTTAAAAAATTATTTGTAAGAGAAGAAGCATTTTCTTTAAATTAGTAAAATAGAAATCGACCAGCCCAAATTAAGTGTTATTTTCTATATATATTTTTTTAAATGTTCTGTTAAATTATTTTAATTTATATATACATAAATTGTTACAATATAAAAAAAATAAATCCCTGAAATTTGGACATATTTCCTAGAAAAGCAAATTATGGAAATTTACTATCCAAATAAAAAGGTGAGTAAACTTTTGGGAACCTTTTGCTTTGAGTTAAATTTGGTTTTTTTGAGTGTACAACACATGGCCAGCAGCTACCTTAAAAGCTCGGCGACAACCGGAAGCATCTCTCGTCTTGTCTCTTATCAGCAGCCGGCTCAGTTGGCCGAGCTGGACATGGAGCAGACATAGATGTCCATCTGAGCGCCGACTGGCTGACTGAGTGACTGACTGACATGTAGAAATAAATGTACTAGAAAATTACCAACTTATGTAATCTTGGTTAGCATCATTTATCAAGCGGACGTTGTGCAATTTTTCTTACTTTTGCGGGACGACAGGACGACAGGATGACGACGGCATCAAGAAGTCATCGCTCTGAGGTCTGACGGTACCGGTGACTGTGGCTCTGACATGTGTGTGCCGTCCCACAGGAAATTGGCATTTTATGTGGTCTCCACGGTTATTTGTCATACCTTGGCCTAATTTAGAGAGAGACACGCCCAACTAATTGAAAGACACGAAAACGAGGAAATTGTTTAGGTTGTTTTGCTTTTACTGTTTTTGCTAATGCCAGATACAAAAAAGCAAAAAAAAAACGACAATTGTGAATAACTTGAAAATTATGAGTATCCAAATTAACAGTTTATTGTGCATTGAATACGAGTTATCAGCCAAATTAACGTTCTGTGTGTGTCCGTCTGTCTGTCCATAGTTGTGGTGTAAAATGTGTACAGGACTCGTAAGCTGATTATGAGTGACACGCACCTGCGAACAGAATTCAATTCTAAAGAGGACTACAGCATCACACTTGACACTCTTCGCAAGGAGTTCGACGAGCGTTGGAATAACCAGGAGCCGTCACCCTACACCAATCTCGAGGGCTACTCCCAGCGGGCGATCCTTGGCAATGGCAGCTTTGGCACAGTCGTAAGTTCACAATTTCTTTGCTGTTAAATGATCCTGAAATATCCGGTTTTTGCATCTAATTCTACAGGTGCTGGTTAGGCAAAAGAAAAGCAAAAATTATTATGCGGCCAAGATGATGAGCAAGGAGGATTTGGTGCGACTCAAACAGGTCACACACGTTCACAATGAGAAGATGGTGCTGAGTTCAGTTCGATTTCCATTTCTGGTTCATTTGATTGACTCCTCCAAGGACTTTGACAATCTGTATCTCGTCCTGCCGTTTATCCATGGCGGTGAACTCTTCACCTATCATCGCAAGTGAGTACACTCAGAAAAATAACCGGTGAAAATACCAGTCAGATTACAATTTACCTAAAAAAATATACATATAGTATTTCTTTTTCGTAGAATTTAAAACCATTTCTTCAAAGCTCAAAATAATTTCTAAGAACAAATCCAATTACAAAAATATTAATTTTTACTTCAAGAATTATTTTCTATTATTAAAGTGGCATTTCTAAATATTTTTTATATGAAATTATATAAATTTTAATTAAGTGTTTGTATTTCTGATATCTTAAAATAATAATTCTAATTAAATTTAATCTAATTTAAGGAAAAGAATAGATAAATTAGACACGAATAATAAGTTGAGTTGAGTTACGCATGGCTTTAAAAGTCTGGCGAATTTCTAAAATTGAGGTCGATTTTTTCTCTGAGTGTTGTTATCACTTATCAGTCACTTATAGTAAAATTCCACCTTCTGTTCCCAAGAGTGCACAAGTTCAATGAGAAACAGTCCCGCTTTTACGGCGCTCAAGTTCTCCTCGCTCTAGAGTATCTGCATCACATGGGTCTCATGTATCGGGACCTGAAGCCGGAGAATATATTGATGGATGCTCGCGGCTACATCAAGCTAACCGATTTTGGATTTACCAAGGTGCTAAAAAAAGAGAAAAAAATATATATTTTGATGTATTTGCAGAATTTATTCTTTCTCTCGTTTCTGGCAGCGTGTTGAGGGACGAACTTCGACACTTTGTGGCACCCCCGAGTATCTGGCCCCCGAGATCATTCAGCTGAAACCCTATACAAGATCTGTGGATTGGTGGGCATTTGGTATACTCCTCTATGAGTTTGTCGCTGGCCAATCGCCGTTCTCGATACACAGTCGCGACGTCATCGTGATGTATTCGAAAATCTGTCTGGCCGATTATCGAGTACCATCATTCTTTACGTGCCATCTGAAGCATCTGGTTGACTCTCTGTTGCAGGTGGACTCCTCTAAGCGGTAAGCACCCCCCACTCTGAATATCCCAAAAAAAAGAGTTAAATTTAAAGAATGATCATTTGAAGTAAGCTTCTTTTAGTTTGGGTAACTCACCGGAGGGCTCCGCAGACATAAAGAGTCATCCCTGGTTTCAGGGCGTCGATTGGTATGCGATGCTCAATCAGGAAATAACGCCACCCTATATACCGACTGTATCCAATATTGAAGATCTGTCTAATTTGGAAAATTTTTCGTCTCAATCGAAGTTGAAATCCAAAATAAATCGCCATCCCGATTTGTTTACTAATTTTTAAACGTTGGTCAACAAACTTTTATTTCTTAAAAAAAACACAAAAAATAGCCAAAAAAACTAGACAGTTTTCTCGTCCATTTACACAGATATATATATATATATATATATATAATTATTATTATTATATATTTGCGTTAGAATTACCCTTAGAAGTACAATCTAAATACCAAAACTGGTTAAAATTTTATAACACGATGATCAGGTATTCGATATTTATCGATATTTATTTTCACCGTTCGAAAACAAGGTATGTGTAACGGATATTTATAATACCAATTCGGAAGAAAAGTTCCAGTATTAAATTTAATTCTAGTATATTAGCACAAGATATTAAAAATAGGGGAAAAACATGTTGCTCATGTGTTAACAATCAAATAAAACTGTGAAATTAACAGTTTCGATTCAGATATTTATAGTAAAAATTCGAAATTTATTGAGACTTGAATAGATCATTCATTGCATTTATATATTTATAAGAATGGGACGACAATCCAATGCAGAGCCGCAGTACTTTAGTCACAAGATCGAATATGGCGTTGTCCTCGACAAAATGAAGGAGGAGTTTAACAAAAGATATATCCGCAATACACCGTCTCCGAGTTGTGGTCTTGACAACTTTCTGGTTAAGGCGACCCTCGGCTCCGGCTCCTTTGGCAGGGTGCAGTTGGTAAAGGAGCTGGAGAGTGACAAGTTCTATGCGTCCAAGCAGTTGAGCAAAGAGCAAATAATCAAAACCAAGCAAGTCTCCCATGTGATGAGCGAGAAGCGAGTTCTCAACTCGATACGATTCCCGTTCACGGTGTATCTGATCTCCTCGTTCAAGGACTCGGATAGTCTCTATTTGATATTACCTCTCATGTTGGGTGGCGAATTGTTCACCTATCATCGCAAGTGAGTGATGCTGTTATCGATAGCTAATGCTATCAATGTATAATCGGTTATCGGTTATCTGTTATCGTAGAGTTCGCAAATTTAGCGAGAAACAAGCCCGCTTCTATGCGGCTCAAGTATTTTTGGCCTTGGAGTATCTGCACCATTGCAGCCTGCTTTATCGCGACCTGAAGCCCGAGAATATTATGCTGGACAAGAATGGCTATATTAAGGTCACCGATTTTGGATTCGCAAAGGTTCGGCACGTGAGCTGCATCGTCTCGATTGCGATTTTAGCATTCGATTTTTTTCTTCACTTCATTTAGAAAGTGGAGGCACGCACAATGACCCTGTGCGGCACACCCGAATACTTGCCCCCCGAGATTATACAGTCGAAGCCGTACGGCACCAGCGTCGATTGGTGGGCATTTGGTGTCCTCATCTACGAGTTTGTTGCCGGCCATTCGCCGTTCTCGTCCCACAATCGTGACGTCATGGTCATGTACAACAAGATCTGTGAGGGCGACTACAAGATGCCCAGCTCCTTCAGCAGTGCCTTGCGCCATCTCGTCGATCATCTGCTGCAAGTGGATCTCTCCAAGCGGCAAGTCGTTAACCATTTATCTCAATAGTCAATAAGTTTGATTTTTTGCACAGCTTTGGGAATCTGATTGCTGGCACAAAGGACATCAAGGATCACGACTGGTTCAAGGAGGTCGACTGGACAACCCTGCTTAACCAGACGATTCAGGCACCCTATTTGCCAACCATCGCCAATGCCGAAGACATATCCAACTTTGACAAGCAATCCGAGGGCAAACGAAAGCCAAAGCCAAAAACTGTGAGGCACGAGGAAGCCTTTGCTGATTTCTAGAACAACGCACAGTCAACACACACAACACACGCACATCACAACATCACATCCTCATTTTGGTATGTCTCATTTTGGTGAATTAATAAAGTTGGTAAAAATATCGATATTTATTCTGTGAATTAATTCTACATCAATAAAATGCATCTTATTCCGGAATAAAACAAGATTTTATTTCTAGATTTATTTTGAATTAGTTTTGTGTATTTACAATTTAAATTTGTTCGACAATCATGAATGAAACTATTAAAAATGTACAACTGAATTTATTTAAAATTAACAATATTTAATGCAACTTCTTTCAGATGAACTTCCCCTCCTGTTACAACCTAGGGATGAAATGCCAGAATATATATTCGAGCGGAATTTCAAAGTTTAAACGAGTTGCAAAAAGGAATGGACATCATTAGATGAAATCCATCCTATGAAACCGCACACCATAAAATGGTATGCCGATGGATCACTCACCAGTCAGGGAACAGGCCTGGGAGTGGTGGGTCCTCGGGTATTATACCATGCATCTCTGGGGATGTACACCAGCATATTCCAAGCTGAGGTGTGTGCCATTGGGAGGTGTGCGGAACTTAATTTAAGCGCAACTATCGGAATGCGGATATATCTATCCTATCCCATGGTACAGCAGCAATAAAGGCTATAAATGGGAAGAAGGTAACTTCAAAACTAGTCCAAGAGGTACGATCCAAGCTTGACCAACTCGGGGCTCATAACAGACTCACCCTACGGTGGGTCCAGGGGCACAGGGAAATAGCACGGAACGAAGCAGCGGATGAGCAGGCGAGAATGGGTGCAGAGAGGTCCCTTACAGGGCCTGAACCCTTTTGTGGCATAGGCAAACAGACAATACGGCTGCAACTCAGGAATGAAGAAAGACAAATGAGACTGCGGAGCTGGGAGGAAGCACCGGGACTCCGACAGGCCAAATGTCTTTTAAGCGGCTATAATCATAAACGATTTAAGCGAATAATATCCATGGGCAGGAATAGGCTAAGGATACTTGTCGGTCTACTGACAGGACATTGTAGACTAAAAAGCCACCTGTCCAAAATGGGTATCTGTAGCAGCAGTCAATGCAGGTTTTGTGAGATCGAGGAGGAGTCTTCAACTCACATCCTAACAAAATGCATCGCCCTTGCCAGGAGAAGATGCAGCATCCTAGGGATGCATGTCATGAATGTCAAAGACATAGCAGCCCTCGACCCATCACAGATCCTGACATTCGTTCAGGAACTGGGGTTGATGGAGGAGCTATAAGCTCGGAAGGGGGCACAATAGATCAATCAGGTCGCAGGGCACAAAACCCCAAATAAATAATAAATGCATTAAAGATTTGGGAAGATTTAATTTCGATAAACACAAGAAAAGTTTTCAATAATAATTTTAAGTATTTAGTTAATTAATTATTAATTACTATTAATATTATTTAATACTTCAAAACAGCAGTTATAAACTAAAGAATCTGGATTAAATTGGGATTATATTAGTTAGTTGCTAATATTTATTAATTGTTTTTATTTAGTTTAATATATACAGGAGAAATAATAAAGATTAATCCTGTGCAAAATAATATAAATTGTTAATATATATTAAAGGATAAATATTTAATAACAAATAATATTAAATAAATTAAACAAATAATGCTGATATTATCATTTCTATGGGGTTGTTCTGATTTTGACACCCACTCATTCCCTACCTTCCCTCCTCACTCCATCATTGTCTCCCTCTTTCCACTTCGGACCATTCCACATGTGTTCATTACATTTTCTTGCCGCAAGTGTCAAACGCCGCCCTTCATCCATGAATGGAGTTGGTGGGTGGGGGGGGGGGGGGGTGTTTTCAAAATTGTACTTGTTTCTGTTTAGTTTTTCTGGGAAAACAGCTGGCGCTCGATTGAAAATTCTAGCGATTTCCCTCACTTGTTGCGCCACATTTTTATTCGACGAACTTAACTTGTAATTAGACTTGAAGCAGCAAACATAAATCACGAAGACTCCGCGTGACGCATTGTTGAGAATAGCATCAGGCGAATGTTTGTCTTTGATGCAATTGGATGGATTTATGGCCCACTCGCTTTATTTATGTGGCCCATCCCAACTAGTGGGTGTACTTCAGCTGGAGGTGGGGGTATTCACTCTACAAGAAGTCTTTCTATCTGACAAGCAAACTGATCGTTTTGGAAAATAAATTAATAATTTGCTTAGTTCTAAAATTCGTATTGCAAATTTTATTTGAATATTATATTAGTTCTCTTTCCAGTAAAAAAAATACATATTTTCTTGATATAAAACAATATATTATAATGATAAAACAAGGTAAATTCATATCCACTTAATTTTCTGCTTTCACCTCTTCACTTGAGAATACTCTCTAAAAAGCGAAAAAAAAAACTCACTTTTTATTCATCTCGAAAGTTTTTTGTTCATGGAAATTACGTTAAACAATGTTTAAGCGAGTTGAAAAAAATGTGAAATACAAAAACATACATAAGAAAAACCCTTATAAATCTTTTATACCTTTTATACCGTAGTCTTTTGCATATCTGGCAACATTGATTTATATGCACGACTTAATAAAAATAGAGCGATGCCCAGACAAGAATAAAATAAAAAAATAACTAAGAATAGCTTTTCTTAGGCAAGTCGAATAAGATATACCCTTGTAGAAGAAAAACACTTTTGTAGACATTTAAATTTTACTACATGTATAAATATTTTTATTTTTTGAACAAATACACAAACTATTTTCCAACTGATTTTCCATAGCAGATAAATGATTGTTGTTTTTTGTGCATTAAAATAGGCAAATTCAGTTAGATTTTGAAGATACTTTTATAAGCAAAATTGTTATTCTTACAATTAAGATATAGTTGTTCTACCTTAATAATTGATTGCACTACAATTCAAATCAAATCGCTTCGACAATGATGAGTAAAAATGCAAACGTCTCTTTAAATTCGTTACAAATCGCATGAAAAAATTAAAATATCTTCCACAAGGGAATAATGGAAAAGTCGACGCCAGGCTGGCCCAAAAATACCTTAGCGAAGCAGCGGAGAGAAGGACTCCATTGTCCTTTGTCCAGTGGCTAACAAAACAAAGACTCCCGCTAAAGGAAAATACACAAAAAATAAAGATGAAAACTGAGAGCAAAAAAAGTTATGATTATCATAATTTTTGTTACGTGAGTTTTCATGTGGAAAAGATGAAACATCATCGTCTGCTGCCGGCGACGAGGAGAGCCGAGAGGAGAGAGGCCAGACGTGGAGTGGGAAGAGTTCGCTGGCCCACTTTGGGGTGGTAGTCGTCATCACTGTAATCATGGCACGCATTTTACTCCTGTTTTTACCTCTGGCTTTTGGCGCCCGACAGCCTGGCGCCAGTCACTCCCCCAAACCCCCTCAGACAACACATTCTACTTCTTCTTCAAATACAAATTGAGTGTGTGTGTGTTGTGTTGTGTTGTGTGTGTTTCGCTGTTGTGCTTTGGTTTTCCTGCTTGGCACCTTGGCTAAATGGCCAAAAGAAGTTATCATGCATTCTAATGAGACTTTTAATTGCAGACCATTGACCACTTGAGGAGCGGCTGTCAGCATTCGCCAGGGCTGCTGCCGGGACTCGACAGGATTCGCCAGGACTCTGGATACTGCCACGTGTCGGATGCGTTGCTCTCGCTTGACTAGCCTGAGAATTGATGGAACTGCCAGACGAGTCAACAAAGCAACAACGACGCACAACACTCTACACTTGGAAAAATAACGACTTGCAAATGCTGAGGTCAGCTCTGCATTTTATTCAGGAATTAAATATGTATATTGTCCTTCAAAAAAACCCGGGTTTTTCTTTGCTTTAACATTCATGGCAAAATAAATATAATGATAATAATTAATAATTTCCTCCAAAGCAGACATGAAATAAATAATGAATAGAAATATTTCTAAATTAGTTAAAATCAAATTCTTCTCAAAATTCAATGAAAAATATTAAAAAAAAAAAAGTTCAAACATTTAAGATTTTAATATATTTTCTACCATTTTCTCATATTTTCTTTCTTTTTGTTGAGTGTAGGCACACCGTCAACCCCCTTTGCCGAAAGCGAATGCAATGACAAATTTGCAGCACGGAAATTAGCGATGGACTGCGTCAGATACATTTCATATTACGGACGGACAATTGAATGCTGAGGGTTGATCTTCCTTCACAGACCAATTGTTGTTGTTGTTGTTATTGTTGTTATTGTTGTTGTTGTTAGTCAGCGAGAGAAAGCGAATTAATTGTTGTTTTGATTGCACAGCAAATGGACGCAACTGAAGTGCCTGGGAAAATAATAAGCAGCAAAGCCGAGTTATTTTTTCTTTTTTTGTTGGGAAAATTGTAAATCTGGTTTATTAAAAAATGCACAGGCTGATATTTGTGACGTAACTAGGGGCTAGCTGGCGATGAATACTACGATTGCTCCAGTTCTACCTCGATGGAGATGGGCGGCAGTTCGTCCTTGAATTCGGGCGCATAAATTTTGCCGGAGGCGAGCACAAATTTATTTTTGCAGTCCATCACAAAATAGACAAACGGTCGGTTCACATCGAAACGCTCAACGCCCTCTGGTTCCGGTTCCGGTTCCGGTTCTGGTTCGGGCACCGGCAACACGGAGAGTGGGGAACGGGCCTGCGTTGTAGCCGCCGTTAGCGAATTGGAGCTACTACCACCTTCATCCACACGGACATTGACAAACTGAACGACCTCATCGATGTGCAGATCCCGATCCTCGGAGAGCAGACCCAGCTGTGCCTCACCCCTCGAAAAGATGCGCTTGAGTCCCAAGTGCTTCAGCATCGATTCGGAGCGGGAAGTTTCCTCCACCTGGAATTTGGGTAGCGTCACATGCAACTGCCTCATTTCCAGATGCTCGTTGGCGAACTTGTAATCACTGGGCTGGAGTTGGGCGATGACCTCGCTGAGACCATCCGCTTCATTGGGCAGCACAATGCACAAACTGTACTGGGCATTCTCGTAGGGCAGCGCCAGGAGACGTGCCTTCAGATGTGGCAACTCGGCCACATTGAACTTGCCGTGGGCATGCATCATGGGCGTCTTCATTGCATCCTCGCTGGTCATGAAGAAGAACTCATCGCTGCCATCGCGCAGCTGATAAAATGGCTGTGCCCAGCTGCCCCTGTAGTAGAGGCCATTGAAGAGGAGCATCTTCGACTTGGAGTCAACGGCTCGGCCAGTTATGGAATTGGCACTCAGCGCAGAGGCAATGTCATCCCGCCGGAACAAGCTGCGCGCACCATATGCCTGTGGAAAAAGCAGAGGGCGCATCAGTCAGTGGAAACCAACAAATACACTACAAAAATAATCGCACGGTTTCTTACAAATTCGCCAAGTGTAATTCGACTTATTATTCAGAAAGTGAATTTCAAAAATTAAGATTTTTGGCTTTCTAAACTATTTTAACAACATTTTCTTATTTCATAGTTGATTCTTTGATTGTTGATTTTCGTTATAAATATTATATTATTATATATTGTATTATAATTAAACATGAAGATAGTTTATAGATTTATCTAAATTATATCTTTGCACTATTCTATCCTTGCTCTCATATATAATATGTAAATTTAATTCGCCTAATTTTCGGGTGCTCTAAGCAACTCCAAACATTAGCTTTTTAGTTATAAGCAAATTAATCAAGAATAGTTTTTTATTATTTCACATTTTAGATAGATTCTAAATTCAAAGAATTTAATTAAATTCTGAAAATAAAATCGAAGCGAACATTTCGATTATTACATTTTAGAAATGCATTTTTTAATAATAAAATAAAAAACACATATCTAAAATAATAAATAATGTTTTTTAACATTTATCAGCTATTTCTAAAAACTTGAATGTTTTTGTCGAAATTCTTAAAATTTGAAATTGAAAATGTTTTAATATTTTGAGTAATTTTGTTAAAGGCGATTTTCTTAAATTTAGTACGGTTTTTAGTTGCTGGAATGGGAACTGTGAACTTACCCTGGCCACGTTGCTTAGATGGGATTCGAGTGCAATCATAATCTCATCGGCACCCTCCTTGACCATCGACTTGACCGCCGTTTCCAGTTTGTGGAGGGGCAGACGCACTTTTTCGGGTTCACCATCCGCCACCTGGTCAGCGGTGCTGAGCTGTTTGTGCATCTTCTCATCCTCCTGCACTGTCTCGTTCTCCTCCACATTGGGAGGCTGTTCGCTGTCACTGCGCTTAGTTGGCCACCTGATGTCCATATCAGCATCTTCACTGTTCACTAATAAAGTGCTATGTGGAATTACTGGTTTTTCTGTGCCGGCAACTGCGGCCTCCGTTCCAACTTCCAACTGGGCCTCGGCTAGAGCAACTGGTTTTTCCACATACTGCTTGTCATCCACATCGCGATCGAACTTGGATGCCGCCTTGTCCAACAGCTCCTCGCCATAATTATCACTGGTGGCCAGCGGAACATCGTCATCATCCAATTTGATGCGCTTGAGTGTCTCAAAACCGATGACATCTTTGCTATTGCTGCTCTTGTTGCTTGTGTCCAATTGGAGCGATGTGTTCGGCTCACTCCAATCGTAGTCCTGCCGGCTGATGTCCTTCACCTCGACGTAGTAGTAGCTCTGCAGCAGCTGCTTGTAATCCTCGCGCACACTATTGTTGCGATACACATAGAACCAGGTTTGGAATGAGGGCAATGGCACAGCCGAATCTCGATTCTGATAGCTGGCGAGAATGCGCTGGAAGGCGTCTCTCAGCTGGCCACGTTCCTTGGGGAAAGCAAAGACTTGTGAGAATTCCTCGTAGGTCTCGCCCTGGGCAGCCTCTGCGAGCACCGCCAGAATGGTGGCGACTCCGAGCGGGGAATGCACCTGATTGGAATCGATGTCTTTGTTGTGCTTCAACAGCTGCATCGCAATCAGCTGCGAGGCTTCGCTGGCAAAGGTGACCGGCACCTTGGCCACCTCACCAGCCCCATCCCTAGTTTGAGGGTTTGAGGGCAGCGAGCACACAACGCTGATGCACCACAGCAGCGGGATCAGGCCAAACGCTGCTTTCATCTCAATTAACCAACGACGAAGTCTTCTCGATCGGTTCGCGACTGAAACGCGAATGAAGTCCAAGAAAGTTGGCCAAAGACTTTTTTATAAAATGAGCCCAACCAAGAATCGTTGATTCTCAGCGCCGACGTCGCCGTCGCCGTCGACGTCGACTGCGTCATTAAACTGGTTACCAAGCGGCAGCGACTGCGGCAGCAATACACTCAGAACAAAAGTCGACCTGAAGCTCAACTAGTCAATTACAAAATATATTTCAAAGTGATTTTTATTTTTCTAACACAGAAAATATTATTCTTTAGCTAATTTCTACTTTATAAATATTTACTTATTAAGAATAAAAGAAATGTCTATAAAAATAAAAAAAAATGGAAACACATATTGTGAAATGTTTAAAAACTTTTCTCTAGAACATATTTATTTTTTCTTCTAAAAATAAAGGTTTTTACTAATTTATTCATATATTTAGTAGCAATTGACTAGTTCTAAAAACCAGATAATTTGTCATGTAAATTTCAGATCGCCTTTTTTTGGGAGTGTAACAAATTGATAATCGCTGGGCAGCTCAAACTTGAGTTGGGCCCAATTCTTAAAGTTAAAGTTAAAGTTAAAGTGGAAGTTAAAGTTAAAGAAAGTCGCGCGCCGAACGAAAGTGGAAGTGGCGTGGGATCCACACCGAAGTGATCCACCCGAAATGGGTCAAGCAAACAACCATCGATATGTAAATGTTAATAAGGTAAAAAAATAGCCACAGCAAAAAAAATAAAAAATAAAAATCTAAAATTACAAAAACTCTAAAGAAAAAGTTGAAAGTCATTGAAATGTGAACAGGTTTTCAACAGTTTGGACTTGCTTTACGTGATGGATATTTGATTTTCTGGCTCTGAGCTCAGAGCTAAGAGCGAAGAGCTAATTGGACTTGGTTGTTATTGTGGATGATATTTTTGTTGTTATTCTTGTTGTTGACACGATGCAGCAATCGGCCAACACTCGCCGGGAGAGGGATTAGGCGATCTCTTTGTGGAGGGCTTGTCGCAGTTGATCAGTTCTATTACTATTAAGCACTCTCTTAACCCAGTTTCAATTAATCAGTTAGCACTACAAAAATTCAATGTTTACATGTATAAATATGAAAAAATATATATATATATATTTATATGTTTAATAATTTTACCACTCTTGCGGAAGTGTTTTCAGAAGTGAGAGAAAATTATCAAACAAAATAATAATAGTCACGATTTTGTCCTTTATTATTCCTCTCCGAGAAAATGTCTCTGGGTCAGATTTAAAAAACTAGTTGTTTCAAAATTTAAAAAACAATAATAACAATTCAACTACCATCATAAACATTTTTCAATTTACTTCCCTTGTGATCAAAGAATTTCAGAAAGAAATGCAAAGGGTTTGATTATATCCAGCTACATAAACCAAACCTTAATTCCCACTTACCTTTTTATCTGGATTCCTGCGTATCTGAATAACACAAGTCGTATTTAAAACTGTACTTTACTCCAGGGTAGTCACCTGGGTCCAATGTCATTTTATTGTAGGTCTCCTCAGGTTGTCAGTTGCACGCTCGAAGGGATGCCTCTTTATGGATTGAATGGAGTAAATTAGTTAAAGTTCAAATTCGATATTCGTATTCAACTTACTGTTAAAAAAGCCTTTCAAGTTATTAATGTTATTAAGCGTTGGTCAAAGGAAGGGGAACTGGGCGTGGCATATGCCGATCGCCAAAAGAATTTAAAAATGCAACGGGCGGGATCTCCTCCTGGCCTAAGTCACAGATGACATGGAGTTAGATCCGTATTGGAGCCAACAACAAATAATAATATATTAAGGCTCAGTGCAGGGTATCCGATAACCTATCATTTTTGTTCTTCTCATACAAATGATGCATGCAGATAATCATTTGCCCGACTTGAAAATATTCTGAACGGAAATTCCATTTACATTTTTCCTCTGCATTTAATAACGTAATAAATTATAATTTTTATCAATATTATCATTATTTATTATTATTATTATAAGCAGTATTAAGATAGTATTAGGTTAAACATATATCAATATCCAAAAGCCTTGAAAGGGAGCTACATATGCATTATATATATGTTTGGTATGGCAAAGATAGAGGCGTGGTACCGTAAAACCGACATTGGAGCCAGTTCACTCGAGGTATTGTTCACTAGATCGTACTCCTCGACATTGTTTACATAATTATCGCCATCACTGCCGCCAACGGCAATCAAACGATGTCCAATAAGAATACATCCGATCCAGAAACGTGCCACTTGCAGCTTGCAAATCAAGGTCCACTTATCGGTAGACGGATCATAACGTTCCACGGAATTGGTTCTATTTCCGTTTACCTTGTCTTTGCCACCCAAGGCATAGACGAATCCATTTCCAGCAGTGACACCAACTATTCCACAACATTGATTCATTGAAGCTCGAAAGCACCATTTATTTGTTTCTGGATCGTAGCTTTCGACTGTGCAATCATCAGAGTATCCGCCAATGGCATAGAGACGACCGTCCAACACCGCAACACCAAAACAAAAACGACAAGTGGACATCGGCGACACATTGTTCCAGGTGCGTACAATGGGATCCCAGCATTCGACCGTGTTTATTATGTTGACCTGATAGATTCCGCCTAGCACATAGAGTTTCCCATCCAGCACTGCAACGCCTGGAGAAGATCGAGCATTTTCCATTGGATTGAGTTGTTTGCAGGTCATCGTGTTGAGCTCAATGCTCTCCACAGAGCGCAAATCTTCCCCGTTGTACTTTCCGCCGACCAAAATCAGTTGGTTATCCATGAAAGCGGCACCAAAATGCACGCGGTTGTCGATTGTGCGCGTTAAAGTCGTCCACTTGTTCAGATACGGAGAGTAGGTCTGAATGGAATTATTGAAACCATCCACAACCAGCAATCGGGTGTTAATCTGCTTGCGGGGCTTCGTTCGTTCGGTGGCATCAAAGGACGAACGGCGGTCGGGGGGCAGTAATTGCCATTCATAGGCCTCAAGCAGCAGTTGCTGGCACTCGTTGCTGGCGCTGCACACTTTCCTTACGTGATTCGCAATGAATGTTGGAGGCAAGAGGGGCAGACGCACCTTGGCGAGCAGCTCGGGTATGTGCTGCTTACGAGTTGGCTCATCGTGGCGGACCCACGACATCATCGTGTGGAAGGCATCCTGCTCGGTTGGCACACCAAGCTCATCGCTGGACAGCAGCTCGCCCAGCTGAATGGCGTTTAGTTGAAAGAACTCCTTATTCGGACAGACCTGCATAAAGTGCTGGCAGATGTACGCCTGCGCCACTCGCAGCAGCTCTACGCAGCTGTGCTGCTCCGCCATGAAAGCGAATCCCAAACAGTTGGATGGGTCCAGCTGGCCTTCGAGAAAACTGCAGCATTTCGTCACCACAGATGTCAGCTGCAGGAGGTTGGCGGTGGCCAGCAGCGTCTCGACAGTGTCCTCGTGCAGCTCAATGCTTCCCGTGTAACAGTGCTGGACGAGCAGCTGCAACGTACCGCCAGTCACCTCGCCAAGAGTCACCTCCTGCTCCTTGCTCTCGCGCATCGACCCGGAAAACATTGCCGAAAAATACCCACTCGAAGCTGCGAGCACCAAGCGATGAGCTGACACCCGTTTGCCATCAATCCCAGCGATGAGAACCACATCGCACAGCTGCTGGCTGTCCACAAACTGATGCATTCTATTCAACAAGGCGACTGCATGGCTGGAAACAGAATTGTTTTCAGCTGTCGAATCTCGGCTTGTACTCTCTTTTTTATTCTTATTTACAGACATTTTAAACATTAAACTTTGTATGATTCTGCTGGAATGAAATACTATGTTGAGTTACAGAGAACCAGGCGTTGAAAGATTGATTGGTATTCCAATGGTAAGTCGATGCTTAGATTTTGTAAAGAGAAGAAGAGGAAAGAGTAAACAAGAATCTGTCAGAGATAAAAAACTATTAAGTGCAAGTAATCGATATCGATATATATGGATTGCACTCCTACGAGCCTGTTTTAGCTTAACTGTATTCTGGCAATTCGCTCCTTTTTTCTCTCTTTTTACTAAATCTATACTTATTGGTATATTAAACGGCCATTACAAAATTGAATATCGATTGGCATGGCAACTATCGAGTTTGTGAGGTAGACGAAGCTTTTAGCGATAGACGGAAAATGTTATTTGTGAGGATGAGGTTGGGTCAGTGGCAGGGAGTGGCTCACATTGAAAGATGATTGAAAGTGTCTCAATTGTTTATGGAATGAACAACCAGAATGTTGAGCAGTAGGTGCAAGAGTTGGAAGGGTGTGCACTTATTAGCGATATCCACAAATTATCGATAAGTCATCGACAACCAACTGTGTTAGAAAGAGGCATGGAGCGCAATTAAGTCATCCATTATAATAAAATTAATTAAATAAATATATATAGCATACTTTCGGTAAGTCAGCCAGCATAAATACACTGAGAGAAATATGATACAAGAGCTATGTATGCAACTTTGTTTTAAACGCGCCACAACTCGATAAGTTGCTACATAAGGACTTGTATAAATAAATAAATAAATAATAAATAAGTAACAACGCTGCAGTCGAGTGAGCTCGACTACTATATAGGAACCATGATAAGTAATATAGATTCATACTACATACATTTGCGTCGATTTTTATGCCATTTTTGAGATCCGTATTAACCATTAAGCCCATTTTACCCAGAATTATTACCTTTATTATACCAAACAATAATTAAGAATTCATATTTCAAATAAATTACAAAACTTTTTGTATTTTTTTCTTGATTTCTGATTGATAAGAGAAAATGTACAATTGGTGCAAATTTTGTATTTGCAACTTTGTATGTAGAACATTTAAGGCAAAAGCTTGGGCAAAATCAACTTTGGAGTCAGTCAACACAATTCGAGGGCACTGAACTTGGCCAACATCGTAGTCGTCGTCGTCGTCGTCGTCGTCGTCGTCAGCAGAGCAAAGCAGCGAAGTCGACTTCGACGCCGGCGTCAGCAGCGAACAACAACAGAACAGGTCTGTTTGTGTGTGAATTGCTAATAAAATGTTAAATTTAAACATGCCTCGCAGAGGCTTGCAAACGAGTTTGTTGCCCATTTTAGAACAAGCCTCACAATAAAGTTGCATATGCTCTGTGGCAAGGTAATTGGGAGATGCGTAGGATTGGTGATGGGGTGGTGAGGAAGGTTGTGGGGGGGGGGTGCAACTGTTGTAATACTGTTAGAGAGGGCAACAAACTTTATAAACGGGATTCAACAAGCCGGCAACAAGTCTTATGCAATTTATTGTAGAAGCAGTAAAACTAGCAGCTGAAAAAACGAATTAAAATTTTAAGAAAAAACCAAACTAGCAACTATACATAAAAAATAAATATAATATATGAGAGTTGGATGACAAAGCAGGTTAATAGCTAAGTAGAAATAAAATGAATTAAAATTTTAAGATATAAATTAATAACTAAAAGCTAACTCAGCTTATCGATTTGCAGTTAAATATTTTTATTTTTTCAGAATTGTAAATTACAGCTTGACAGAGTCTACAATTAAATATATTAATAGTAATAGGAACATTCAGATTAATAGAGAAGAAATAATATCTATCTTATAATAGAAAGAAGCTTAAATTATACGAATAACAAAATTATTTCAAATCATCGATAAATACATCCGTTTCGTGAAAATCGATTTAAATTGCTATCCAAAGTCAAAGATATAGCTTTCTTTTTTAAATATACAACACTACTATTTTTATCAACTGCACAAATTTATGTAAGATCTGTAAGAATTGCAGCTTATGTAAATAAATATCTATTTCAATAAAGTATTTAGCAGAAGAGTTTTAAATATCTCCTGGTTGACCTGTCTTGATGAGAGTATTTGAAATGTTTTTATAAAGATAGATGGATAGTTAAATATTAAGATATATAGATATTAAAGAAGAACCTTTCTACATCATATTATTAATAAAGTCTCATTAAAATAATTATACTATTTATTTTAATTATATGTTTATAACTACATATTCTAAATACAATATAAATGCCATTCACTTTTCGTGGAAATCGATTTAAATTGCTATCCCATTTCAAAGATATAGATTCATATGTTTAATAACACTATAATTTTTATGAACTGTACAAATTTATATAAAATCTGAATGAATCGCAGCTTTTGTTAATCAACTTCTATTTGAATAATGTAGTATTTATCAGCCGAGTTTTAAATCAATTTTAATGATAGATGTATAGATAGTTAGATATTGAGATACACAAATAATATTAAAGAAGAACCTTTTTACTATTAATAAATTCTCATTAAAATAATATTAATGTTTATTTTAATGATATGTTTATATCTACAAAATAAACTTAGGAGTGAATTTAAATGTTAAGTGTATTGTCTGCTGCGAGGACAAAAGGATAGAAGCCGTCGTCACCTTAGGAAGAGAACCCATTTTACTTTAAAACAAATACTTTTTGAATTTTTGTTGCAGTACATAAATTCAAAGACCCAAAACCATAAATTAATGAATGCTTCCAGTTGGTTTCAACCCCCAAAGGGTATCCGGATAGGAGAGATTAGAAGCTATTATGGCCAATGGCAAACTACGAGGATGTCGCATAAATTAAGAATAGTGCAGGACAACACCTTCCAGTGTTGTAAGACGAGGCGCAAACAGCACCGCCGGGACACATAAAAACCGAAGCACAGAAACTGGACAATGCTGGGCCATAGTTCTTAGGAATAGTTGGAAGCATGACTAATTGTTTGATTTACGCAAAATGTTCGGCTGCAATTAAGCATTAAATTTAGGCCAACAACTTTTTGGGGCTTTAATGATGTCCGATGTCTGCTGTCTGCTGTCTGCTGTCAGTTGTCAGTTGTCAGCTGTCATAAATCGGGTAATACATCAACCAGCAGCAAACACTCATCATAAGTCAAAAGGTGAGCCTGGTCTTAATCAGTTCCAAGTTGCTAGTTGCCAGATGGCAGCCTCGAGCCAAACAATTCTTGGCTCCCTGGCAAAATAATTAAACTTCTGTTTATTGTCAAGCAATCGTGCGAGAGAGAGAGAGAGAGAGAGAGAGAGAGAACTTCTTAATTATGTTTGATAAACTAACAGAAGCTAAACTACTCCGTCCTCATCCCTTTCCTCTTCGGCACACATGTCACTCGAGTCAGCTCCTGATGAACTTCCCCTTTTGGCTGGCATAATTGCGTAACAAAAGGCGTTGTGTGAACGTGTGTGTGTGTGTGTGTGTGTGTGTGTGTGTTTGCGTGTGTGGATTGTTTTTTAAGCTCATGCGCTTCATTTGCTTCATTTGCGCCACTTCATTTGTTGCCTGGCAAAAAACAGTAGAAGGTGTTGCAACTTTTAGTTTTTTGTTTTCTTGGTCACGTTTTAAACTTGAAAACAAGTTGAAAATGCGCAGCTTAAAATGCCGCCAGCCAAAAATTGTTTGTACACTTAGAAAAAATCGCTTCATATTTATAATGAATTTTCTGATATTTAAAGTTATTTTTGTTAATAAATATTTTCTATTCTAATAAATAATGTATATAAAATATTTCTTTGTGTACATTTTTGTTAAATAAATTTCTAAAAAGTAGTAATTAAATAAAAATCCAATTGGAATTCAAAAGGAGCGAAAGTCAACAGTGAAATTTAAAAAATTGCTCTTAATAAAATTAAAACTCATCTTTTTTACTAAGAATATTTAATATTGATAATAAATTGTTTTTTTTAGATTATTTTTCTAATTAAAAACTGAAAAAAATAAGATGTTCAGCCATAAAATAGGTAAAAGCAAGCTTGTGCTGAATATTTTTAATTACAGTTTGATTTCTTTTTTTGGAGTGTATCAAGTTGTTTGCTGTTAAGGCGCAGATCCTGGCCAGAACAAGTGTCCTGGTGCCTGGCAATCCTAATTGATTTATGACATCAAAGACATATTTTTCGCAATGTTGCGTGGCCTACGTGCGTGACAGTTGCCACACACACACACATACACACACATACACACACACAAACTCACACACATACACAGAGTGCAGCAGGACTCTTGGCAACTTGTAAGGACACTCACAGGATACACGGGCGCAGTCGCCGTCGTTTGCCATCTTGTTGATAATTTTGACTTATGGCTTGGCTTTGCGTGCGCAGGATTTGTCACATAACTCGTGCAGCACATCACCACCCCCAACCCTTCTTATCCATTCCCACCCATCCTTATCCACCTCACAGCCCCTCAACTCAACCATCAAGTGTAGCCCAGTGAATTGCCCAGAAAAAATAGAGAGAAGAAAAGATTGTTAACATTGTCATTCTTTGGCTCTGCAAATTTTTGGATACATTTTCGGAAAAATCGTTCACAGCCCATCGTCCATATAATGCTGGAAAGTTTTTCTATTAGGCGCAATTATTCGAAGGTATTATTGCTTTTAATTAATTCAATTAAACGCTTCATAAATTTTTACATTTTGATTTTCGTTTTGCCTGCGGCATCAGTAATGGAAAAACTTTCCCCGTGGTTGGCCAAAAGATTTTCACTCTCAGCACCGAAGGGTTTAATTAACGGCAAATGGCATTTTGGGGCGTTGCCCATTTTGGGAGGCGTGGCGCTTGCCATCGCGGAATTTTTGGCTACTTACATTTTGTGTTACATATTTGTACCCTGTAAACATGTTGCAATGTGGCAGCATCTGAAACTTAAATAAAAATTCCTAAAATTTATAAAAATAATTTAGATAATTCATAATTAAAGTGATTTCTTTTCTGAACTGTAACTTCTGATTTTTTTTTTAAATACAGAAAAACATATATTATTTCTTGGTTGGATTTTAAAATGTGCATGTGAAATTTGGAGATATTTTTTTTTAGTAATTTTAGTTTTGGAATATTATTTGTTTTTGTTTCTAGAAATCTATATAAATATATCACCGATTGATTCAATTTGCTAGGTATTTAAATTGAAATTGATGGTTTCACTAAGAAGCTATTGCAGAGTCTGAATTTATCATAGTTGTGGACTTGGTTTGCAGGGTATCTTCCAGCATGGCTTTCTCTTTCTTCCACTGGCCTACAGCTGCTTATTTATTTTTGGGCTGTTTATTAAAGAATTCCCGCGGCTTGGTTTTGCCATCATCAAATTTGATTTGGAATTGTTTTATGCGCGATGTTTATTTGCATTTTTGTGTGCTTCACTGCACAGTTCGCTCGAGTTCTGCAAATGGTAGCCAAGCTAAATCCCAATCCCAACAGCCGACCGCAGCAATGCTGTGCTCATCTCTGCAGCTCCTCAACTCCTTGATCAAATTAAAGTGGAACAATTCCCCGAACAGAAGAGCTCACACTTTGCTCCGGCTGCTGCTGTTGCTGGCACTTCAATTAAAAGGTCATCAGCAGTCGACACAGCTGCTGCACACGAGAATCTCCATCAGCAAGGACACTCCCGTGTCCCGTGTCCTGTGTCCTGTATCGTCCTCCACCATACACGTGAGTCCAACTAAAATGTTATTGATATGTACGAGGCGTGCTCACACCTTGCTGCCCAGTTCTAACGCATCCATCAGACGTGATGACTTCCCTCATTATCGGAAGTTATTTTTTCTCTCTTTCTCTCCCTCTCTCTTCTGTCCTTTTTTGCCATCCCTTGGCTGGCCAATAATCGAACTAACGTAGAACAACAATTTGTTTCAAATGCCAAAAACGAACGACGAGGAAATCAAACCCCTTAATAATTTATGAAATGGCAAAGAGCAAAGGTGCTGGTCAAAACTCAACCAGAACTAGTCCTGGCACTCCAGGGACAGACCCTCACCAACACATACACACACACACACACACACACAAACACTCATGTGTGTAGAAAGTTTTCTATCAATTTGCTGTGTTGTCTGTAATAGAGATTAAATGCATGTCGAAAAGGCAATTAGTTTCTGGCTTGGCCAACCCTCGATTGTTGGCTCTTTCTTTATTTTTTGCTTGGAATAGGTTAGGTGGGGGGGGGGGGCGGATTGGGTGGCAGCAGCTGATTGAATCAAAGTGTTGCGCCATTTTTCTTGCCAGCAAGGTGTTTGGCTTACAGCCGTCCCATAATTATGCCACGAAAGTTTTGTTGCCAGCAGCAATTGGCCCTAAACCTTTTTAGCCATTTTGTTGAATCAGACGTATCGTCGATGCTAATTAAACTCGCGCTGTCGCCGCTAATGAGCAATGAAAACAACGTGTTGTTGAATCAAAACCCCCCCCCCCCCCCCACCTAACCCCATAAAAAACCTTTGAAATTCCTAGTTATTTTCCCCTTTCTTATGGGCCGATAAGGGCCAGGCGTCAGGTTAAATCAGCCATCAGAATAATGAAGGTTTTGCCTCAGCACAGATTTCTTTTAAATATTTTTCAACAATTTCGGGCATTTTCTTTTTTTTCTTACTGAGCCATTTAAAGGGATTAGCGAGGGATTTCTTTTTTTGGAAAGGATTTAATGAGGGTTTGATTCTTTAAAAGGGTAGTTCGTTTTTGACTGCTGCATTTTTTTGGGCTAGTTTTTAATAAGCTTTGGAGTTTTTTTGTTTTTTATTATTAAAGCATTTTTAAGTATGTGCCAAGCCGATTTTTAATTTAATTTGCTGGCAGTCAAACTGATTTCCTGCTCATCTACATTTATTTGTTTTCACTTTTTTTTAAGATAATGGTGGCTCGATAGATAACTGAGAGTATAATATTGTTTTATGGTAATTAACGAGAAAAGTGAGAAAACTGACTGATAAGTCAGTAATTTTTTTTTTATTATTTTTATTCAATAATAATATATTTATTTTAATTATTTATACATTTAATATCGCCTAATATTAGCTGACTCACAAAATATAAAAAAATTTGTTAATAAGAATATATAAAGATTTAATATTAATGCTTTTAAATTAAGTAATAAGTTTTATAAAATTTCTGTGTGCATTTTATAAATTTTTATCTTTTTATATAAGCTGCTGCAATTTCTGCACTGGTCAAACACTGAAAACTGTTCGTGACATGTATTTGGTATTTTTGCACTTAATAAATTCAAATAACTACATTACTTTTATGAGCCAAAAGTCAAAACAAAATATCGCCTTGGAAGTAGTTCAAATTACGAAAGACCGACTAAAATATACCCAATAATAAGCCGAATTGGCAATACTTGATTAAAAAATAAGTAAATATGGCACATAAGTAATGAATAATTTCTTAAGTCTAACTAACATTAAATTTGTGAGTATAAGATTCAACATTCTAGAATTGAATTAATCTGAAATAGAGAACATACTCTTTCAATATTATGCATATAACAAAATATTTTACATTCTTTAACAAAATTTAAGTACATATTACAAACTTATATAAGGTTTTCTATTCTTAAATGCTAATTAATTATTTTCCACTTAATTGATTCTTGATAGAGACTCTTATTTAATATTATACGTGCTAAATAGAAAAATTTATAATTCTTTTCTAGGGGTTACAAATTGCCTGTGTTAGTCTAGTTTGCCCTGAGTTAGTGTTAGAGAGTAAATGAGTATTTGAAATATATATCATAATGCGTCGCACTTTGCCATAAAAATTACAATTGACTTTGAACTCTTCGCAAGCAGCAGGACAGCATTTTTACATTTTGTCAGGGAGCCAAGCGAACAGGACGAGCTGTGGCGATACATGGAAAGGAACTCAGCACAGGGCACAGCGCCGTTGTCGCCATTGTTTGTTGGCCTGCTTCCTTTTTATGGCACCAAGGTACACCATATATACACCACAACCAGTCAACGACAGACCCGGACAGGCCCGGACAGACGACATTGCAGTGGCTCTCTCGATTGCGCTTCAAGGTAGCCCAGAGAGTCGAGTCTCAGAGTCAGTCTCAGGCTGAGTCTGAGTCTGAAGTCTGGGGCCAAAAATGTTATGGCCAAATTATGCGGCGTCGTATGCCCCTGTTGTGTTTACGGCCCCTCTCCCTCCCCCTTCCCCTTCCCCACGCCACCACGAGCTCTCCGGGACACTGTCGAGCACGGGGCGCGTTGATGAGCTTGGCGCGCCGTAGTCTGGCGACAACGCACTTTGCCATACCCAATAATTCAGTCGCATCGGCGAGCTTGTTCAGTTTCAAATACATATTACAATATATACACTGAGCAAAAGTTGCAATAAAATGAAAATGGAAAAATTTAAATAAAAAAAAAAATATAAATTTCTTAAAAACCGAAACACATTTATTCTAGTTTTTGGATTTGTTTCTATTTTAAAGAGATCAATTTCTCTTTAGTTCGTTATTTGTTAATTTTGACAAAGCTTTTTTATTTCAAATCCTACTTTAAAAACAATCATTTTTTCTAAAATTACTTTGAATAAATTTTATATATAAACTTCCAAGAATTACGAAAAAATCGGTTCAGAATGGAAATTGAATCAATTCGATATTTTCAAATTAAAAACTTTTTGCTTTTTAGAAAAAAGTATTTAAGGTCTATCTTTTTTTCTGAGTGTAGTGCCCAGCTTCTTAGACTCAGTCTCCGTCGTTGGCTTTTGCACTTTTTTCCGTGCAGTTAAACACGAGATGCATGACAACTAAGCCCCTGTAGCAGGATGGTTGAGGGGTGAGGTGGTTTCTGAGTGGGGGGTTAACGTTGAAGTTGGAGCTGAAGCAGCAGCACTTCATTAGTTCAACACAAAGATGCGGCGGCAGCTGAAGAGTTTATCAGTTACTCGATTCGTTTTGGTCAAAATTAATTGCCGCGACTCAGAAACAATGAAAGAGAGAACGAGAGAGAGAGAGAGAGAGAGAGGGGGAGGGATGTAGTAAATACATATTTAATTAATCGGCGATTTGTGCACTGAGCCTCGCCGTTTGTCTCCACCAAAAATGTTGTAACTAATCGATGCCATCAATTATGTTGATAGATTGGCCCAAGCCAAAGCCACGTATAACTCTGGCCAAGAATAGTTGGCCACTTTATCACTGTTGGCAGCTGGCTGCTTACCGCTGCTGCTACTGCTGATGTTGCTGCCACTTCTTGCCGCTGCTGAGGTGCACGTAATTGAATCTGTTTGGGGTATGGCCATCAACTCGAATTCCTATTCATAAGCTGGCCATGTAAATAACAACGTGAACGTGGCGATTGTCAAACTTTCAAGCAGCCTTTTGAAGTGCCCCACAACACACAACGCACCACACACCACACACCCATAACTAGCCACAAGGATGCGGCTACAAAAAAAAAAAGAATGTTGAAAACGAGTAAAGTAAAATCATTGCAGTTGGACATAAGCGACTGCAAAATACTCAGCTCATTGAGGACAGTTCTACAATTGTTAAATAAATCTGTTTTTTCCTAATTCGTTGCTCAGAATTAAGAATTCTTCGTTTTTGACTTTAACTCTGTGAAATCATGTAAAAAAGAAGTAATTTAAAATTTATTTTATTTAGCTTGAAAATTCTTTGAACAAAAACGGTTTGAAATTTTAATATAAGCAAGCAACTTTTTAGGTTAGGTTGAAATGCGATATTCAATTAAAGGCACATTTTCATTGGAAAATTGCAAATAAATTTTTCCCCTGCTTAAATTAGTTTCCCCTTCTTAAAATTTTATGAAATTATGTAAAACTCACATTTTGAACATACAATAAATTATAGATTAGATGCTCAATTAAAGATACATGTTCTTACCAATTTGTTTGCATTTTTACATAACTTTTTTAATTATATGGAGAAAGGATGTGCAACTATTTTTTCTCGATCTACAAGCCACAAATTTGTAGCTCTTTGTAGGACTTTAGCCGGAAAATTCTTGCTCAGACCGAGTATACCATTTTAACTGCGCTGACAGTGTATTTGAAAAACAGGAGCGTGCAGCGTGGACAACAGACGGACTTGTGTCTGATCTGAATGCTAGATAAAATTATTACCCTTTTTCATATTTTGGACCAAGTCCGAGTGCCAGACTCAGTGCAAGTTGTTGTTGTTGCTGCAGTTGTTGTTGTTGTTGTTGTTGCTGCTGCTTATTTCCTGTTGGACACTTTCCGTTTGTCGTTTGTTGTACAAAAGCTCTCTATCTCTCTCTCTCTCTCTCTTTCACACTCTCTAAGTTCCCCTGTCTGCTAGCAATTTTTTTTTATGGTCAGCGCCACGAAGCGCACAATAAGCATCATCAACAACAACAACAACAACAACAACAACAAGCATGTTGCCAACTGCGTCGCACACTCAACGTCATCAGTAGCACATTGTGTATGAGTGCACTCAGAAAAAAATCTAACTGAATTTCATTTAATCTAGAAAGCTGAATGTAATCTTAAAAAAATACTCTCTGAAATTCTGATTAATTTGTCAAAACTTTTAAAATTGTAAATTTATTCAACATAAAGTACAATTATTATTCAAAAAAATGATAAGAGTTGTTGATAATATAAATAACACTGAAAATTAGACTTACTTTTTCCGAATGTTAGAAAATTGTGCTATGAAATTAAGAAGAGCAAAATTATGGTTTTCTGGAAAACAAGTTGAGTTCTGAATTTAAGTTCGATTTTTTTCTCTCAGTGTAGTTGGCTCAGCTTGGGCGTCCAGTTCCAATTGGACGCTCAGTGAGAGTCAGAGTTATAGTCCGATTCCCAGTTCGAGTCCGAGGCGCCACCAAAGACGATGGCCGCATGCCGATAATGTGCGGCACATAAGGTAATGAAAATTTTATCTGATTTGATGTGCGCCTGCGAATAGTTGGCAATTTTATGCTGCACCCTTTTTCCTTTTATATATATTTTTCTCCATTTCTTTTCTGTTTTTTTTTTTTTTTTTTGTGGTTAGTCTTTGATTTGATTCTGGACACCCGGGAGCTTTTTGGGCGAATGATAGATACAATATACTTTGTGGTCAACATATGTGCCCAAAAGGTATTGGGCATTGTAGTCGCATTTGATTGAAATTTGAATTGTAAACCCAGAAAAAAACAGAAAAGGATTTTCACTTATCCTGCACACCCTACCCTACCCCTACCCCCCTCAATACTTGTGTGTACGTGCCTCGTACTCAAATCAACTCGGCTACAATTTCATTTTAGATTTTAATCAATGTTGTTTGATGTGACACGTTTATGTGATGATGTTGTTGCCGCAATCCAATCCAAAACAAGACGAAAAATAGGATGTGCAACATATGCACAGAATGCGCCACTTGCCGTTTAATGAAGGCACAATGCCACAGACACAGGCATTAAAGCCATAAAAGAAAAAAAATGAAACAGAAACTGAAACTTGGCTTAGAGAATCACAAAAAGATTGCTTCATTATCCGCATTATTGTTCATAATTTGATGTGCGATTGACAAAAGCGTACAACAATATTTTCCACATGTTATGCCACAAATTGAATGTTATTAATGAAATCTATGAAATGGAGTTGCCACAATACCAAATAATGGTAAATCAAGTAAATTAATGTAATCCAATTAGAATACGAAGAGAATTGTTCAAATTATTAGCTATAATGCGATTGATTTCTTATTTTTAAACTTAAATATTTATTTATATTTCTAACTTGATTTAGTGTTTACTTTTATATTTATGCTATAACTGCTAATATTACTCGAAATCAAATAAATTGCTATATTTTAATTATGTATTAAAAATAAGAAAACATTTAAAACTGAAAGCCAACAAAAAACATAATTAAAATTAAAAGTTGAATATTAGTTTGGGTATATAATTTATCAATTCAGATATTCTATTTCTGTATATGCTTGTTGTATTTTATTCAAGTTTTGTGTTTAGTTCTTTCAGACTCTGAAATCAGTTTGTTCATACTGATGTACAATCGAAAATAGCTAAATCGACTAATTTGCTGATCTAAATATATATTGATATAAATGATTTTTTATTTTTTACAACTTTATAATTCCAATTTGGCTTTTTTTGATGGTTTCATGCTCTTACCAAAAGTAATTCCCTGGCAACCTTAATGATCCTTATGTCTATATATATAAATATATATTGCCTAAACAACTTGCTCTAGCAATGCGTGATATATATAGGGGTGTGGGAGGGTGCTTAGTTTCAGGGGGTGGTTGCGGGTTGAGGGGTAACAAAATGATTTCACCCACACGTAGCTCACTTAAGCGGTGCAATAAATAACATCTAAACAAGCCAATTGAGCAGAAATCGACTGTTTGCTGGGCACACACACAATAAATAAATAAATAAATAAATTTGGGGGCAAATAACACCTGCAACCCTGCAACAATGGGCCTGAGTCGCCTCCGAAATGGGACACACGTTGCAATTATCGACAGAGCCAACTTCGAACTCTTCAACAAATCCAATAAACTTCACAATCGAGCAGCACATAAATATTAAACGATGATTGAGCTGCAACTAACAAACACACACCCGCACTTACACACACACACACATGCACACACAACACGCCCCGCAAAAAGCTTACGAAAAATTACAATTTATTGGACATTTCCGCTCTGACAAAAATGGACAATCGAAGATTTATGTCCGACGCCCAACGATTTGCCGGCAATTTATGGCCACGATTCGACTTGGCTCAATAGAAGTGGCCAACACTTAATACCTGGCCAACTGTCCTGTGCGATTGCCTAAGCATTTAAGCATTTTTGTGTTGTCTTTAAGCAAAAGGACTCCAGACAAAAAGGCAAAATACAAGTTGATTATTTTGCAGCTGGGAAACCCAACTAAAAAGCACCTCAATTGCATTTCATAGTTACTCAAATTTGCATATCATTTTGTTTATGTGGCAAACCAACAATTTGCAACTAAAACATGTATGCCACAGCTGGGGAATACTCGACTAAATGTTACTCATTAAACAGACATGAATGAAATTTATCTGTGTATATTTTATGAGTGCCCTCAAACAGTATTTCGATTTTATATCGGAATGGAATAAAATATAATAATAATAAAAATATTACAAATTCTAAATAATTCAGGTTTTTAAATACTTTTAATTTTATTTAAGAATAGTCTCACTTTCTTCATATTTTTAATACTAAAATATCTCCTAGCAATGAACGAACGACTTAAACATGTTTAATTTATATTGTAACTTAAATTTTGAGTTAAATTACAAATATTAATTTTTTAAAAACTTCCCATAGTTTGTGAATTGTTCAAAATTTACATTAAATAAATTACATACATAAGAAATTGATAATAAATTAATAAATATGAAATTAATTACTATGTTTATAAAAGATGAAGACATATTTTTATTGGATGATGTAATTTAGTGTGAACTAAGACAATCCATAAATTCTAAAAGAGATAAAAAAAATGAATAAATAGAAAAAAAAAACGAATCCACTCCAGGTTGCATATGCCCCACAATTTGATACCCTTGTTTTTATGCATTTTTAATAGGCGGAGGGTATGCAAAACTAAAACTAAATAAATGCCAAACAAGGCCCAAAAAGTTGCCTTTCCCCTCGGGCTTTGACTAACTTTATTATGCCAGCTCAGATCATATATTATATATACATATATATATATATATAAATATATATATGTTGAAATGAAAGGACTATCTGTGGCTGGCTGGCTGGCTGGCTGCATTTACCATAAAGCTCGGCGTTGTCCAAAAATAAAATGCAGAGATTCTGATTTCATGCTGCCGACATGTGTCACTCTGCAGTCCAGCAGGCATGAAGATTTGCGGGCCTAAGTGAGCCATGAGCTCTCCATGCCACCATGCTCCATTCTGCTTGCCAATGTGCCCCCGATTGCTATGCCACTTCTCTGGCCTTGGACTCGGGAGCTGGTCAAGTTTGGGCACAATGTGAAATTTGCATTTTCTAAAAACATTTTGCTAGCTCTCAAAGCCCGCAGCAGCTGCTCTAGCATTGCATAGAAAGTGGGCGGTTAAGTGTAGATTGGGTGGGGGAGGGTGCGGGGCGTGGTCGTAGGTGTTTGGCAGCTAAGCTGGCCACAGCGGCAACTTGACAGCGACTGGAGGCGACTGGAGGCGACTCGAGCAATGCTCTTCCATCATCGTCGCAGTCATTTCCCACTAATTCCTCAGCAGCAATTTATCAACAATAAACAGTTGCAGACATCCCAACAGAGTGTGCGTGTGTATGTGGGTGTGCGCCTCGGCTGAAGTGTGTGTGTGTGTGTGTTTGTGACGTTTACTGTCCCAAACAGGAATAAATGAAAAGTTTGCAATTACTGCTTTGGGCAGCAGCTTTAAAATGACTGTTTTTGAAAGGGAAAAAAGTTGCATTCCAAAAAAGCAAAAATTGGTATTTTTATTAAAGAATTTTTCATTCCCGAATGAAATTGCTTAGTGAGATAAAAATTTATTTTTTTAAATCAGTAAACTTTGAAGGTTTTCCATTGTTCCTATATTGATTATATGGTTTAGAAGCAACATTTAATATTACCTTTTTTTTTATTATATATTCAATATCTTGAAATCTTGCTTACAGCATGAAATTTTTGTCATTTCCTCTGATTTTGAACTATTTAACTTTTAAGGGATTCCACTAATGAAATCATATATACATTTCATTAATATACTCATTATCAGTCAAGAATTTTTACTTGATTACCGTTGTCTTCCGAAACATTTATTACAATTCGTTACAAAATTTATCGAAAACATTTTAGTGTCCTCTTAAATAATTTAAAGTTTAATTAAATGGGGCTCTATTCGAATGCCAAGAATATTCTAACACATACAAATTGTAAGAATAATATATTAAGAATTTAAATCTTAAATAATTTGTATAAATGAACAACAAAAATATAGAAAACATGCTTAGAGCTCCTTAAATTTTAAATAAACATATTCAATCGGCGCTTATATTTTAACTTATGATACATTTATACTAAATTCAATTTTATATTTTCTTAATTTTAAATTGAAAACACAATTAAATATCTTATAGATTTTGATATTTATTTTTTTATTTCGAGTAGCAGTTATTTATTACCTATGACACCCTTGTTTATTTTTTGTATAGACATTTTAATATTTTATCGATTTCTCTCCTTTTTTTATTTTCTACAATGCATTTATTTTATTAATTTAAGCTGAATTCAGCTAAAGGCACTTTTAAATATTTTATAAATTCCTCTACTTTTTTTTCAATTATTATAACTACCCAAAAGGCACACTTTATTTAATTTATTATTTTAAGCTGAAGACTCATTTAAATATTTTATTGATTTCAGTAAATTTGGCTCACTTCGCATGCAGTGTGTTTAGGCCAAATTCACTTACAGCTAATTCAACAAATGAGCTTACAATTCGCACATTGTTCAACCCACACACACACACTCACACATACACACACGCACACATAGAGAGAGTGAGACGCCGGCAATAATCCAATAAAAGCGCTGCAATTTCCGCGCGATGCGTTTAATTTGATTTTCGCCTCATTTGTCGCCTGTCAGTTTTGGCTTCGCATCTAATTTTCGCTAAGCGGGGGTCTTTGAGAACGTGCAACCTGTTGCAGCATCAAATTCGTCTCGTCCCTTTTTTTTTAAATGCCACTCGATTGATTCAATTGAGGCAATTCAATATTGTTGAATGAGTGAAAATGAATGTGAATGAGAATTCAAATGTGAATTTCTGCAATGCTAATCAGCATTTGTTGTTGTCGTTTGGCTGACTCATGATGTGACTTGTGCTTTGCGACAAAGCCCGTTTAAGTGAAAAACACCTTAAGACGACACACACACACACACACACACACACACACACATTGACACATTTGATGTGGCGCCATATTGGCTTTAATAAACTTGTCGCGCTGTTAAGTTTATTAAGATTAATGACAAAGTTCGCTCAGATTTTTGCAATGGGTTTTTCGGCAAAATTGAAAAGCGAATTCGGTTTTTGTTGCTTCTACAATAAAAGCACATTTCACTTGTTTTAATGACGTCATTACGTGGCATTTACTTGCGTCATAGCATGGCACGGTAGTCAAAAGCCAAGACGTTAATGTGTCCAATAATTTAATTTTAAGTACCTTGCAAAAAGAAATACGGCCACATTTTTACAGACAATTTCCTTTAATGGCAAGCAAACTAAAACAACAACAACAACAACAACAACAACAGCAACAGGAGCAATAATAACTAACTGCAGTCCTTGTCCGGAACCTGTCGAAGCGTAGAGAAGACCACCTCCAAGACCAAGTCCAAGTCGAAAGTCAAACTCAGACAGAGTCAGTGGCAGAGTCGGAGTCGGAGTCAGAGTCAGAGTCCTGTGCAGCAAGGAGTCCTGTTCGCGCCATTAGCCAGGACAGTCGCCAGTCGGCAGCCACGTGTAAGGACGACGCTGCGTGTCCTGCAGCCAAAGGCAGCGAAGGTAATTGCATGGAAAAAGTGATGCTCTTTGCTAGGAAGCGGGGGAGAGCTGAGGGGGAGTTGTGTAGAAGTGGAGCTGTGAGGTATGTGCAGACATCCCAGTTGTTGTAATTGAAAATTTAATATTTATTTCGCAGTTAGTAAATCAAAGTTCAACGCAGTGGATAACACTGAAATTACATATTCATCATACGCAAGGGATGCACTCAGCACAGTGGGACATATGTAAAGAAATATATGGAAACCTTGACTAACAGATACCCTGTACGCAATAATTTAGAGACTGACTTGAGTCGAGTACAGAATCAATATTTATGCTTAAACAAAAATATATAAATATATTTATCAGATGCGGAAATATTATATATTATTTGTATCGAATTTTTGAGTTAATCAATTTATTATTAACTTATCCATTTCTTTAATATTTATTTTTATATTATATTTAATATTTAATTCGTAACTTTAATTCTACATTTTGATGTATCCAATAGATTTAAAAGGCTCTTATTGCTTTATAACTGTTAACTGTAACAACAATATGAACAAATCGATCATTCAATTATCATATTATTGATATAATTAATTAACTAATATTCCCACAGATTTCATGGGGTCAAAGATTCTGTTTTCTATCTATTACAATCACTGGAACAAATTTATGAAACATAAAACACCAAAGAAGTAAAATATTGAAAATAATTTTCGTTCTTTTATATTAACAGATGGACCCTTTGGCCATATCTGATAGGTACAAGGTATGCAGGAAAAAAAGAAAAGTGCGCACACATGTGAAGAGCTGGCAACCCTGGCGATAAATCAACAAGCCAACCTTTGCATGAGTTTCGCTTTTTTTCTTTTTTTCTTCTTCTATTTGCTGGCAGAGTGAGTCAGCATAAAGTAATAAAGTTGCTGTTGACTACGGGAAAGGGGGAGGGAGAGGGAGAGGGAGATGGAGAGGTGGGTGGTAAGCCATTATGCCCCAAGTAATACGCTCATATATGGATTAGTGTTCGATAATGCGGCGAGGACAAAGTTTCTGCAACAGTTGCCCATTTGCCAGGCATTTGCCGGAGGTGCATAAAATCCCCAGTGAATAACTGACTGACAGAGTTTAAAGCTAAATAAATAAGGCAAGCAAACGTGTGTGTGTGTGTGTGTGTTGTGTGTAGTGTGCACAACATGACGTATGCGTAATAAAGCGACGCGTTGAGTCCTTCTGGCAGCGCCACAAATATTTCACAGCGCATTTTAACTGCAAAATCATAAATAACAACATGTAAATAGCTTTTATCTAACAACTCGTCAAGCGGAAGCAGTGTGAATAATAAAAAATACAACAACAACAACAACAAATAGAAACTCTCTCACGCTACGTGGTCAAAAGGGACATGCCCCCAAAATCCTTAACCCCTTAACCACGATTCGTTGCCGGCGGCGACACTTCAGCGTTGCAGCGAGCATCAATTAAACCTAAATTGTTGCAGTTGTTAACACGCAACAAAATTGTCTGCTGCACTGCAGCAAAAAAGTGCTGTTAAAAAATACAACACAAAAAAAAAAATGAACAGAAAGAATATGCAGCAAATTGGTAAAACGTCAAGTGTTAAAATGCCAGCGAAAAGAGGGGGGAGAGTTGGACAGAGGGAGGGAGGGGCAACTGACTGCATAGAAGTGCAGCTGCACAAAGCCGCAGCATGAATTGGTTACTTGGTTGGGGCATCTGTGTCCAAAGGGCATACTCGACACTCAGAAAAAACTATCTATCTGAGTTTTAAAACTTCATCAATCGTTTTATTTTGAAATTCTCGTTCAGAATCTTGGTAAATATTATTTCTAAAATTAAAGGTTTACATTCTACAATAATACTACATTTTTAAATAATATAAACAAATTGTATATGTAAAAAAATTCGATATTTTTGGGATTGTCGCTTTATGGCGGATTTAGAGGCGGACTTTTTTCTGAGTGTTCTGGCTCTGATGGTATTTATTTTATTTTTCAACACTGGCTCCCGGTGCGGGCAGCGAGCAATTACGTCGCTTGAAATATTGACAATTACTTAAATTTATCTTTTCTAAAACGTTGCATGCACCTCAGCCGGCGGCATTTGTCAATCACACAGGCAGCCAGACTGAGAGACACTTCACGCGTGATATATTTGAAGTGGCCAACGCTGTGCAAAGCCCCAAACCCAAACCCAATACCCAAACCAAAACCCAGAACCGATTGCAATTCGAAATGCGACTCGGCTGCATGCATTGGTCTGAATAATTTTTGCATATTTTGGGCGCTCGGCTGCATTCCACGCGGCTGCTCACCTGCGAATCGAAATGGATGAATGAATAAATGAGTGTGTGAGTGCGATTGGGAGTGTGAGTGTTAGTGTGAGTGCGAATGAGTGTTTGTATGAATGCGTCGCTGCGGTGGCGCCCAGTGCTGTGCAATGGCCTGGAAATGATTTAATGCGCAAATTGTGGTCAGGACGGATTTAAAATTTATGCGGCGCAGGTAAAGCGATTTAATATCGGACCAGACCAACACAGCTGCCTATATGTACATATAATATATATATATTTTCTTATATTTATTTATATATATTTGGTGAGCGAAATTTGTGTTATTTGAGCGCATTTTCAACTAATTAACTTTAAAGACAAAAATGAGTTGGATTTGTGCTTCTATTTTAGTTTGCGGACTGTAATTAATCACTGTCTGCCGCGTTTGCAATGTGCTAACAAATTAACACCAGAGACACCAGAGAAGCTGCTGCTGCTGCTGCAACTGCCGCAACTGATGCGGCAACAAAACACGGCAACATTGTAGAACAAACTTCAGTTCAAAATGCATTTGCCTGCCAAATTGGAATTGCATATTTTTGCCATCTTCAGTTTTATTTTTCGCATTATTTGCATTTGCACGGCACTCGGATGAGTTACAAAAATCCATTTGCTGCCTGAGCTCATTAGGCTGACCCAACAACACTCTATTCTATTGCTGACGACTCGCCTCCCCCCGCTCTCCACTCTCCCCTGACACTCTAAAATAGGCGAGGAGTGGGGCTAAGCAGAAGGGCTGACGAGCCGCGTGACGGATGTGTGTGAAATCCAACCAGTTCTCGAGACACACACACAAAATGCATACACAATGAAAAGTGAAAAAGAAATATTTATTTATTAATCAATAGTAAAAATAATTTATTTATTTACAGTTTATAATAAAATTCATAGTACAATTAGATTGCAAAAGTCTTTTATATCATTTTTGAGAATGCCAGATTACCCGATTACCAAACAAGACATTTAAGTAATTTTTGTATAGACTTAAGCATGAAATTATTTACATAAATAAATAATGAGGTAAAGTAATAATTCATTATAATTTAATCTAACCACCTTTTTTAGTATAATTAATTAAATCAAAGTCAATTGTTCGAAGAGCGGATTTTGTTGGCAATTCATTTTTAGTTTCATATAAATATATAATAAATATATATATAAGATATAGTAGTTCGATCTGTATGATATTTTTTTTATCTAAACTTGATCTATATAATATCCCGCAAGTTCAGTGAATATACTTCGAATACTTTATAATATTTGTTTTTATTTTTATTATATTATTAAGCAACAAATGCGAAATAAGACAAACTTTAAATTAATATGCGTTCCTTGCTAGGCACATATATATATATATCTCAATTTTATGCTAAAAAGAAATTTTGATAAACGTAAAATTAATTTTGTTGTCTGTTGAAAATATTTATATTTTTTATAAGGTATAACAAGATATTCATATTTTTATTTCAATAAATTCTAACTTATAGATTATAATTTTGTTTGATTCCATCACATTATTCAAAAGCTGTGCCAATTTTTCTCACTGTGTAGACAAAGGCATGGCAACTACCTATTTTCGACACACAGAAATTCAGCAGCCAGCAGCAGCTGACGTGGAACACTAAAATAGACATCAGGTTGGCAGGTGGAATGGGTAAATTGGAGGATTGTTTGGGGAGAATGTCTTAGTTGCTTTTTGGACCATTGTCCTGGCTAAGCCGTTAGAATTGGAGTTGGAGATTTGGAATTGGAGCTTGGGTCAACAACAGCCGCATCATCGTTTTTATTGTGTGGGCATTTTTATGAGCACTTTGAATGCCCAGCAAAAAACACAATAAAATCAATGAGGTGTGTGTGCCACAATGTGTGTGTATGCTGCACCTCAGAGGCAAGGCAAACAATCTGGCAACACACACACACACACACACACACACACACAGGACACACACTTGGCTAGAACAGCTAAGCAATCAAGCACAGGCAATGGCCACCTAAAATGCACTGATGAGTTCCCTTCCGCTCCACACCACCTTCTGCATGCCTTCAACGTTTTTACCTATTCATACGTTATTATTATTATCCTTGCACACTCAGGCACACCCACACACTCACACACACTGTCACACACACTAACACGTTATCCTGGTCCGCTTTGTTGAGCACTTTGCGAGCCGAAGCCGAAGCCAAAGCGGAACAAAGAATGTGCTTTATTGGCACTTTTTGCACAATTGCCGCCCCCTCCACCCACCATCCTCTCGCCCACTGCCCCCTCAACCCATCCAGCAGTAAATGAGCGTGGCATTGCTGAGGGGAGAGTGGGGGAAGTCATTGGATGCCTGGAGGCCAACACAAGGTGCACGAACCTGGCACAGTTGCGGCACTCAGAAAAAAAATCAAACTAAATTTTAGAAGAGATTTTATTAATTATTTTATAATTTTAATTTAATTTAATTAATATTTATATATATATATATATATATATATATAAATGTATAAGTTACTCTAATACATTTTAATTGTTAATATTATTAATTTTATTGTTAACATTATTTAACATTATTTATTTAAAGATTTCATTTGCTTTTCAATTCTATATTGGACTTTTTCTAAAATATTTTTTTTTAAATTAAAATCAGCCTATTTTTTAAATTGCTTATGTAGAGAAAGCCTAAATAATACATAAAAATTATATTTTTTTTTATCTAGAAATTATTTATGAAAAAACTTTTTAGTTTTTTGGTCTACTTTTTTTCCGAGTGTGTCACAGTTGCTGCCGATGCTGAACGCTAACGCTTTCTCTCTCGTCATTGTTGCGCTTTGGAGGCAACAGCCTGTATTGATGTGTGCCCCACCTAACCGCAGCACCCGCGTCACCACGGCACCCCCTCGTTAACCCAGAAGCTGCTGTATTAGACGAGGCAACGTGGCAAAGGCAAAGGATAAACACATTCATGGTGTGCAATCGATTGGCATAATGTGAAGCATTTTATTAAGGTTATCAATCGAGTATGAATACATAGGTGTGTGTGTGCAACGGTGTGTGTGTGTGTGTGTGTATCAGTGTGTGTCTGTTGTACGTGTTGTTTGTTTGGCGAGCAAACAGAGCCAGGACAACGAGGCACAACGAGGCACATCGGAATTGCCCTTATCGCAAGTGCCGTATAAAACGTTCATCGATATGAATTATGCGGAAATTATTAGAAAGCATTTAAGCGGAATTATTAATGAGAAAGTTCAGCAAACAATTCAGTTCACCTCGGATCAGGTCCTCTTTCAGTTGAGTTGAGCTGAGCTGAGCTGAGTTGAGGTGAGAAGTTGCGACAGACACTTGGCAACTGCTTTGCTTTGAGGTGTTGTACAAGGAAGTGTTGCATGCCACAAGGGGCAGCTTAAACTAGAGACTTTGCCTTGAGCAATAGGAAAAATTTGGCAAAAGCAACTTTTGATATGTGCTTGGGTATAAATAGATTTGCTTGGCATTTAAAAAAGTGGAAAAACTTTAAAATTAATTCAAATTTTTTAAGTTAAAATTATAAGAAACTTTAGGTAAGCCAAATTAGACTTACTCTTACCAGAATTAGTTTTATTAAATGTTGAACATCATGTAAAATGTGTAAGTATTATTTATATAATAGAAATTTAAGATTTCCTTTAAAACATTTAAAAATTTATGTAAGTTCTAGACACTTAAATAAATGAGATAACATTTTATAATTAATTTAATTCAAAATTTTACAAATAATACCTATTCAAAGTAGCAACAAATTTTTAGTCAACTTTGTTTTACAAGTTTCTTATTTTCATAAATAAATATGTTAGACATTTTTCAAAGTTATTATTTATGCAAAATAAGCTTAATATTTTTTTTAAATAATTTTAAAAATATGCATTTAGTTCTTATCTTAACTTTCGTTACATTTATTTTTAATTATATTCGTTGTGACTAAACACAGTTAAGATGCAATTAAAATAAACATATAAATATTTAATTTACGTGATTATTATTAGTTGTTAAACTTAAGTAATATTCTTGTCTATTTATAAAATTCAATATTTAATAATTACAAAAGATTCCGAAAGTCATTTAATATATAAATAAAGATAAAACACATTTAACTTTAATTTGTATCTTAATACAGGAATTTTCGTATGAGAATAAAATAAAATAAATAATTTATACATATATTTCCTGTAAGAAACCAATTAATAGCAAGTAATCATATTAGTTTTTTTTTTAACAAACACATTTAATTATGTTGCTTTAAATATAAGTTTCAAATGCTGACATTTGATTAACTTTAAAAAAAATTATTATTTTAGTATATTCCTAATTAATTTAATTTGCTTAATAATTCGAAATATTTATGTTTAGTTGAGGTATTCAGTATATGGCACATATCATTTAAATGCACTTAAGCACTTTTTATTTTATTATCTATTCACTTAAGAACACACACACAGGCACACACACACACACACACACACACACTCAGTTACACAATATGGCTTACGTTTAACAATCAAAACGTGTTTTGGCCATGTCTATTGTGCATTGTAAAACATGGCCAAATGTGATTGTTGTTTGAGTTGTTTTCCTTGTTTGTTGTTGCTTGTGTGTTATTGTTGTTGTTGTTTTTGCTTGTTGTTGTTGCTGGCGTTTCACCTTTGAACATAAAATGCACAGCGATAAAAGCGCAAAAACAAATTTGCTGGCAAATGAAATGAAATGAAATGAACAACGAACGCCACGTGGGCGGTTGATTTTAGGGCCAGAGAGGTGCAGGGGGAAATGGAGAAAATTGTGGAAAATGGGGGGAAGGTGGGCGTGGCCGGAGATGCGGCTTTGCGGTGGGCGTGTGTAGCTCAATGAAAAATACAATCAAATGCATTCAGCTGGAAAAGCTGTACGCAAAAATAAATACACATCTATAAGCATGTGTGTAAAAATACACACACACACATAAATAAATAAATATATATATATATATATATATAAGTGTGTGTGTGTTGTGCCTGTTTGCATTTGTGGGTTGCACACTTTTGGCTGCACACAATTGGATTAAAATTTACACGCAATTCAGCCTCGACGGCCACACACGCAATTATCTGGCAAATGCAACGAGTGTGTGTGCGGTGTGTGTGTGTGGGCGGTGTGTGTGTATAGAGTTAGTCTGGTATTGTTGTCGTTGTTGTTGGTTTTCGCGTGACTGCGTTAATGTGCTTAACAATAAAATGCAGCGCATTAATTGATAAACCAAATGCAAAATGAGGCAAAAATAAGAAAAGTACGCAAAATAAACAAATGAGTGCGTTGAAGTAGTAAATATACGACTTGGTGATACCCTGTACAGATCTCTTTAATAACCACAATCTGGGGAAAAACATAAATTGCGTAAGGGTCTTATTAACAAATCAGCATAAAATTGATTTACAATAATTTTTATTCATTTAATTTTGTTTTAACGCTTTTAGCTTGGGTAATTAAAGTATTTTAGAGCTATGCGTGGGGTATTTGCAAGTCGGATAATTTTGACTTAAGCGCTCTTATGACAATGTGTAAAAATATCTATATCAGAATTAGAAAAAAAAATAATACAAGTCGATTCAACATATTCTGTGCATATGAAAAACTAAATCTTAAATTTGTATTTAAAATATTTATTTCTTATTTCTAAAGAAAAAAAGTAATTAAAAGAATTTAGCTTATATGTAGTTTTTAAAATATATTTAGTTTATATATTTAGTTTTAAGCAGGTTTTTATTTTAGTATTGTGAAAAGACTGATGATTACTATTATAATTATATTTGTGGTCTAACAAAAATATGAAACATAAAATTACAAATAAGATTTAAAATTAAATTTAAGTTTTAAAATATCTTTAAGATATCCGAGAGTATTAAATGCAAATATATACGAGAAGTATTAATCTAAATTTAGTTTTTAGAATCTCCGACTTATTTTATTATGAATATAAATAATTTCTGGGATTTCAGATGCTACTCGTTGCATAGTCTTACGCAACTTGGGGCAGGGTATACAGATATGTTTATTTTATTGCTGGGCCTATTAAATCAATTAATATGCCAGAGGCGTCCATGATGCCCACCCAGAAACCACCGAGGGACAAGAAGCGACGACCGCCAATCTTCAGCATTTCGTATTCAGAATTAAGTTTTCAGAATTAAGTTTTCAGTTTTCAGTTTTGCGTCGCAATTCTTGATAGTTTTTCATAAATTTGATGTCTAATTTGGCGACGCGCTAATGACGCGTTCATGCCACGCAGCCAACCGGCCAGGCCAAGACTTGCAACATGCCCCCACCCCCAACCCTACACACCCGCTGGCTGCTGCTGGCGTTGCAGCGAATTAAAAACACTTTACGAGCATTTCGCATATAATTTTTGGATTAAGGCCAAACAAATACGACCAATGCAAATGAATGGGGCAAGGAGGGGGCGATGATGGGGCACTATCAAGAAAAGGAACTCATTTAAAGTGCCTTCAATTCGTTTTCATTTTCGATAATTGCTGCAAATGCCGATCAAATTGATTAGTTGCATTAACAAGCCACCAAACCAAGCAGAAATCGCACAAAAGCAGAACAAATTTAGTTAAATATTAAATTAATAAATAATGTAAGTAAAATAAAAGAAACTACGAATTATGTTAAGGCATAAAGGAATTAAAAATAAAACAGAGTTAAAGCATTAACAAATATTATGAATTAAGTAAGATGCCCAAACACGAGATAAGAAGTTTAAATTGTGATCCAAAATAATAGAAAAAAGAGACTCCGAATTAATAAAATGATAAAGTTGATTTTAATCATTACAGATTACTCGGAATTATTTAAGCAAACAATTATTATAAAGTTATAAAAAGTCAGAATTTAATTAGTGAATGTAAACAGATGTGTCACAAAATTATTATTATTATCTCTGAAATTTACCCATCATCAAATTCTAAAATTATCTTAATACGATTTACTAGTTGAAAAACTCGCTTTAAAAACTTGGAAAGATATTACAAATTTTAATTTTAAAAAAAAATTTCATTCGTTTGGTAAGACTTAAAGTAAGATACTATTCGAATATTAACTGCGCTGTTCATTTATTTTTTAGTTTTATATTTTATTTATTTTTGCCAAAGTTAACTTAAGAATATTGTTAAGGGAATCATAGATAGGTTATAACAGGGTATTCAGCCTGTCGATCAATTAAGAATTATGTTACGGGTATCATAGAAGCCATAACAGGGTATTTAGCTAGTCTATCACACTCGTGCGTTGTTCGACTTCCGCTTTTTGTTGCATGTTCGACGAGTGCCTCGTAAATAAATCGAATGTTAAACATATGGCATATGGCAAGGAGGACCTTTTGGTGTCTTGTTCGATCTATTAAATGCACATAAAATCATATGCAGCATAAAACTAGACGAGAGGTGAGTTCCGAGGTGGGTGGTGCCACCGTTGGTGTGGTTTGGGTGGTGCTAAGACTAAGGCGGATGGCTGCTTGCCAGCGATGTGGAAAAACAAAGGGCGCAACTTTCTCTGCAAATACAAATTTATTACATCAATAAACTTTTTGGCGCTACGGATGGTAAAAATGCTCAGGACTCTCAACTCACCCCCTCACCCGTTTGTGATTTTGTTGGCCCTAAGGTAAAATAATATGAAAATTATGCAAAAATGCCAACATTATAGGCATAAACAAGGATTCATTTTTGGCAAGCATTTGATGAGATTGTAAAAGCAGCCAGTTTTCATTAGAGAAGCTGAATTGAGTTTTGGAGTTTTGAATTTTGAGTTTTGTGCATTGAGTTTACGGCTAAACGGTAAACAATTTATGAGCCACGTATTTTATGAGTAGCAAAGCCAACAAATTAAAGCATAAATTGCGATTTATACAATCAGTGAAAAATACCTTTGCAAATCGACTTGAAACCTAAGAAGATTTTATAACCATAAGAAACATTTATTATTCTTGGCATAAGTAAGCAAATGTAGAAATACAAATACGTATTTTTAGAAAAATTTATTTAGTTAATCTTTTAAATTAGAGGAAAAATTCTGTTCATTTTTGAGGCAAACCAAGGATTAAATTTAATATATTTAAATGATAAATTCAATTAATAAAAGAAAACACTGATTTTTATAGATAAACTCCTTGATGAATTCGTTGAGTTAAAAGTTTGACGAATTTCTTAAATTCAGTCCATTATATTTTCAGAGTATATATATGTATATATTCATACGATTTGAAGCTTAGCTCTGGCGATGCCTTAAAGTATGCAATGGAAAATTGGCCACAAATGGAAATGGAAATTGCGAGCTTAGCCTGGCTTGGCTTGGACTGGTGTTGCCTTGGCTTGTGGCAATTGAAAAACTGCAAATGCATAAGTAAATAAACATAAATTATTATCAAATGGACATAATGCGTGGCAAGCTTGCTGCCATAAAATGTGGCAGCCGCTCGGCTCGGGCCAGAAGGCTATCAAATTGGCTTCAGATTGCCGATTTGCGACGATTTGCAACGATTTGCGTTTTATTTATTTATTTATTTTTCATGCCACACACACACACACACACACACACACACACACAAATTGATTTCAAGCCAAATACAAACATGGTTGGTTGTGGGGCAGGGGGGTGTGGCAGGCAACTAAATCAAAGTAAAGGCAAACAGGAAAAGGCGAAAGCGAAAAGTGCAAAAGGCAAAGTAAAAGCAGCGAGAAAGTGTTGCAAATCTTGTTGTTGTTGTTGTTGTTGTTGCATGCGATAAGTTGCAAAGAATCACTTGCTACATCGTAAACAACAACAACAACAACAACAACAAGAACAACCCTTTAACTGAAATTGCACGTAGTATTTCAGCATCAGCATCGGCTTATCCCGGGCAATGAAAATTTATACAAATTCGAAAAAAGTGACAACATTTTGCTTTTATTGGCCATTAAAACGACTTAGCGACTTGGCCAACTGGCGATTTGTTTATGTATTTGCATTTGTATTTGTATTTGTACCTTGCACCCACTTTGCATACTGCCAAATACTGTTGGGGTGAGTTAGCCATCAAATGTGTGAAAACAGACACATAAGCAATCTTTATGATGGGGTTTGGTCTAGCAGAGGGGAAGTGGGGGGTTGGGCAAGTGTTGCCACTTTTCTAAGCGATAAGCAGCCAAGCAATATTTTATGACACATCATGCATAAAGTGAGAAATAAGTGCAAAATTGATAATCATTTTTTAAGCTTGCTTTGATCCACCTCTGACCTAACCAGAATCGACATTCATAAAAAATATTTGTAATATTTTGCTGAAATCACTTCACTCTCTGCTAATATTAAACTAAATTATATTATTGATTATTATCATAGATTTCATTAATTTCCATTTATAAACTGTATTCTAGGGAAGTCAATAAACGTATAGGAATACAATCAAATAAATTAGCAAAATTACGATAGAAGTTTTTCTAAATAAGATATTCGAATTGTGAATAATTTAATACTTAATTATTTTTGGCAATCCCAAAAATTAACAGCTTCCCTCGATAATTTAAATTAAATTTAAATAAATCATTGTGCTGCCAAAATGAATTATCTTTTGTCTCGAATCAAAATTATGCTAGCCAGGTTTAGTCCAAAAATTTAAACTAATTTGAACCTAATTTGAACTTAAACGTTTTAGAGAATGAATAAATTTATTTAATAATTAAAGATTTGCTTTAGTTGCCAAACAGTTGACATATCTCAATCTGCACCGAAATACGCAATTCAAAATACCCGATTCTTACGGTAAATTTATTGTCCAGCTATGATTTCCCAAAAATTTATCGAAATTTTTATTAAAACAAATATGCATTTTTTTGGTTGCTTCTATTTTATTTAATGTTTAAAGTATTTCTGCCATTCGAAGTTGATACATTTCCCTAATTTTCAAACTTTTGTAGAGCATACATTAGAAAGTTCAAATATTACTTTGTCTTCATTAATGTATATATAAAATTATATTCAGCAGTCATGTGAAAAAAGTAACATAAGTTGTTTCTGAAGATTCACCTGGCAGAGAACTAAACCAATTAGGAAAAACGTTTAGGTTCTGGCCAAGTTAAGACAGCTGATTATCGAAAGCAGCATATGCTAAAAACTGATAAATAATATTACTTATTGTTTTACTGCTGGCTTTAAATTGTTGTCAGGCAGCAACTGGGTCAAATCTCTATTGTGCATCAGCATCATGGCAGGCAATTTCTTGTGGCACATTAAGCAATTTGCAACGTTTAAGACAATGAGTCGAGGCAGCCCTAAAAGGTGCACCATTTAGCAGGACTAAGCTGAACAGAAATCAGCAAATGAAGCAAACGTGAAAGCAAATCACGCAGAGCCCCAAAAACTGCTTATCGCTGGCAAAAATGTTGCCGCAGCTAACAAGAAAATAGAACAAAAAAAATATATATATAAAAGAAGTTTATTGAGTGGAAAATGTGGAAAACGCAGCAGAAACAACAATAACAACAACGACAACAAAAACAGCAGCTGCCAAGTGAAAGTGAAAATTTTTGCGTGCGGCGTCAAAACCATTAACCTGATATTTACTTTTGCACACTCCAAAAAGACACACACAACACACGCACACACACACACACATTGATATGGACGTGTAAGTAAAAGTGTTTTGTGCCTCAATGGCACAATTTCCTGTTGTTTGTATTTGCTGTGTGTGTGTGTGTGTGTGTGTCTTGGAAACATGATATTTTTACGTTTAGTTTGCAAAATTGAATAACACAAAAATGTGTGTGTCGAGTGTATGTGTGTGTGTGTGTGTGTGTGTGTGTGACTTGGCTGTAAATTAAGCTGGCCTATAAATAGAGAGAGAGCATTAATACAGGAAACAGCTGTTGATAACAGTTTTCGGTTTTGGCTTATTGGCGCCCAACGTTCAGGCCAAAAATCCCACAAAATTAAGTTAAGAATCATAATAAAAATTATTGATTACAGTTTAGAATCCCCTTTTTAGCGGAAAGATTCATATTTAATAAGTAGCGGAACAAGAAAAACAATATACAAATTTATAAAAATTAAGAAACAGCCAACAAGAAAAATAAATTATAAAAAAAAAACAGTTGGTTTTGCCTTTGCTTTTTTGAGGCCACAATGAACTAAGAAAATTAAACTAATAATCATATTAAAAATTATTAAAGCAGTTGAAAATGAAAATATGTTTTATTGGTAATAAGCAAAGGATCTTTAAAAACCCGCTTTTAATAAGTATCGCAACCATACAAGATAATAGACAAATTAATAAAAATTAAAAAGTCAGGAAGAAAAATAAATTATTAATAAAAAATACAATTGATAACAGTTGGTTTTGATTTGGACACCAAAGAGTAGGCCTAAAACAGCAGGCAAGCCCAAATGAGCAAATCTAAAAAAAATCAATTAAAAAATTAAAAAAAATGTAGCCAATGCTTTTGAGTTTTTATTATTTTATTTAAGATTAAAGATCAGACCTTAAGCAGCGGCATTCATTGTCAAATAAGCAGCGCAACAGGAAAAGTAAATTATAAATAACAATTTACAAACAAATTATTGATAACAGTTGCTGAGGCTTTTGATTTTACTTTATTGGTTCACGAAGATAAGGCTAAAATCCATTTAGGCCATTAAAGAAGGAACTTCAAGCAGAAGGGTTTGTTAAATAAGCAACGCAACACGAAAAGTAAATTACAAATTACAAAAAATTACCTTTAGCAGACAGTTGTTACCCTTTTATTTTTTATTTTTTGTGTATTTTTTTTGTCTAGCTTATTTATTTTTGATGCTTGGCAGAAAAACCAATTAGACGCATTTCTGATGGACACGCGTTCAATCATTCACATTGCTGTCAAGTTTGCCTGGCTGCTGCTGCTGCTGCAAAAAAAAAAAAAACCACCCCGGCGCCAACGGACAGCAGACTCATTTTTAAAGGCAGCCAGTGCCAAAAAATAATATATATATATATCTACATATATATATAAATGTATAGCAGCAACAAAGTCATTAGAAAAAGACGCCGCGTTGTCCAAAAAGGTGCGCCAAAAATTGTCTACGTTCATTTTTCAAGTATTTCTCAGAAGCGAAATGAGAAAGGCCGAACACATTAATAATAATGCCACCCAAAAGGGATGGGGGAGTGTGTAGTGGGGTGAGGTATGGAGTTAGGAGCTGCCCCTTTCTGTGGCAACTTAACGCTAATTGTAGGCAACGTGCTCATCAATAGTTCAAAGGCTTTCGCAATATGATTTTCTCGCACAACAACTTTTTGGCTCAAGTGTCTTCCGTTTGTCATAAAAACGATGCTCAAAAGTAAGCACCTTCCTCCCAACATGCCACGCGGAGGGCTTCCCGGGGCATATGAATCACAGCAATTGTGCCGAGTTTAATGGCCAAACTTTGGCCATAGGATGTAGCGACAAATGATGAGCAACTCGACTCGGCAAAATGTGACTTTGTCTCCGTCTCAGTTGCAGTCACAGTCACAAGTTTCCGTTAACAACAGTCAAGAACCGTCAACAGCCAATTGGCCAACTCGCCAAAAAATGTCTCTGCGCTTCTTTGTTGGCTCCCCGTCTGTTGGCCCCAACGGCACTTCCCCGACTGAAGGCGCTGCCTGCGGCAGATGGATGCGAATCGAATTCTCTTCTTAGCCACTGTTAGCCGCGTTAACAGTCTGTTGCCCTTGCTAACAGCAGCGTTAACTGTTAACGCTATGCTTTTGGCCAATTTCCCCTTACGATATTCGCTTAGCATTACGTAAAGTTTAGCACTGCAAATAGCACATTTGAAAACTGAAGAAAATTAATTTAATAATTGAGACAGTTTAAGAATTTCAGAATTATTTCAATAAAAGTCTTCTTTTTTTAAATTGTGCATATTTTAAAGTTGAAGCAAATACGAATGTTGAAACAACTTTAGACAGTTATAAGTTTGTTTTAATTTGAAATTGTAAAATAAATTTTGGTTAGCAAAATTAACTTCCCCGAAAATTTGCGCAAACAAACAAATCAATTAGAACGTTTTCTAGACTTCTCCTGTCTTTGCAATTTAATATTAATATCATCATACATTTAAGAAAAATAAATTAAATTCATTTTTTTCCTTTTTTAATTCACTTTTTTAAGTTTTATCCATTGAATTTGTGGTGTGTAAATACTTCAAGCTATAAAATATTTAAAAACCAAATGACAGCAAAACGCTTACAGTACTATACAAGTTGACATATTTTCTGTTCAAAAATTAAGCCGTAATCGGAAAACGCAATAAAAATTAATCTATATCTTAAAGATAGACTTTTGAGCACACTAATCAAAATTCACACAAATTGTTTACCAACAGAAATGGGACCTTAAAAAATGTCATCAGAATATAAATGAGAGCCACAAATAATGGGAAATATTTTATGTTTTTAGTGTGCAAATTTAAGAATATTAAATAATTGACCATAAATTATAAACAATTGTATATTTGTTGTTGTTGTTGTTGTTGTTCTTGGTACAGATCCCATTCCATATTTATATCGCACAATCTGTTTAACTGTGAACAATGTAATTGAATGAATCATTTCTACACAAAATGTGCAAAATATAATAATAATAATATTAATATGTTTCCATGATAAATTCTCGCATAAATCGCCAAAAAATAACAATATTAAAACACATACGTTGGCCATCGCTAAGCGAAATGGCCATTGTATTAATTTGTCATCAAATTATGCGTTTAGGCCATAAAATTGTTTGCTCCAACCGCAAATTTCCAGTTTCCATCAATAATGGGAGGCATTTTCGATAGAAACTCTTGTTTACGGCACCAACGAGGCACCTGCTCGACGCCAGCCAAGATTTTTCCAAGTAAACAAATCGAATGGCAAATCAAAACAAGTTGTAACAAGTAAGCATGTTTCAATTAAAAGATCTCGACTAGCAGATACCCTGTAACCAGGTAATAAATAAATAGGAGTTTGCCGATTGTAGATTGTTCAATACTTTTTGGTTAATAAAATGAGCATTATACAAAAAATACGTCTGGGTACATTATAAATAATTTTTACAGTTGTGATTTATATTGTTGACGGAAATTGATTTGTGTAGATAATTCTTAAGCTGGGACAGATATCAATCAAATTAAGCAATCATTATTTGTGTTTAATAATGGAGAACATGTATTTATAATCCTTAAGAATGACTTCTTTATTTAGTAATTTTGTTATTTTTCCTCATTATAGTATAAACAACCATTTTAGATATTTATACGAGCAGATTCGACCTCTTGTTCCATAGATGAACAAGCCAATATGAGAGCTGTATATATATATATGGTTAATATAGTTAATAAATAATCTTATATGTAAGCTCTAGGGAAATAAAAATTTATAAAAAAAGGTCTGATATAAAATACTCTCAAAAATATGAATTAATTAATAATTAAAGATAGAAATATGAAGGAGGCAAATCTATCATAACAAATAAAGTTCAACAAAAATTCAACGCGTGAATCAACAGAAAAAATAAAGTAATATTCAATGAACAAATAAATTTCTAAATAATTTTAACAAGCGAAGTCGAACAAAAAAAAAAACAAACTTATCAAAAATTAAAAGCGACAGAATTTATCCAAACAAAGCCCAAGAAAAACGGAAGTAGAAAATCCAAGATACATCGACGCACATTAAATATAAATATATATTATGTATAAAAATATTATTATTTTTGTTATTTAACCTTGGGTGAAAATGGCTATGAAAGCCGCATGTAATCAAAGACAGCCTTTTCATTATGTTACAAACCTCAAAACCTCAATTAAAATATCATCAAGCAGGGTATGAAAAAACGCCTGCCTCAAAGGTCGAGGAACAAGCCGCAGATATCTAGATACACACATATATATATATATATATATATGATATGTATATCTACAAAAGTGGGGGTGTATTTCTGTATGTGTTTGTTGTTGCTTGAGGTTTACTTTATAGATCGCTAAAATTAGCGAGCGGATGTTTTGACGCTACTTTGTTGATGCCTAACCCACATCGTGTTTTATTTGCTGTTTTTTTTTGTTGTTGTTGTTGTTGTTGTTGTTGTTGTTGTCAGCAGCTAATTAAAACAAATTTCCTACGCATAACTTCCTCAGTCAAAAACAGAGAAATCTGCATATGTATCGCAAATATGAAGTCGTAAAATGTTGTACAGATTTTTGGCTCAGTTCGGGCTAATTTGAGAGCTAGTTTTTTATGCGTATGTCGATGCAACAAAGTTGCCCTACTTGCCACGCACAGATCTAGATCGTAAAGCCGCATGACATTAATACCCGCATAACATTAAAAAATACACACAAAAAAAATGAAAAACCAAAACAGGCAATTTGTCAACAATGTTGTCATATTACCTTGATACAAATGATTATTTTCTCCTGTTGCTGCTGCTGCTGCGTCTGTCAGTCATTGTCATATTAACTGCAGATGATTTATCTCTGCCTGACAAATATTATTAAATTATTATGTATTTCAGATTTGAGACGAGCGCGCCCAAGAAAAGCCGGCATGCAAATAACATTGCCAAATGCTGCCAAACGCTCACCGGGGAGCAATTTGTTGTTTTCAACAAAAAAAAAAATACCAGGAACTACCTATTGACGATGACTACAGACTGCCAACCCAGGAGTAACCAGGAGCAACCCTTGGCGAATCAAAGCCCTCCATGTGGCTTGTAATAAAATGCAAAAGAACTGCCAGAGACAAGAAAGAAAGAAAAAAAGGGCAAACAGACTCACACAATGCGACAGCGCGAAGTACTGTTATAGAGTGAGAGAGAGAGAGCGAAAGAAAGCACGACATGGAGATACCCTGTATTGTGTTTGTATCTATTCAAAAGGTTTTCAGCTGTAGACAGAATATTTACAAACACAAATGCACAACACGACAGAAAGAAGTATAGATAGAGAGAGAGAGAGAGCTGGTGAGCTCGACGAAAGCATATCCTATACTAAGTTCCATTTATAGTTAATATCATTTTGGAAAGCACAATAAAATTTATTAAACTAACACTAAGTTGTTTTTTTCATTAAAATTTATTTATGCATTTGTGTAAAAATTTATTAATTACATCCTTGAAGACGCCCCTGCAACCCATGTCTAATAAGTACAGGGTATTGAAAAGGTGGACTGAATGCTCTGAGCACTTGTTTATATCTATGTAAAATTCGCAATGAAGTCGACCGAAACTGGCACAGCATTCAAAAAGGGAGGGGGGCGAGTGTAGTTTAGATTTTTGAGAGGGGGATGTGGTGGTAGTAGGGGAGATGAGGTTGTGTTGTATGTCAAATTGGCGCAGCAGCGCAAATAAAGCAATTTGTATTCAAAATATGAAAGCCAGGGAAGCAACTGTGACGCTGACAACAACAACAACAACAACAACAACAGCAGCAGCAAGCTGAAAAACAAGCAAATTTCAGCGTCTCTTTTTTTCACCCTTGGGCAAACCCCCCTCGGGTGCCAAATTTCGTTTCGTTTCGTTTTATGCGGTTTGCAAATTCATGTTTTCTATTTTTTTCTATTTTTTTTTTAAATATTGTTGGCGCCAACGCGACAACAATTTTGTGCTGATAAAAAATGGATGCGTGGAATATTTTTGGTTTTACGGATAGTTGTACAAAATTAGATTGCGTTGAATTAGCATAATTAAGCCAAGTGGCTGCAATTGTTTACCTCAGCATCTGTTTTGCGGCTCATTAGTGGGGTAATTAATGCCGACAACGTCTTCAGCAGGTGTCCCCCACTCCCTTGCCACACACAACCCCTCAAGTATGCAACGATTTGTGTGTCATAAATTAGCGAGGCACAAGCCGAGTGTGTTTTGTAGTATATTTTGGTTGATTTGTGACTCAATTAAAGTCAACGACAGCCGTGGCAGGAAGGTGCCTTGCAACAGTAGCAACAGCAACAGCAACAGCAGTGTCGTATTTGCAACATTTTGTGTCACTGCACTCGACAATTGTTGTTGAAAGTGGGTTGGGTTTGTGTTGCAGCCCCCCAAGTGGCTTTTGAGGTTGGCTGCCGTTGACCACATGCAAGTTTTGGGCCCGCATTCAGTCTGTAGCCTGCATTTGTTCTCTATCTGTCTCTCTCTCTCTCTCTCACTATCCCTCTCTGTCTCTGTCCCTCTCACTATGTGTGTGGGCGCCGCTTGCAGAGCTAATTAAAGCGGTTAGCCCAAATGCCACATAATGAGGCGCACAAGTGCTGCCAAACACCGTTAACAGTGCCCGTCATTTGTCGACGTACGTGCAACCGAATATGCGTGTGTGTGCGTGTGCATACACTCAGAACAATTCGAACTATTTTTCTAGAAAATGCGCCTTAAATGTGAAAAGCTTTTCTTGTTTTCAGAAATAATTTCAAATCCTTAGCAACAAATTCCAAAGATTAAAAACGCTTGGTTAAAATCTACAATCAGAAAAATATTATGTTTTTTAGTTTTAGCTAATATTTTCTATTTTTAAGAACTGCATATCTTAAAAGTTAAAGTGCACACATTAAAAAAAAAAATAAAAAAGGGGAATAGAGTTTTCTTGTTTTTAAAAAGAATTTTCAAATATAAGCAAAGCATTTTGTTGAATTTCAAAATGTTTCTGGAAACCCGAGAATATATAAAAAGTTTGTTCTTAAAATCAGAAACAAGTAGGTAAATTTTATTTTATTAGAATTAAGCTTGGAATTGTTAATTTTTATTAATAATATAAGCAACAAAAAAAGCCAATTTTAAAGTTATTTTTATTGGCACGAAAATTAATTAATTTAATCAGAATTAAAGAAAAGTTCCCAGGAATTAAGTGAAGTAATGCCCAGAAACATGCATACATGCATTTTTTTTCTGAGTGTATAAACACAACACACCTCCTACCACCCACTCCCACCCACACACACACACGCACACACACACTCAGTGAGGAGCTGTTGAAAGCATCTAATTGGCTGCAAAGTGGTTTACAAATGTGCGAGAGCCGCATGGAAATTACGCAATTTTGGCAACAGCAAATGGCTTTAAGGCCAAGTGCAGCTTTAAGCCAACTGACAAATGTGTCAAACGACATGTTCACATATGTTTCACGTCGATAATATCGCACAGAGAAGCAGATTAAAAAAATAAAAAAAAAACAAAGAGATTCAAACAGCACACGCAAAACTTTGGAGTAAAACTTTGGCCATGTGCGGGCAGCGGGCAGCAAGGACTGTGGACTGTGGACTGTGGAGAGTGGAGAGTGGGGGACTGGCTGCAGTGTCACCTTTTCAATAAACTGCGCCAAACGACACAAAAACTGGGCAAAGTATTAATCCCCAATCGTTTGCCAAACACGCCAAGGATGCGCATCCAATCGACGCCTGCAAAAAAAGGACTCGACACGGCAAACGGCAGACGGCAGACAAAACGGTTGGGCAACAGCTGCTGCCGCCTTTTGTCGACCTTTGCCACGACCGACCACACACACACACACCATGATGACCATGTGCAAAAACAAAAGCTGGACGAGCTTGACTAGCTGGAATAGCTGGACTAGCTGCAAAATGCCAATGGTCAGCACAAATGCGCATAACTTTCAAAAGTTCCAACAGACAGCCGGTCGAGACACTTGCTACCTATACACAAACATATATACACTCGAAAAAAAAAACGAACTGCAATTTGTAAAAATGAAATTAAGAAATATGCCTTAAAAAATTGAAAAAATATTTATAAAATTACAGCTTAAATTTTTCTAAAAAAAAAAAAAAAAAAAAAAAAACACAATTTGAAATTAAGATTTATCCAAAGTTGACAAAAAATATATATCTGATTTTTCAGATTTTTTTCTTATATGTTTAACTACACTCTTTCCAAAAAAAAAAAACATTTGAGTTAATTATATTATTAGTTTTTAAAACTATTCACTTTTAAAAAAAAAAGTAAATATCTCAATAAAATAAACATAAAAAAATGTAGCTAGTTTGTCGTTTTTTCTCGAAGTGTAGCTACCTAAACATATATCTAGCCAGGAGATACCTTCACATTGGCAGGGGCGGAGTTCATTTGGCCAGATAAGTCGCCTGCCTGCAGTGCTAATGGCAATGTTCGCACATTTGCAGGGGGTGGTTCAGCTTATGACATGGCTAACAAGTGTTGCGTGCTGGCCAAAAATGATTTAGTGGCAACTGGCTGGGCAACAAACTCTGCTCTGCTTGTCACTCACAAACTCTGACTCAATCTCAAAGTGAATCCCCCGGCGGGGGGACGAAGTCACAGCTAAACACAATTACCTGTTTACACAGCCATATTGAAAGACTTTGGCCAAAAGTTTTTAATGGGCGGCAGTAAAAGCGGCACATTAAATTATTATCTGTTAGATTATGGGAATTTTTAACAGCAGGTAATAATGGTGGCAGCCACCAAAAATGAAAGACAAACATTCAGATTGAGTGTGGCATAGTGGCAACGTGGCAAGGAGGGAAAGCAAAACGCTTCGTTGCGCAACTTGAAACGGCATAAATGAGAACGGTAACAGACACATCTTCTGCTTCTGCTTCTGCTTCTGCTTCTTCTTCATCTTCTTCTTCATCTTCTTTTTCAACTTCTTCATCTACTCGCTGGTAACTGAGGTAATTCAAAAGTTTGTGCCGCACTCGTAACACATTATGGCTAAGTGCCACAGCCGCAGCAGGCTTGGCCGACAAAATATCTGTGTGGCAATGACAGCCTCAAAGTGTTTACTTCTTCACACACCCCCTTTATGCTTGCCACCTACCACCAGCAGCAATTAACTCTTGTCGAGTGCATGGGGCAGGAGTAGTCAGCGGTTGAGGGGCATGGAAAATTCCACTCAAGTTGCTTGCCTACAAAAAAGTGCGACAAAAATTTTGACATTTCTTTGCGGCTATTCCAAAATTACTTTTGCAAACGTGTGCAATTCTTTTTCTTCTTCTTTCTTTTCCGATTATGTTTTTTTTTTTTAATTTGGATACTCTTTTTCCGTTAGGGTTAATAGATTAATAGGTTAATAGGATATTAGTATAATATAGTATATATTCATAGTCACATTAAGTTTATTTTATTTTTATCGCTAACTGCGTCCGTTTCACTTTTTAAATGACCGATAACAATAAAAAATACAATGCCAAAAATATTATCGATATATTGATGTAGATTATTGAACGATTGTACAAATGTCATTAATATCAAAAAATTGTATAGAGACTTGCTTCTATCTTTCATAACACATATACAATTTTATATATACAAACATAAGTTCATTGAAATTCCTAGAAATCTTCGAAAACGTTTAAATATTTATAATCATTTTTTAAAATTTATTTTAATATATTTTAGGTAACTTTAATTGACATTGAAAACATATATATTTTTCCAAGTCTTCTTCATATCAATAAAAGTCTTTGAAGAGCATCTGTGAAGTAAATTTCATTTCTAATTTTTTACTTTAGTTTGCTTTTTTTGTCAGTTTGTTTTTTTTTTTTTGGAAAAACACATTTTTTATGCCGCCTGCCATTTCTTATCACGTGTCATTGGGTTTTGGTACTTGGACAAAAGCAAATAAAACGCTGACATGTTGCAGAGGCGGAGCCGAGCAATTTGCAGTGTGCACTGGACACAGTGGACACAGTGGACACTGTGTGGCAAGGCCTGTGGACGAATACCGCAAATGAACGGCCGTTGACTAACCAACGAGTGTTGGGGAGGGGGGAGTGGGAGATCAATGTTGGCTGGGTGCGTATATGCAACATTGACATGAAGTTAATGGATGTTTTATGACCGACTAACTTCCCCAGCGATAAATCGCTTTTCCATGAGCCAGTAAATTGCGATTTGATTGTTTCTGTTCAACATGCAAACCACTTCTATTTTTGCTTATTTCGTCCACTCCGAAAAATGAACGTGAAAAGTGAGCCAGCCAAAAGGTCAGTCCACCATCCATTTCCATTGCCATTTCCATATCCAATTCTGTTTCCATTTCCAGCTTAAATCTTAAAGGGGAATTCGAAGGAGAATTTTGCTCTGCGATCGATTTTCTTTTGCGCAACTTTTATGCGATTCGTCACACGTTGCAAGCTCAATTTTCATGGCAATCAAAGCAAACCCCAACCGCATCCCCCCCGCTCCATCTAAATTCAAATACAATCTCATGTTATGATGAGCATGTGTGGAAAAACTAACAACAAAACACAGAAAAATATCAAATAAATCAAAGTTGCCAGCGTATCCCACATGAAAATTTATGAAAATTTATGCACTCTTTGTCCAGCTAGCTTTTTGGCTGTTGACCCTCTTTTGCCTTTTACCTTTTGTTGTGCCACACACACACACACACTCACATACACACCCATCATGTGGCTCTCAAATTTATGCAACATTTGGCTTTTTGTTAGCCACACAAAAATTCATATGATAATGCGGCTATTCACAATTTTGTTTTACTTTGCAATTTTGTTGGTTTTTTTCTATTTTATTTTTTCTGTGGAGCGTTGACATTTTCTTTTCATAGGTAAATTTTGGAAAATGATTTATGTGGCAAGCTCGAAATGGAAAACTCTCCACAACACTTGAGAGCAGTGTAATCCATCGCTGCTCCACTCACTTTGCTTTGCTCTAATCGCCTTTTCAACATCAATTTATTTGCTATTAATCCTTCACCTTTTTATTGTTGTTGTTGCAGCATGTTTGCCTGGAGCAAGTGCTGTTGTTGCCACAGTTGCCACTGCCACTGCCACTGCCACTGCCACTTCGTCGTAAGTAGTCCCCTGTGTCTTGTGCCATTATTTGCTCTGTCCAGGCAATTAGATGTTTGCCTTTTATTCACTGCCCCAGCTGCGATTTGGAGGTAAAATGAGCTGACGGCAAATCTAACAATCGATTTCGGGTTACGCCCCTTCCAGCTAGAGAGAGAGAGAAGGGGGCGGGGTGTGTGGCATGTGGCATGTCGCTTTAATCTTCGCTGCTTGTTTGACAAGCTCTTAACACTAATTGAGGATATGTGCAAAAATCACAAAAGCCCCGTTCGCTTTGTCGACAAACTCCTTTTGACTCCATAATGATGCATGCCACACAGCTCAAAGTCTCAATCGCTTCTATCTATTTTGTGTAGTGACTTCAAAGGCGCGTGATTTTCCAACGAGTTGCAAACATGCTAAATGCACTTTGAGCTTTTTTATTATTATATTTCTTGTTTGTGGCCTGCGTGCTTTTTCATAAATCACTTCAATAAAAATGTCTCTGAAAAATTCACATTTTAAGCAATTCTAAATAGTTTTAGCCGTCTGCAAGTTGCGTGGAAAAAAGAAGTTTTGCCTGGCGGCAAAGAGCAACTCAGCTCACTTTGATATTCCAAACTATAAGTTAAAAAAATTATTCGTTTTAGCTTAGAATCTGAAAGTTCGATATAAGATGTAATTTAATCTTTTCATCAAATCAATAAAATAAATAAAGACTTTTCTAATCAGATTAAATATAAATAAAATGTAAATTAGAATAGAGCAATTTTTGGCCTCTTTCAAAATATTGTTTTATAGATATAAAACAATAATATAAATAATTTAATCATTTTACAAAAATCTCTACATTTTGTGCACAACATTATTCTTGCCTATATTTATAAATTTTGTTTGATGAATTATTTATTTAAATTATTTTTTATATATTACTTAAGATATTTTGTAAAGTCAGTCCATTTAAATTGATTTCAATATTTCGATTTCATGCTAAAATATATTTATTTCACCTTAAAATAATTCTATATTCAATATTTAAACACAATAAATAAATGTTTGTCAACGTTAAAAGGCACATGCCACAAATTGTTGCCTGTCTGCAAACGCGAAAAACCTGTTAGATGAAAAATGCAGATTTTATGCATTTACCTAGTCTTACACAAATTGAGAATCGTTATAGCTTTTGTAAATCAAAAGTATAAAAATAAAAATAAAGAAAGCGAATCGCTCGCATTTACTTTGAAACTTATTACGCCTGGCAAATAAATTGGCTTTTGTGAACTTTATCAACTCACGCGGGATTAACTTGTACCTTTGATTGAATTTCTTTCTGCTTGCCGAACTTTGCTACACTCAAAAAAAAAAATGCTTTGGAAACTCAACTTTTCGGTTTAAGAAATAATTTTTAAATTGAAAAAACAATTATCTTAATATACTAAAAGCTTGCTGGAAATCGCCAATAAATTTCTAATGTAATAAATATTTTGTGGTAAGAAAATTATATTTTGGGTAATTAAAAAATGCATGTTTTTAATAATAGAAAATATTTCGTACAAACAGAATTTGAAGAAAAAACATACTTTCTAAGACTCTGAAAAATGTCAAATTGGTTTGCCTTTGAAATTTAATTATTAATTTTAATTAAATCAAATAAATTGTTAAGCTATTTAGAAAGTTGTAAAAGAGTAATTCTTAAAAAACAAAAAATTTTTATTATATATTCTTACGAATGTAAAAAAAATTTAAAGTTAGAGTTACTTATAAAAACATGTAAAAAGCACACAACAAATTAAACATTTTTTTGTACAATTTTGGAAATAAAATATAAAAAATTATGTAAAAATAAAGCTTGGCTTTTTGAAAAAAACACTTTCTAAATCATAAGCTGAAACGTCGAAAGAATGACATATTTCAAAAATGCCTTGTTATTTTTCTGAGTGTATCGCAGAAAACTGAATCCGATAAAAGAGAGCAACGCAGTCCACGAATAATTCCCGTGCTGCCCCCAAAAGCGACTAACTGAGTTGGCTGTCTGTGGCCTGAAACAGCTGCCAGACGACGAGCCGGTTACTGGAGGGGGGGTTGGTGGAGTGTTGTAGTCTCAATCTCAGCGGCTGGAATTAGGCGTTTCCGTTTCAAAGTGCCGGGGGAGGGGTGGAGGACTCATTGCTAACAATTTGAAAATTTATGCTACCCATCGTTGAGTGCTGCTGCTGCTGCTGCTGATTTTTGATTGTGCAACTGGGAGCCACTGTGGCGTCTACCTTTGGCACTTGGACTTGGACTTGGACTCGGCTTAAGTGGCTGTGTGGCAGGCAATTGGTTTGGGACTTGTTTCAATTAAGGCGCATTACAATCTTTGGCTCTGTAGCTGCTGATGCTGTGCCCCACCTTTTGATTGGTTGCAAAAGTTTTTATGGTTTCCTGGCCAGATTCTATTAGAAAGTTTTTTGGAGGTGGTGCAACGTGGGGCATAAATAGTTTTTGTGCGCCACGCGAAAAACCGAAACCGACAAAAAGTAATTAAAATTCAAATAGCAGACAAACATTTACATTAACATTTGCCTCAAGGAGCTAGCTATCTGTGCGACAAGGTGGCATGGTTTATATCAGTTGCGTGGCTTTAAGCTCAAGTTGACGTTGCAGCATCCTCGCTTTATTAGGGGACCCTCTCAATGTGGCAAGGCCTTTGTTTGCCACTGGCGCCAGTCTGGCGCCCAACGTGCGCTCTAGGTAAAAATCAGGCGTGGCTGCTGCGAGTCTCTCTCTCTCTGTGTGTGTGTGTGTGAATGAGTGATGACTCTTGGTGTGTAGACGTAGACAATGTGCGGCATGATTATACTCACACTCACACACAGTCACACACACACTTATACGCATATATAAACATCTCCCTGGGCGCTTTTCCTGACAATGCCAAGCGAGATTATTAATATTGTATTTAATATGTGTGGAGTTGCCGGAGACATTTCAGTATTTGCTTTGTTTCCAAAAACCCTAATGAAAATTGAGTGTGTTCCACACAACACTTGAGACCTGTTCAGCATTTCAGTCTTACCAGTTGATGACACATATTCTCAGTCGGCTTTTATTTGCTTGCCAGTTGAATTCATATTCAATTCAATCAACTTGAAGAAGTTTTTAAAGCTGAATAAATTTAAAGTTATGCAAAAAACATTTCACATATTGTAATTGCGAAAGATTGGTTAATTCTGAAAGTCATCAATTTGACAAAACTGAATTTCCTTTTTTTTAAAGTTATTTTACATTCTTTTTTTTAACATCCATTTATAAAGCAGTTATCAAAATTACGAAGCAATGAAAATAATTAAAAGTTGCAATATTTCCTATTTAATTTTTGTGGAAATCAAAGTATTTATAGGAATATCCGAATAACTATAAAAAACAGAGTTCTGTTTTGCAGTATTTATTACTTAGAAAAGACGGAGCAGTGCATAACTTATGTAACATTAAAATATATATTTAGTGGATTGATACTATATTAATATTTAGAAAAATGCATTATATTTAAAAGGTCAATTTCATTCATAATAAATAAGTAGTTTTTATATTTTAAAGAGAATTAGATACTTTATATACTTTGTCTATATTTGGCAAAGCACATATTTTGATGTCAGCTCTTTAAGTTTTCTTTTCTTCCATAAAAAATAGGAGTCTATTCGAATGGATGAATAATTCTTCCTGATTACTCACAACTTTTCTATTCAATTTATATCTGATGAAATTTATTATTAAAAAAATATAATAAATGTATTAATAATTGTGACAAAATACGCATACTTTTCAACTTCAACAAATGTTAATTTTGCTTTCTTTTATTTTTGCATAAATAGTTATAATCTGAGCAGACATTAAATCACTGCAGGGCGATGATCACGCCCAAAAGCCAGCAGCAGAAGTCAGGTTCATCAACTCGTATTTCATTTTGCCAAAAAATTCAATATCAAAGCAAACCGCCCATACACACCACACAACACACACACACACAACACACAACACAGAATCATCAGGCACAGCGTGCGCTGAAAAGTATGCAATGGAAATGTAAAAAGCTTAGTGCAAAAACAGAAATCGCCTTTAAAAAGTATCTGCTACTATTGCTGTACATGTGCTGCTCCACATTCTGCTCCACATCCTGCTCCACATCCTGCTCCCCATCTTGCTTCTCCTCGTGCTCTTAATGTTGCTCTTCAGTCCGCTTCTCATCCTACTCCTCATCCCGCTCCTCATCTGGATCGCTGGCGTCCACGTATGCAGAGCACGCGCTGATAACGTAAAGTAAAACGCGAATACACTCGAAAAAAAACCAACATACATTTTAAAATGTCCCCCCTAAAACGGGGGAAAAAATTACTTTAGAAATAATTTATTTGAAAGGCTTACCCCAAATTGACAATCCAAATAATTTTGAGATTATTTCTGATATGCGGTTTTTACTGCCGCTAAAAAACGTTTGCCTTAAGAAAAAAATCTGCTGTGTATTAAAGGGATTTGGCAATTTTTTTTTAAGTGTAGGGGCCACCGACTGCGTTGCATGGACATAATTAATTTGGATCCCTTCTTTTTTTGTTTTCGTTGTTCCGCCCAGCAACTGGGCAGCAATTTGTTGCCGCTTGCCACTTGCTGCTTGTGGCTCGTTTTCTGGCTGCTGTTGTTGTTGCTGTTGCTGTTTTTTTTTATTCTCAGTTCGCGCTACGTTTTGCGTGCAACCAAAAATTAATCAAGTGCTAGTTACTCGGCGAGCGCAGTTTTTAATTAAAGCAGCAGCACAGCATCAAAGCAAACTTTCAGTTTTACTCTCCATGTGTGTGTGTGTGTGTGGTGCCACGGTTAAAGCTTTAAACAACTGATGCTGACAGTTTTGAAGGTGTTTTTGCCACAGAGTTGAAGAGTCGCAGCATCGCCGCCGGCTTCGACGAGCGACGACTGCAAAATAATAATGCAAACCAATTTCATGCTGAATTAAACAGGACACTGTGCACAGTGGTTTGGGTGTTGCACGGGGGGAGTGCAAACAACAATAGTTGAAGTGTCCTGTCAACAAGCAACCAGCAGCAATTACAACAACAACAACAACAACAACAGCACAAAGACAGCACGTGAATTGCGCTTTTTTTCTTGATTTTTTTATTTTTTTTGTTTTGTTTGCTGCGCAGTGGCAAGAACAACAAGGGGCATGCCACACACTTGGCCTTGGGCAATTTTGAAGAAAACTTTTGTGGCGCTAAATTATCACACGTATATACACAGAGCGAAAAGATCAAGTCGCAAAGATCTTAAGCCAATAATCGAAATCATTCGCAAATAAATCAGCTTTATTCAAGACGATTCACAAAAGTCTGCAAATGGAAGAATAATGCAACTCAAGAATCCATCAAATATATTCAGATTATTTATAAATGAAAAATATTTTCCTTGGTCTGAGAATCTGCCCCTTTAGTATTATTTTATATATATATGAATATTCTAATATATATTATTATATTATCAAATCTAATCTTTTGCAAAGTTTGCTTAATTTGATTCGTATTTGAATTTTTTACTCAGCAAGTTTATTTCTTAAAGCTAAATTTTTTAGAGACAGAAGAAACCGAGAATCAGAAATAATCGCCAATTTATTTGGATTGTGAATTTATTTTTTTTACCTTTCAAATTTTTCCCGAAATTTATAAATTAATTTTTTCTCTTTTTATGGAAGACTTTTTAAAATGTATTTTGATTTTTTTTTACACTTTTAAAATTAATTAAATTTACTCATGAATTTCATTAAGCCAGAAACTTTTGATATTTATTGAAAACAAATATTACCAAAACCAATAAATTAATATTATTTATATTATATTTTGTGTATGATATTTAAAGTATATTTTAAAAATTTACTTGATCAGCAACAACAGCCAACAATGGATTTTGTCATGTCTGTCTGTATTTGCGAGTATTCCGATTTCAAAAACTATAACTTTATTATAAAAGTTTTTGTATCGACATCAATTAAAGGCAAAATTGGAAAAATTAGACTTTTCAATTGAACCTATGCATTTTCTTGACTAACTCAAATTGTATTTTTAAGATTGGTTTAGAAACTGCAGATTTTATGAACTAAAAATTTGTATATTTAAAAAGCTGAGATTAGCAAACTAAGAAAAGAAAAGCTCTCTCGATTATAGTATTTTTTCTTTAAGTGCATTATTTGTTTGTTTGTGTGTTTGTTTGTTGTGGTAAACACCTCAGGCACACCTCGCCCAGCAAAATGGGATCCACAACAGCAGCAGCAGCAGCAGCGGCGGTGGCAACAACGACGTGTCTCGCATAATTTGCAGCACAAGTGCACAACAATAGCAGCTGCCGCAGCATTAGCATTAGATGTGGCATAGACAGAGAGGGAGAGTGAGAGAGAGAGAGAGAGAGAGAGAGAGTGAGAGAGAAAGCGAGAGTTTGCATTGTGCTTATATAAAACGCGTGAAATATTAGAAATTAAAAAACACATGACAAGTGTCGCCAGGCAGGAAGTGTTGGTTGTGTTGAGGGGGGTGTGAGGGGGAGGTGACATACTTTGATTTGTCTGCCAACTGCAGACAGGCGTTAACAATGCAAACACCCGCACACATCCCCCACACCCCGCTCTAAAACACACTTTTAATAACTCAAAGTCAACACAACAATAATAATAATAATAATAATAATGAGAAGGATGCCTGCTGCGGGGGGTGGCGGGGGGAACTGTGTTGCAATAAATTAGAAAACACCTGTTTTGTCCACGTCGCAAACCACCGATCCCCTCTCACTTAATAACCCCCCCACCATCCCCTCCCACCCTACACAGTCGCGTAATGAAAATATGCGCGATTTTATGCCGACTACATAATTTGTGCTGTGGCGCAGAGGCGGGCAGTTGAAGGGGGGAGTGGGTCTAGAGGGGGTTTAGGGGGTTGTCGCCTGTGCGCGCGTAATTTATGATATTTATTTTTTTTTTTTTTTTGCTACTTGGCCGCATTTTGCGGTTTTTTATTGCTACGTGTTGGCTCGGATCAGGGCCAGAAGCCCAGGCCAGTCCTGGCCCAGTCCTGGCCGGGCCATAATGTTGTCATGACAGACGCGGCCATAAAAGATAATTATGATTCCGGTAATAGGTTTTATTTTCGCGTGTACCTCTTTTGTTTGTTGTCTGATTCCCTTGCACCCCTTGCCGCACTCATTGCTCATTGCCAAAAAAAATTTAACTGACGCCATGTTTGTGCCTGTTTGTTGCGGCTGCCGCTTGTCGTCGCACAAAGGTCGCTTATTGCCACTGCCCTCAGCCCCCCACCACCCTTCCAACTGTCTGCACTTGCAGCATTTACTTTTTGGGTGACCAACGTGGCATAGAAATTATGCGCATTATACGCGCCGCGCTTCAGCGCCTTGCTAAAAAATTATATCCGTGGCATGCAACACAAAGAAAAAAAATCTCTCTCTGCTTTATGCCTTTGATAAATTGCAAGCGATTTAAGTTGTGCGTATGTGTGTGTGTGTGTGTGTGTTATGTGTGTGTTTCACATTTTTAATTAGCAGTAAGTCTAAGTGAAAGGGGGTGTGGAAAGGGGGGGGGGAGTGTGGGCTGTCTAAGAGGCGGAACCAGCTTAAGCAAATCAATGCAGAGTTTATTGGCTCTGTCAGAGAGGAAGATAATACACTCCCGGACAGTTAACTAGGTCTACAAATATCATTGTAAATTTTGTAAATATAATCATATTTCAAATAATTGTGTTTCTTAGTGCAAAAAGAAGAAGAAGAATTGCAATAAGTTAAAATTCAACTAAATTCATTCTGGTTTTTTATTAAATTGGATGGAAATAAATAATTGATTATGACTTCTGACTTGATGGAAGTAAAAAATTAAGTATGTATTAAATTTTGATTAACCGTAACAATTTTTGATTATTTTGTTTTTTCTGTGTGTGTTAATTGTTAGTTCTTTGCTTTATCACATGTATAAATATTTAATAATGTTTATAGAAATATATTTGACAAATATTTCTAAGCAAACAAAACAGGTCTGAAAATACAGTTAATTTTTTTTCTTTAAAACAAACTTGTTGCATTTTTCACATAAATAAAAATATTTAATAAAGTTATTGGTTTTACTAAGCTTTGTTCAAATGAATTTAGTGACTAATCCGATTTAATATCCGATTGGACAAATCTGTTTGAAATAAGTGCAAAGAAATTATTATTTTTTGCTCCTCACCAAAGTGTCTGGGTTTTATTACCGCCATATATCAGTTGATTTTTTCTTATGGAACTTCAAATATTACGATCTTACTGAATTAAGCTTAATTTATTTCCCTGGAATTCATAAAACCTATATTTTTGACTTTAAACCTATCTGTTACTTTTTCCATCTTTTTATTAAACTTGATACTACAAATAAATCTTCGCATTTCAAGTATTTGTAAATTGACAATAAATTTTAAAATATTACTATTATTAAACTCGATTTTAAGCTCTCGTCTCAGAAATAAATATTTCACTGGAAAAAGCTTACAATTACAAGGAATTCAGATGCAGATAGAAACCTGTTCGATTGATTATATTTTTAATTTTCTTTTCTGAGTTGTTGCAAACAGGAACCAGAAATGAGATTCTCATGCAATGACAGCAGTTGTTAAAGATAATAATAAACTGGGAATACATTTTGAGACTATTGAAAGCGGACCACTGAGTATCTTTGAGGAGAGCAGGATACACTCAGGCAGAGAGCTTATTCTAATGAAGTTGTCAACCTTATGAAGATTAATGCCATTTGCACCGTTTCCAATTAGATCGAGGAAAACTCGTCGCTAACAAAGAATAATTGTTCGAACATGATAATTGTCTTAAATGCGAATGCAAATTGAGTGAGTGAGTGTCAGAGGCGAATGTGATTGATTAATGGGCCAGGCCCCATACAGTTGACCCAGTTTCAATTAAACAACGCTACGGGTGGTTACTGAAGGGATGGGGGGGATGTGAAGGAGTTTAGAATAATAGTCTATATTTTCCAAGGGGAAAATCAAACAGGCGAATGCGGAAAAGACAGCCGTTGACGTCTAATGGAAAACGTGTGCGGGCATAAAAATGGCCGCTAAGAAAATGCATAAAAATGTGCGAAAGCAAACACACACACACACACACACTCACACTCTCTGGTGCTGGCCATTTGCGAAAGGACATGCAAAGGACAAACGGAAGTCACATACGAAAAACCAAACTTCGCTTATCGTCCTCGACACAAAGTTACTTTTGCGCCAAAGTCCATAAAATATTTTTATGCACCAGAAAACGATTCAGATTCAGACTCGGGCTACACTCAGAAAAACGAAGCGAACTGAAGTTTCGAATTTGGCCACAACAACTCACTTTTTTTTAAGAAAGTAGCTAGTAAAAAGTACTCGAAATTATGTTTTTGCTTCTTTGGTTTCTGCTTTAATTATACAAAATAAGCAAAAAATATTTTTGTTTTGTAAATAGAATTGTATTTTTTTTAACATATATTTTATTATTGCACAAATAAATAAGTATAAATAATAAAAATTGTCTAGCTTTAATTTAGATTCAAAAAATTTAAACTGCTTAAAAAAATCTTTTTCTAACTTTTTAATTCTTAAAAAATTAATTGTCCTATTTTGAAATTATTTCTTTCGTTTCTAAGACATTTTATAATATATAAACTGTTTTTTTTTTTGAGTGTAGGGACGAGCTGCCGGCTCCAAGTGGAGAATACCTACGCGTAAATGGAACGGGACTTGCGAATCAGCATGGGAAATTGTTTACACAAGTCATAAGCATTTTTTAGCGAGCCAGGCCATCGTTGTCTTGGCCCTGTTGGCCCTCTTGGCCGTCTTAGCCAACTGGTTCCTGGTCGTCTGTTTGCCAGCGTATAAGCGCTTGGCATTTGCATAAACCTTGCCAGCATCAGCCAGGACGAACAGGACGAGCCCGAGCTAAAACCACACGAGCTGTGTGAACGGCGACAACTTTTTGACAACTGCAATAATCATAACTGAAGCGTTCCACATTGATTTCTAATGCGAAGATTTGGTATCAAGATTTCTGGGGGACACCATTAATGGCTTTGTCTTACAAGTCGTTTTGAGAACTGCCCTTCTTCAGCCATTATCCTATTCCTGCAAATTGTGCGTTATTCCACTTGATTTGAATTTGGCAACGAGCTCATAAACCAACTAAAGTTTCAACAGCCACAAAGCGCGCAACTTTAACGCTTTAGTTTTATGTCAATGGACACAGCGTAGGTCACCCAGTAGGTCATCAAATTACAAAAAAAAAAAAGAAAGGAAAACATTCGAAAAAAAAATAGACCCTTGAAATTGATATGGCCTGAAAGGTGGTGCTGTGCCTACAACCACCAATTTCAGCAATCAGGGATCATGTTTTGAGTGCTGTTTGGGCAATTCTTGTGTGTTTAGCTGCACATTGTCCATACACTGCCAGAAAATGCAGCCCTACGCAAAGAGAATATAAATGTGATGTTTATGGTGAGTTCAGAAAGTACAGGCAAGTGTGCTGTAGTCGAGAGAGCTCTTTTAGAAAATACTCTAATGACCTTATATTATAATTATATCTTTTATTTGAACAATTTTTTTTTTTTTGTAATAAAAATTGTAAATTTAATTTAAATAAAACTTACGAGGCGAAAGTTACAAAATTTGGATGTTAATTTTTATTATTATAATATGTAAAAAAATATCCAGAAATTATTTCAAAATAAGATAACCAATAAGAATAATACATTTTTTAAAAAATAAAGAGAAGCATTTTCAAATTGCTAAAAAAAAACATTTTTTTTCTGTTTTTGGTATTTTAAAGTAAGTTTGATCTGTGTTTGGTGTAGGAGAATTTTAATTCCAATATTTGAAGTCTTTAAATCTGATAGTCTCTGAGATCAGCTAATTCTTACAGATGAACCGGGCTTATCACATACTTTATGGATATGCTTTCTTATATATACTATATATATTTCTACAGAGTATTTTGTAAAGGGTCTTCCCTTTATTTCCGGTTTCCATGCCTCCCAAAAATATCCTTACTTTCGATCAAATTTTATGGTCGCCATATAAAATCAGCTACCAAGTTTCAGCGTTTTCTGGAACAGCCCTTGTGACGTGAAATCGATGTCTGCCACTAAAATAAATAATATTTGTTGTTGATTTTCTATTTTCGATTTACTTTTTTTTTCTCCTATTTTTTTTTTTTTTTTTGGTGTTGTTCGCATTTTAGGTTAAACGACATTTTGTACCGTGACATGTTTGCCTGTTGTCGTCGATGCGATTTTTGTGCTGCTTGCAGATGATTGATGACACTTAATTGATGAACATGCAGCATTGGAGCGGGGTAGGGGTACTGGGGGGAACGCTTAACAAAAGCGACTTATCGTAAACATTTGCACTTGGCCCAGACAACCAAACGGCTGACTGACTGACTGACTGACTGGATTTAAGTGGCTGCACTCGTAAAAAAAAAATTGTCCTAAATTTTAACTATCTAAAAAACAGGGTTACATTTTTTAAGCTTCATGGGGGATTTTTAAAAATTATAAGAAGATGTGAAATCAGCTAGTATTGAATAATATGTATATATAATATAATAAATATAATTCAAGCAAGTAAATTGCACTACTTTCTGGATTTTAGAAAGAATTTATTCTAAAAATGTTGCTGGCATTTAAACTATTTGCAACTTTTTAAAAAATACAAAATTTTTATCAAATTAAAAAACAATATATATTTTTGATTTTGACAAGCCATATTACATTTTAGAAATTTGCTTTTTTAATATTTCGAAATTATATCTTAAAGACAGAAAAACTAAGAATGTTTTTTTTCTGAGTGTGATGGTTGTTGTGGTGTTGGTGGTACTGTTGGTCAACAGCTTTCAGCTTAAATGCTGTACAGTCCAGAGAGAGAGAGAGAGAGAGGGAGAGAGAGAGATAGAGATGGAGATGACGACGACGACTGGGACTAGACATTTTCCAGGTCACAGGTGCTTTTGTTGTCCGCATTAGATTTGCCTCTGACATTTGGCCACACACACAAATCTCTCTCTGGCTACTCCCCCTTTTTCCCCCTTTTAGCCTTTTTGTTTGGCCAAAGTCTGCCCATTTGGCTGTGAAATTTATTTCATTTGCGTAACCCCGCTGCCCCTTCCCCCCCTCTGCCACAGTTGGCGTCCCGTGTCCACTACACGCGTGACGCTGACAGTTTTATGGCAAAGTTAAGCCGATATCAACGGCAGGACACATGCCGTTGCAACATGGCAAAACCACTACTCCCCCCGTCACCCCCTAAAAATTGCAAAATTTAAAGCCCTTTTTTGTTGTTGGCCATACCTTTGCCAACAAACAAACAAACAAACAACAAGTGGGCCTTGCTTTGTGTGCTGCTATTTGTGTACACAAAAAGGTTTTTAGGTTTTCCACAAAGCCTTTCAATGAATCCATTCATGGTTAAAGCAGATAACAGATTGTCACATTCCGCAGTCCACAATTGTCCCCAACTGCTCCATGTCATCTCAGCTTTAGTTTCAGTAATATAAATATTTTATTTGTAAAATTCTCACTTGTTAAATAGCCATTAAAAATTGCTGCAAAAAATGTAATTTGAACAAGCCACCAAAATGCATTTCTTATAATCAAAAAAAGGTTCCTTAATATAAAAGCTAAATTTTGAAAAGTTTGCTCTTCGCAAAAGTATTATAGAATCTACAAAATGTAATTTCCACAATTATATGAAATAAATTCCTTTTTATAAAAAAAAAATGCAAACTATAAAAGTAGGCAACAAACACAGTGAAAATCAGGAATATTTTCTTCTTTTTATTGTCTTTTTATTTTTATTCTTATTTAGCAATTCTCTATACAAATATGATTTAAAAATTTTAAAAAAAATTATAAAAAAAATATATTTACTCTGTTAATTTGTTCGTCTTTTTAGCGAGGTTTTTTGTTTTAGAATTTTCCATAGTTTCTCCACATTTACAAATTTTTAATTAAGTTGTTAAAAATAATATTGCATGCAGAACACAAACTGATAACCGATAAGCTGTTAGTCCACTTTTTTCCCGTTTCTAGTTTCTGATAGAACCAAATTTTTGGCTCATTGATTTATTTTTGGGCCATATCAACTGCAACTTTAGTGTCGGTTGAAGCCAACTTCACGGCACAAATCATTAGTAATTTTTAAAATTAATAATTTGGGACATATTGCTCGTGCAATGATAACAGCGAACGCATAAAAAACGATCTTAAATATATTAAACTAGATTTTATATTATAGTTGCTGATGAATAAGATATTTTACCTTGACAAAAATATTCTAAGCTTCAGCGCCTATTTTCGAAGAACTAAGTAAAAACACAGTCTAAATTCTAAATTTATCTGCACTTGTTTTTCGTTTCCGACTTTTGTCCCACTGTGCGTATCTGATTTGACATGTTTTAATTAAAAGTAAGCACTTCGCACTCGCTATCAAAAGGCCGGGTTGCATTGCCTCGCTTATCAATTGGTGAGAAACAATAATAACAGTTATTCTACTGTTTGGGCCAACTTCGAGAATTTTAAGAATAGTTGACAGTTGGAACTGGCACGTAGACACCTCAAGACGTGGCTCAAAACAAAATGAGACTTCGATTGTTGACGGCTGCTCTACTCTTGGCCAACTTGGTTTGGGGCCAACCCGAGGAGAAGAGCCATTGCACCTCGGTGGCCGGAATGGTGAATCTGCTCCATCTGGAAGCCCAGCTCATTGACAATCTCAGCAACTATGCAGATGAGCTGGAAAACAAACTAATCACAGTTCGCAGGTGAGGCAGAAATTTTCATTCAGAACTTTAAATTGCTTTAAATTGAAATAATACAAATTTAAATAATCGTAAAAAAATGATTTCTAAAGAAAAAGAAAATTAGTTAGAAAATATATTGAATAATAAATTATAAAATTATTAATATTAGAATAAATTTGTATTTAATTTATATATTATTTTTATAATTTTAATTTTATATTCATAAATTTTAATTTTATGTCGACAAATATAAAAAAAATTTTAGTTTTTTTTTTATATTTTTGTTAGAAATGCAGTTTCCGCAAAGTAAGTTTCCGCAGAGTTTTCATTTGCGGCAAAATAGCGATGAATTTCTTAAATATAAATCCATTTTTTCTGAGTGTAGTAATTAATTTAAGTTGTGCCTCTCTTCAGCTACGTCACAGAAATGCGTGTGGCAAGCAGGCAGGCGGTGGAGGATTCAGTGGCTTATCTATCGAATCCACTGAATGCATTTTCTCTGATACGTCGCATGCACGAGGATTGGATACAATGGCAGAAATACATGAAGCAGCCGGTGGGCCAACAGCAGGTGAAGTTCCTCAAAGAGCAGCAGGAGCAGCTGCCCAGCAGCACCGATCTCCAAGAAGCGGCTGAAGCCTTTTATCGCATCCAAGCCACCTACAGCCTGAAGGTGCCCGACATGGCCAAGGGGCTGCTCAATGGCAGGCAGTACAAGTGAGTACACTAAGAGAAATTAGTAAAAGTATAGAAAAATATAAAGAATATAAATATTTGCCAAAACATTATCAATATTTATTTAGAGTCAGTCAATAAATTTGATTGTTTTTCGCACAGTGTAAGCTTGAGTGCCTTGGACAGCTTTGCCTTGGGCAGGTTTCTGTTTGATCAGCAGATCATCAACGATGCCAGCCAATGGATTTACAAAGCCATCAACCGGCTGAACGACGAGGAAAACATTTTGGCCTTGCCACTGCAACCCGATCGAGCTGAGTTGTTGCACGTCTACGCGGAGGCACTAATCAAGTTGAGTAAGTAACCCAAAAATAACAGGCTTCCCAAATAAGATAACCAACTTTAATTTTCAATTGTAGAACGATTTAGCGTTGCTCTGCAGGTGCTCCAAACTGCGTCGACCTTCGAAAGAGATAATTCAAAATTGCTGATACGTGAATCGGAAGTGGAAACTATGATAAGAATGGAGCCGGCTGGCGTTCCCAAGCTGGTAGGTGTGCACTCTAACAAATTGCCAATCAATCAGAAAGATGCTCCACGTATTCTTTGCAGATTCTAAGGCGAAATGTGGGAAACTACGAGAAGGGCTGTCGGGGTCAATTTGCACCCACAACTTCGGCTCGGCTGCACTGCGTCTACAACAACACAAATTCACCATTTCTGCGCTTGGCCCCATTGAAAATGGAGCTGCTTCAACTTGATCCGTATATGGTGCTCTACCACGATGTGATCTCGCCTCGTGAGATCGAGGACTTGCAACAGCTAGCGGTGCCCCAGCTGAAGCGTGCCACGGTCGTCGATGAATTGACCCATCGCAACAAGATGGTCAAGGAGCGCACCTCAAAGGTCACCTGGCTGGCGGACTCCACCAATGCATTCACACAGCGCCTCAACAAACGCATCGAGGACATGTCCGGTTTCACTATGCGTGGCTCGGAGTTGTTGCAGGTGATGAACTACGGTCTGGGCGGCCACTACGCTCCACACTATGATTTTTTGAATGTGAGTATCTAAACGGCAATAATAATATTTCAAATCAGAATATCTAAGAAATCTCCAAAGGCAACTCACCAGAAAGTTATTATTAAGAAAAATAATAATAATATTTATAACAAGTAAGTTTTTCAACAATTAAAAAAAAATCAAATTGCCTTTTCATTAACTATTTTTTTGCTTTTAATTTTAATTCAGACTTAGCTTATTTGTAAATTAGAAAAAAAATTCCTTTATAATTTGCTTATATTTATATTTTTTATTAAAGCATTTCATAAAAATAATAAGAATAATTCTAAAAAATTAATATTTTTGTTGTTGCCTATTTCTAATTTTTTAAAATTATTTTTCACATGTATAGAAATGAATTCTAAAGACAATATTATATTTGTTTAGTTTTGAGGGTAATTTTCCAAAAGAAGTTATTTTTTTTTATAGTATTTTATTATTAACAATTATTTGGTTGTAGGCCACGTCAAAGACAAGACTCAACGGCGATCGAATTGCTACAGTAATGTTCTATGTAAGTAGCCGAAATCTCTTTTGGGACTATATGAGTATATATATTTATATATATATATATATATATAGCTCTCTGATGTGGAACAGGGTGGCGCAACTGTCTTTCCCAACATACAAAAAGCTGTCTTTCCACAAAGAGGAACAGCCATCATCTGGTACAATCTGAAGGAGAACGGAGATTTAGATACAAACACCTTACATGCCGCCTGTCCCGTTATAGTGGGCTCCAAATGGGGTAATTAGCATAACTGTTCATTAACTTGCACAATCACAATTGAAATATTATTTCTCACAGTGTGCAACAAATGGATACGTGAAAATGAGCAGATGTTTAGAAAGCCGTGTTTAAAGCAGTGAGAAATGGAAATGAATATCATTTATTATTATTGGCTTGATAAGACATATCACTCAAGTTTGATAACCGACAACCAAAATTGTGCTTTGCATTCCATTGATTTCTTTTTTTTATCTAGTAACTCAATACTCCAAAGAAACCATAAGATAAAAAGTGAGAAAGTAAAAACTAACTCGTTCAACTGACATGCAATATTCTAATCAACGACTGCTGGAAACTCTCTGCGTATGTTTGTTTTATTCAAAGTATTAAAAATAGTATTATAAACTTACCAAAAGAAAAACTAATTGTTCACAGCTACTCCCAGAAAATATTTAGAAAATCTCAAATAAAAACCAACTTGAAAACTAGAACATGTTTTAGAAAAAAATAAGGAAATTTAACCAATTTTCTTAAAAAGATATTAATTCATTTTAGAAAAATCGGACGAAAATAAAATTCGATACAAAAAAAATTATCTGGCTTTTAAAAACAATTGTTATGTAACCCAAAAAAAAAAAAAAAAATGCAGACCTTGTCTCAAAATAAATGATAATTAACTCATCCCACTAAGAAGAAGAAAGAGCATATTAATTGAATTTCAACACTTTCGATTATAAAATGGCATACATATAAAATCTTTAATTTAAATTATCTAACATTTAATTGATAACTTGTATATGAATTTAAACTTTTTATTATTTGAAAAACTTTTAAAAATTTGACTTTAGACTGAATAAATAACAAACAATCTTTTAAAAATATTGCGAATTATATAATGAATCAACAAATAAAAATATGAAAAGGGTCTGTAGAATATTCCGCTTATTTGTTTATTTATGCGGAACGTGTTTATTTTCAAAGTTCAAGATTAGAACAGAAAATTAACTACTGCCAACTATAAGCAAAAAATGAAATTAATCTTTTTATTTTATTTATTGCTGTGATGAAAATACGTAAGCGAAAATATTCTTTATAAAATATAAATTTTGATGTTAGTTATTAGTTAGTTAGTTCAGTTGCCAAAAAATATTCTTAAAACAGTTATGCAAATAATCCACAAAAGTTAGATCGTGCACAAAATATAAAGCTGAATAAAAGAAGTAAACAATTCGGGCCAAATGATTGATTCAGCTGCGATAGTTGGGTAAACAAAACTAAAGTTGAAATCGATATAAAGAGCTCTTGGTCTCCACACAGAGATCAGTGCGCTGAAGAATTCCACAAATATCGCAATGAGAATCCAAATTTTGATCCTATGCTGTGCCGTCTTAGCCATTTTCTTGGTACAGTCCACCGAAGGACAGTCTCCGGTCCATTGGGATACTACTACCCAATCGCAGGAACTAGGAGGAACATGGTGGACTAGGAAGGCTGCACCGATCATCATTAATCTTGGGATTATGAAAAATGTGAAAAATTCGAAATAAAATGTGCCCTATTGCCATACGGAATATATCCGACTCCAAGAGTCTTTTTTTACCCAAATCCGAACAAGATCTTAGAATATAATATAAAGTTAGATTAGTTAGGATCAATGGCAACATTATTGTAGTTGCCGCTTCTTAAAACTTTCACTCAAATGGATATTTTTCTGCATTGCATTTGCCATAATCTTTACAAATGGAATTTGATTGTAGGATTATCAATGGATTGCTCAACGGAGTGCAGTACGATCTCATAAATATGGAGGATACTCGATTGCTCTGGTGGTTTGAGCTGGGCAGTTGTAATTGCCACCAAGATCACCTAAACATAATATTGTTTGACATTCTAAGAAAATTACCACTTAATTATTTCTCTATTCCGTGGGCCTTGCATGACGCACACAAAAAAAATTGCTTATTATTTGGGAGAGACTATAAAATAAATATGACACATTTTTTATACTCTATACTTAACACTACACAGCGAATAATCTCCGAAAAAATTAATGCGTCTATAGGACAAATTAAAAGTAAGAAATTGATTATATTATAACTGATTATTTGACTTGGTTTCATTGCAACTTTTTTGTTTCTAATTTTTTGTTATCTATGCCTTTTTATCGATATGTAAATAATCATCAAATGTTAACTAATATAATTTTCAGCAGTAGCAATTATCATTTAATTTAATCAGTTTAAATCTTACATCATTTAGTAAATTCCCTTCATTTCTATTTCAATTTTTATTTTTTGAAAGATTTCTTAAAATTCAATGATTGTTTTTGGTTCACACTAATAACGTCATTTAACTTACTTGTTTATTTATGTTTATTTTCAGAAAATTAAAATTAAATTCATCATTTTGTACATTGTATAGAAGAAAATACAATACGTAAGCAAAAATAATAGTCATTTATTTTGGTTAGTTTTAGCTTTAATTCGGCTGCTCAAAATAAACTGAAAACAGTTGAACAAATATTTACACCGTATTCAGGTGCAGAAAATTATTTCATTCATAATCTTTCGCAGCTGTTTTAGTTGGTATACAATTTGTCAAATTGATATCGGTATAACGAGATCATGGTCTCCACACAGAGATCCTAAGCTATGTCGCCTTAGCCATTTCCTTGGTAAAATCCCCCGAAGGACAGGCTCCTCTAGCACCTGCACTGCCGGCTATTTCATCCCGGCCTGCTGGCTCCCACCTGTTGGGACAGCCCCGGCTGGTACACCCTCTTACTCTCATCCAAGATGTGCTGACAAATCGTCTTCGTCGGCTCGTAGTGGAGTATAATTAACAATTGATATAAATCTTCAGTTAACTAATCCGACGTGCTCTGCTCTTTACTAGACCATGTCCAGTCTCTAATTGAATATGGCTAACATCAACTATCAAGTCTAAAAATACACATCGTTTATTGAGGATTGAGGCAACACTCTGCTCCAACTTGGACGCCTGGCTGTGCCACACGTTTGCAGAATCATAGACAAACAAATTTTCGACGTAATCACTTTACACACTTAACAAAAAAAAAACTTATAACCTCCCCCCCCCCCCCTGGTACTGGTGGCTTAAATGCTTTTTAAAATGCCAACATGGAAAAAATAAAAGTGCTGAGTGGTTGATAGTCGAAGCTTTGGCACTTTGGGCTTTATTTTTTGGGACGACTAGGTGAAAAACACGCAAGCAACCGCAGTCGAGCACAGTTTTAGCATACTGCTAGGCGCCACTTGCCACTTGCCACTTGCCCCTTGCCCCTTGCCAGTCACCTCTGCCACACCCTTCCCGTGCGTCCAGGCTGGCGTCTAGTGTCTGACCCCGCGTACGTGATGTGCAACTTAATGTTTCAATTAGAGGTAAAGTGGCGCCCACGTTGGTAGTGTCTCCCCCTCGCTAACTCCCCCTCTATCCACTTAGGTTATCGTCCTTATCATCCTGTCTGTATGTGTGTGTGTGTGTGTGTGTGTGTGTGTCTGTGTATCAGTGTCAGCATCTCTATATCAGTCTGTGCACTTATCTGCTTTTAAAAGTTTTAATAATGAACTGACGCTTACCGCCGAGAAACGTGTGCGCCGCTCACCAAATGAAGAGCTTCCCGTTCAAATCCCACACAAGGAAAAATAAATAGGTCTAACGGGAGTTTAGATTATTAACGTAAAAACTAAAATTGAAAGTGCCCTGAAAAATTAACAAACTATTTTCTAATATATATTCACAACATCTGTAATAATAAAAACAACCAACTGACTAATTGTAAGAAATATTTTGTCAATATAAATATATAAAAATACTCCAAATTAAAAAAAAGTTTTTTGTATTATTTGCTAATTAAGTCTAACGGGAATTAAGATTATTATCGTAAAACAAATTCTACAAATATTTAAATAGCCTTGAAAAATTAAAAAACTATTATATATCTATAACATCTCTAATAATGGAAGTATCTGTGTATATTAATATATAAAAATAAATAATTAAGATATCAAATAATAATACAAAAATTTAAATTAGAAAAAGGTTGTTTTATTATTAGTTAATGTTTTCTATTGTATAGTAAAACATTTCTAAAATCCAGAAATGAAAAAATATATTTCAAAATTCAGAAAAAATAGACTTTTAAATACAGGAAAATGTTAAAAAATAAAAATTAAGGAAAATTAAAACTGATTATTAAAAACACTTATTATAATTTATGATTCATTTTTGATTTCTTTTTGTTTTTCTAAGTGCAGTTGAACTCGCTGCTTGAGTTAGTTAGTTTTGGCTGCTGACTGGGCACTTTTGATAATTTGTTTACCATCCACTCGGCGCACCTTTTGTGCCAAGTTATTTGCATACAAGCAAACTGTTGGACGGGGCTATTTGGCCAGCTCCGGAAGGGTCCACATTGAACTGGTGCAGCGCAGCGTGCATAATGCGTAGATTTAATTGAATTTTTGGGCTAAACTGAAACTGTGAACTCAAATAAAACTTTAGCCTTGACCACAAATGAGAATTTTTGGGCAAAAAGTTTCAGCGTGAAATGCAACTGCTCAAAAAGATTTCTCATACAAGTTTCGACAAAGCAGCAATCCAAATGGCCAGTGGCAACCAAACTTCTTGCAAGCAGCAAAAGACAACCCTCTAACCCGAAACCCCTTCCCAAAATTCTTCCTAGTTGCACACCCAACACCTTTAAGTAAAAAGCGACCACAGCTATAAATAAAAAATTGCCAACATATGCGAAATCTTAACTAGCTTAAAGCGGCTTTGCAGACATTCAAATGTGCTACGTTTGAATAGTAAAACCCGGATTCAACTCATCAGTCCAAAATTATATATATTCAAATTCTTTAAATTTCACTATTCCATTATAAAAGTACAACATAGTTTAAATTCAACAGCTAATCAACTAATTTATGTTTTCGCCAAATAAATAATAAATTAATTTATTAAAATTGAAGTGAGGCTTTTTCCACAAATATGAGAAATGTAAAGGAATTCAAAAGTATCTTGTTTTTAATTTGCTATGAAAATTAAATTAAAATTATTATAATTAAACATTAGTTCAATATTAATAGCAATTTAAAAAAAGCGCCTAACTTTCTATAAATATCTAATTGAATTTATTTTATTCACATATTATTCTAAAAATATATTATGAAAAAATTGTAACCCAGAATTAGGTTAAGAAAAAAGGTGGAAAAACAAATAAACTTGTATTTCAAAAATATACTTTCTGTGGGTTCATTGTGATTTTGTTCTGCTGATTGTAGGTCATCGTTTAGTCGTCTATGCCTCTGTCAAGTGTAGATAGAAACGTGTACCTAAAACGTATTTCATTTTGATTGTGTGCACTTTATGATGCGTCCTATACGCTCACCACCAAGATGATTACATATGCCCAGACCAATAATTTTGCCTCAGCAAAAATAATAAAGAAAAAAAATTGGGGAAATAAAAATCAAACAAGGTTAAGAAATGTTGGTTGTTGCAAGGCAAACGTTGATTGTGGAAATCGGCAAAATGTTTTATGCACAGTCTGAAAAAAGGGTTGCGCCTCGGTTGGTTTGTGGTCAATGAAGGAAATATGATTTGGATTTTGTTACTTTGATTACACACATTACATGCGAATGTGCCACACACACAGCGCCCAGACGGTGGTTGTGGCCAAGTGGTGTGTCTGTGTGTGCCGTGCCACAAACGTGTGTTAAATTTGAGATGGACATGGAAATATCAATGCAGTGGGAGTGAGACAGGCAGACAGATAGAGAGAGAGAGAGAGATAGCATTTGATGTGCCTGTGTTCGTTGCAGGAAATTGAGTTTTTCATATATAAATATATATATATATATATATCTGCTATATATTTATATGTGTGTAATGTAAATAATTGCCAGCAAAAAGCACAAGAAATTTATGCACGCACTCAGCCGCACAAATTCGCTTGGCCCGTCGTCGTCGTCGTCGTCGTCGTCGTCGTCGTCTTTTTTGCTTCTTTTTCTTCTTGCTTCGCTTCTTTTTTACAGCTTTCTTCGAAGCAGCAGCATCTCAGGGTCAGTTTGTGCTGATTTACTCAATGCAAAGGGCATTGTGATTATGTCACCAAATGTGTTTTGTATATATAAATAGGGCTATTCTAATACCAAGAAATTCATTCAAAATGGGAAATACAGTTTGATAAAGTTGTGAAAAATCTTGTGAAATGCAGCATTTCAAACACACAAATATATATTTTCTTGATCTGTATGTCTGTAAGCACCGTCTATACTATACAACATTTTATATATATAAAATCGGCAAATTAAGTTACATGTTATTGTATTCCAAACGCAGATTAAGTTTATTAATTTAATTGATTACTACTAATAATAATGTACTTTTAAGATATTTTATAAAATTACTATCAATACTTGCGTTGAAAATTAATATTATAATTTTTTTTAAATTAATTAAATAATTTGCAGACTTAATATAAATATATAGGAATATAATTCATATTGTATACTATTACAATTATGAAACAAAGCCGCTTACTCCTCTTTGGCAATAAACCAGGATTTTTTCAAAATATTTTTACTACTCTGAAACACACCTGATTTATTTGTTAGTTTTTCAAATTATTATTTTAAAATATAATATACCCAAAAGAGTATTTAGTATTCGGCGTGACAAATATGCAGAGAGTAGCACTGGTTTTTTCCGCTTTCTTATTTTTGCCACGTTTTTCATTATTTTTTTTCTGATTTAGTTCAACAATGTAAATGCTTAAGAAAATCGATAAATACGAATGAGAGCATGTGTGTGTATAAGTGTGTGTGTGTGTGTGAGTGTTGACTGAGATTTAAGCTATTTAAGTTTTGGTAGGCAGTCTGTCTGGCATTCAGTTGGGGCAACACTTGATGCAGATCGATGCAGATAGCTGCCAAGACACTTGGACTCGAATTGACCCGCCTTTCAACAAGTGCCGCTGTCACTTACCTTGTAATCAAATATATATATTTATATATAGTAGTATATATATATATAGTGAATCGTATAGCAGATGACAAGTGGAAGTCGGTCAGGTGACGAATGAGTTTGCAAATCTCTCTATTTTCGATTAGAGAAACGATTGCTCGAAACAAACATAAATTGATTAAATGTCAATCGGCTCACAATCAATTACAAAATGACAAATTTGACAAGCGAGTGTATGAGTCTATGTGTGTGTGTGTGTGTGTGTGTGTGTAAGTTGTTCCAAAACGGATGCAATGCGCATAATCTGGACAGTACGTCAAAGCAGCCATGCAACATGCAGCTGACAAGCGAGCTGGCAGAGGGAATCAGGGGGGGAGACACTTAAAAAAAAAATGGTACTGAATTTCAGAAAGTTCATACTCTTATTAGAAGGTTGAATTCTAAAATATAAAAGCCACTTTTTAAATATCTTAATGTGTAATTGTATTTATCTAAAATGTTGAAATAATATTTATAATTTGAAGGGATTTTTTTTTTTGTATATTTTATTATTAATAAAAATTTGTATTAAGATTTTATATTAATAAACATTAAATTTTTTTAATTATATTTAGTCAAATAAATTTTAAAATGTATTTGGGGACATTTATATTATAACATATTAGTCGAAAGAGCTGTTTTTATTATATTTAAATTTTCAGCATAATAAATTGGATTCTTTTAAGAATTATGGTTTTCATTTCTACTTCTTATGTATGCATTTTTTTATAATACAAAAATATTTCTAATTAATAAAAGAACCCCTTATTTAGCAAAAATGTTTACTTATGTTTAGAGATGGGAAGCAAGAAAAACTTTAGAATTTATCTTATTTATAAAATTCTATTAATTTTTTCTGAGTGTGGGAGGAACAGACTCAGTTCAGTGGACAGTGGACAAACTGTCAGTTGGAGAGCAGTTGAAATCAATGGCAAAGTTGATTTACGTGCGGTTGCCAATTGTGTTCAAATGGGGGCGCAATGTGGGCGGGGCACACTGGCCATATCGAAATGATTTGCTGGCCAACGACGACGACGACAAATGCAGCTAAACGAATTATGTCTAATGGCATTTCAGGTTGAAATGCGATTAAAATGCAATTTGAAATGCAAAACATTTAGCCAGCCACAACACATGTAACTGAGGTGTGGCCGGGGGAGAAGTGAAATGGTCTTGCAACTTTGTGGCAACTTGTGTCTATGCCGCACACACTTTAAAGATGCCTTTGTCAGACTGCCTCTTTTTTTGGCTGCCAGCCAATTTGATTTGGAAAGAGAAGAGAGCAAGACAAAGGCAAGTCAGCAAAAAACTGAGTTGCCTGTGGCATGTGACAGCATGTTGCAGCATGTGGCAGCATGTGGTTACAAATATGTGATGCGTTACCTGCTGACCAGACCAAGAGAAATTAGCTTTAAATGTTTTAGAACACGTTTAAATAACGCGAAACGCTTTTCTAATTTATGGCAAATGGACGACAATTAAAAGTCCATTCGAGACACAAAAACAACAGTTAAAGCCAAAATAGAAGAAGAAATGTGACAATTTAGTTTGCCAAGAAATGTGGTAAACTTTTTGTACCTTTGGCACCTCAGCATCAGCATCCTGCATCAGCCTCAAAATGTCGGCTGCATTGTCAACAAAAGCATAATTTATGCGTTTCGCCGTTTCGTCTGTTTGCCATTGGAGTTGGAATGGGAGAATGGGAACGGGAATGGGAACGGGAATGGGAATGGAATCGGGAGTATGGAAAGGGATCTGGGAATTGGCCAGCGAACTCAATGCTAGACAAGCGAACATGACAGCGGCTATGTGTCGTCTTCGTCTGCGGGAATTTCACGTGGAAAAAGTGCAGCCAGAAATTATTTTAATTAAAAGCAGCAATTCAAAAAACGAAAAAAAATCGGTATAAAAACTAAAAGCGAACAAAGAAATTGCACACTAAATGCAAACGAGGTGTTCTACACACACACACAGAGAGAAAAAAATGTTCAAGTCGAGAGTGCTCGTGTAGGAAAGAAAAGAATGCTCTGGTCGAGAGAGCTCATCGAGGAGCTATCCAAGACCCTAGTGCTCGAATATGAATATAAAATTTAAATTCGATTTTATCGAAAAAAATTAAACTGTTTATTAATTTTATGACTACCATTCACTTTCTCGATTATTTTATAATGAAGAATCCTTCATCAAATTTGTTGTCAGTTTAGTTTACAGCATTTTTTATATCATGTTTATGTAACTTATAACTTAATTTAACACTTATTCACTTATTCATATCTTAATTTTTTCTACCCATATCTGGAATCAATTTGCATATAACTAGAAACAAAAAAATAACAGTGACATTAAATTTATGATTGAACTAAAATCCTGTCTCAAAAAAAAAATAAAAATCTTTTAATATTTTTATCAATTACTTTTTAAAGAAAAAATTTGAATAATGTTTGGTTTTGAATTTTTATTTACAAATTGTCAAATGATAAAAGTTGAATTAAATAAAATTAAATTAATATTTTATTTAACAATATTTAACTTAACTATATCTCTTTGCAAAATTTTAATGTATATTTTTTATTAAAATCAACTTTTATAAAAGTGATTATTAGTTTGCAACTAGTGAATTAAAAAATAATCTTAAGCTGAAATATATATAAAAGAAATACTAACATCCAAATTCAATATATATATTTGTAAAAAAAATAAATAACATTTGAAATGGAGACAGCAAAAGACTTATTTTAAAGAAAATTTAAATTAAATTATAAAAATATAAATTGTAAAAAGAATAAATAATAAAGAAGATGAAATATAATTGTAGACAGTATTTTTGCTCAGTGTATACATCAAGTATTGCACGCAAGTTGCAGACGAGGTGTGCACACACACACACACACACGCACACACAAACAGAGAAAAAGTGCGATGTTCTGCACGATTTACGCACTGCATTTGTCATGATCTGTTTATTTTGATATATGCTAAGACGAGTGATTAATTTAGCCAACTCATGTGGCACATAGCTCTGCTGCCACTTTTGCTGCTGCTGCTATCACACACAGCGACAATCTATGCGTATTTAATGATGCCCCAAAATACTCCCACACATAGACAGATATATATATATATATATTTATATATAAATATATTCAAACACATATCGATTGGTATTTTTATGTGGCCATCACCTGTTGTCTGCTGCCTGCTTGTTCCCCCAAAAATCATTTGCATATCCATTCATGCAACCCCTGCAAAGAGTCTGTCGTTGTAGGTGTATCCCCGCATGTAATCAAATCAAGGCAAATGTTGCAAATGCCAGATGCGCCACACGCAGACACCTTACCAAACAAAAGTAACTCAAGCTGTAAATGTACACTGACAAAAAACCCATCAAACTCAATTGAAAAATCATCAATGGTAATTCAACTTACTATTGACAAAGGTCTTTTTCTAAAAAAGGCAATTTGTGCCTGTCTGAAAAGCAGTTTTATTCTTTGGTTAATTCCAGCGGAGCTTTTTTAAAGGTGCTTAAAAATTTTATTTTATTTTCTAAAAAAAAAATATTTGAATTTAAAAAATATGTATAATTGAGAAACAAGTTGAAATATAATAAAATTTATTTTTATAAACTATAAATAATTCCTTCTAAAAATGAGGGCTTTTATATATCTGTATTTATGGTAAAAAATGTCAAAAAATAATAAAAACAGAACTTAAAAATATTTTAATTCATTTATAAAAGACAGAAACAAATTTCTTAATCTAAGTGTACCTGTTGCGAATGTATCTGTAACTGTAACTGTATCTATATCTGTATCTGTATCTATGGCTGTTTTGTTACAGCAGCTGCACACACACAAACACACACACACACACACACACACCTTCACCGTACAATTTGATTTTATGTTTGCACACGCAGCAACAATTTGCCATTGTTTGCAAAATAATTGCAATCTACGCAGGCAGCTGAGACCCTCTTTCGAGCACTTCTCAAGAGTTGCGGGGTAGCTATAAAGATTGTGAGTTAGTGTGTGTGTGTTAGTAATGGCCAAAAAATGGATTGGCCAAAACTCTTATGGCACTCGTCGTCATCGTAGCTGGCAGCGGCAGCAAATTGGTCGAAAAGCCAAACAATTAGCGCGGAAACAATGGGCCCTCAAATATTGGTTGATGTTTTTGCTGCTGTTGCTGTTGTTGTTGTTGCTGACCAGCCTCAAAAATGGATTATTGCCAATGGGCATAAATTTACAGTTGTTTTTCTATGCGACCCGTTTTTATTTTGCTTTCTTTTTCCGCTTTTGTCAGCGCCCACAAAACAGCCAACAACTCGCATATGGCCAGAAAAACACGCTAGCAGAGCCCACAACTCAATATAAATTCTCTCTGTGTGTGTGTGTGTGTGTACGTGTGTGTGCGACAATTTCATACACCGGAAGTTCAGTCCATTTAATGCACGAATTTCGCGCCATTTTACGTAGCGCAACTTGGTGCATTTTGCATTCTTTTTTTTTGCCCACAGAGTGCCACTGTACAGTAAACACCATGCTGGTTGAACGAAGGCAAACAAAATAAAACCGCCCCAAAAAAAAAAAAAAACCGTATACCACAAATGATTTTCTGTACAAAATTCCAAAAAATATATGCCGCTTGAAGCGTTTCCGTTTTGAGGCTTGCACCATAAACAGAAAAACCAAAAAATGTGAAGTGCAATTCAGTTGCACTCTTAGAAAACGTTTAACTTAAAGCCAATTTCACTGCTGAAAAGCTAAAATGTTGTAGCACAAATTAATTGCAGTGTATGCAGTTTAAAAGTAATATGTGATTAGCATGCTGCACTTGTTGCACACAACCCTGTATGTGATTAACTTGCCTCACTTGTTGCAGAGAACCCTAATTATTTCAATTGAAGTAAAATTACAAGACTCAGAGATACCCTGCTTTTAAAATAACCTCTGGCTTGATATTGTAGACTGATGTTGATGTGCGTTGTCTTATCAAAATATTTGTAGCCTAAAATTGGGAAAATTATATAGGTTTGCTTTGGATATCTTGGTCAGCATTTGCACATTTTTCAAGAAATTAATAATACAAATTTTTATTTTGTTGTCTCCAATTAAAGCCACTAGAAAACCATATTTGGTTTTTTTCTTTTTTTATTTTAAAGGTTAAATATTATTTTAAACTTTTCAATCTTAATCTAAACTAATCTTTTTTTTTTTTGTATTTCAAGAATATTAAATATTAAACTCTGCAATCTTGAACTATTCTAATCTTAGTTATTATTTTTAACTTTTTTATTTCAAGAATATCAAATATAATATTAAGTTATTCATTCTTTTCTTAAATACTCATCAAAGCAGATTTAAAAATGTATTAAATTGAAAAGTGCACAACAGCTAAAATTAACAATCTATTAATTAATTCAACACTTTCAAATCTCTGCTCAGACTTGCCACATCTTAGCAACATGTTGGCCATAATCCAATTATGCACTTCAAACAATATCGGGCTTAAAATTCAAGGGGCGGGATGCGGGATGCTTAAGGCAAACCTTTTGGCTATAGCCATTATGAGCGTTATGGCCACCTTAACAATTAAGCGTAATTTGAATAATCAAAAGCCAACAAACAACAACAACAACAAAGCCAACAAGAGCAACTGGCAAATTCCAAGTCGCCGTGCAATAAAAACTTTGCCAACCATCGAACCTGACAATAAATTTCGTTGTGGCAACAACAACAACAACAACAACAAAAACAGCAACAACAACAAGCTGAACTAATGAAAGTAAGTCCAGAGCAATTTTGGGCGGGGCTATTTGTAAGAAACTTAATTGAAATAATTTTGGCTGCCTGCCTGGGTTGGGTTAAGGGTGCGAGGGTTCTGTGGCTCGAGGGTGCGGGGGTTCGAGGGTTCCTCATAAAGCTCTTGGCCAAAGTTTTCGCTACACAAGCAACGCAATCAAAGTGCAAACATTTTAGGAATGCTTGTTGAGGGTTGGGGCAGAAGAAGTAATTTACCTATAAAATATGTGCGTGGGATTCGATTAAACCCTATTTAGTTTATAGAGAAATGTGTATTTTGTTTCTGGATGGTTGTAAATATTTTATTGCTCTACAAACGAAAGCTGCCTCAAATGCCTGAAAATGCACAAATGCACAGCAAGCGCAGTCAAAATATTTATTGTGAATATTGTGTAGAAAATTAGTTGATAATTATCGAAATGTTCAAAATTAATCTGCAAACGAAAGCCAAAGCAATAAAAATATGATAATTAGTTAAATTTAAAAAAAAAAATTAATATGATGATAAAAGCAGATGAATGGCAAATACTTGAAGATGGAATCACTAAACTATAAAATACATAGAGTTTTAAAAGTGATTTTTAGCTCTAAAATATTGACTTTTATTAAATTTGCTATATGTTTGATGGGGATAAGTTTTTCTGCCTGCTAAATAATTGTATAAGAACCCATTATACCCTTTTTAGCCATATTTAGTAGCATAAAAATGCAATAATTATCTTAAAGTCGATATATATTTTGTAGTTACTTTAATTGTTTATTTAATAGATCTCAATAACAATACGAAGGTTGTCTGAGGTAGTAAAAACAATCAACAGCATATTGCTGACATCAGTAAAGAAAATGTCCTTAAAGAAAGTATTTATCCTTCAACTTTTAAGCTGCTTTCTTTCTCTGAATATCTTTCAGTTTAGATCTAGCTGAATGAGTTGGCTACTCTAATGCAAATTAATGAGCAAGTGGGTCGAGACTGACTGACTGACAGATAGTCAGCCAGTGGGAGCTGTGTGTTTAGCTAGGTGAAGTAATTGAAAGCTCTTTGCTTGGCACACATGTCCCATATCATTTCAAGTCATCCTTCAAGAGAAAATGCCGCAAACATTTCAAAGCCAAAGTTTCGTAAATAAAGCGCAAAAAACCCGCTGGCTATTTGTGCGCCAAACTCCATAAGATATATGTGTATATATAAAAATACACTAAAAAAAACCAAAATCGCTAACTTTCTGAAAATTTGTAAAACCTATGAAATGAGCTGAATAATTTCTAATGATATGAAAAAATTTCTTTAAATTAAAACAGCTTGTCGTAAATCGGAATTTTCAAAAGATGTTTTGGTTTTTAATTTTTTAAAAATATTTTCTAATATTCCTTTTTCTCTCTGAAGGAGTCGCACATGAAAAATATTAAAATATAACAGTTTTTTAATGAGGAAGCAACAAAAATATATTTTTAAAATTGCTAGTACATTATTAAAATAAACAAAATTATTTTTTAGATTTTTAAGAAGTTTTCCCTGAAATTAAGAAAATAAAAACATTGGTTTTCATAAATATATTTTAATAATAAATAAAAAATAGAATTTGGCTAGGTGCAAATAGTATGGCTAATCAGTGCGAAATATTCTTTAAGTGTATATATACTCATATATACTCAACTCACCTCAAGATATTTGTATAGATGAAGAAAGTTGAAACGCGTTGAAGCATGTTGCATGTTCTAACGAATTGCCGCAAGCAATTGCCTAAGTTTGAGTGTATCTTTATCTGTATCTGTATCTGTATCTCTATCTGTATCTGTAGCTGTATTTGTATCTGCATCCCTTTCAACATGCTCATTAGAATTCATTATAAATTTTCCACAGCGCAAACTAAGCAAACACCAGGGTGGGGGGAAGGTGAAGAGGCAGGAGTTGGTGGCTTGAAGCCAGCCAAATAAATAACCAACACCTGTTTGCCGTTTTTGCCAGTTGCTGCGGCATTGTCTGGTTGCATGCCACAAGCAAGGCAGTCAGCGGCTTATATCATATTCCTGGCCATTGTCCGGGCCGCGCAACGTGAGATAACTGCAACCGGATATTTCTATTAGTGGCAGGCAGCCACCGACTGTGGCAGGCGGTGAGGATTCGCGTTATTTATGCGTCGCGCTGCAACGTTCTAATTTATGTTGCAGCTTGCAGCCAGCAATTTGTGGCCAGGCTTATTATAACAATTATGATTAGAGTGGCAAACAACACAAAACATGCAACATGCAACATGCAACACACACAATATGCTAATAACAGCGAGCATTAAAGTCGGACTAAATTAGTTGAAGGCAGCAACAGGAAGAGGAACAGAGATGAAAGGACGAAAGGACTCGCTTGGCTTATTTAACTTAAACGCAAGTTAAACAAGCAACAAAAAAGAAGACAAAAAAAAATACAAACGAACTGAAATACATTCGTCGTTGGCAAAGTAAACGATTAAAATATGCACAACACGAGTAAACATATTTTCAAGAAGTAAATATCCTTGAGGAACAGCAGCAGTATCAGCAGCAGCAGCAGCTACACTCACAAAAAAAAAATCGATCTTAAACTAATTTCTAGTTCTCGTTTTAATTAAAATTTTTTAACTAAACGACTATAAAATTTCTTTAATTTTGACGGGTTTATATTTATTTCTTGAAAGTGTTTTATATTTTTTTAAGAATTAATATGCTAAAAAAAAAAACAAAAAATATGAAAAATATTTTTAGAGTATGTAATTTTTATATTTTTTTTAGCAATTAAGTTGCTAAAAGTAAAAAATACGAATCAATATTTTTAGAGTAAAAACTTTAAAAAATTGAGTAAAAAGTAATTAAATTTGAGCTCTCTAGCATTGCTGATTTTCTTGTGGATTTTCTAAATTTTTTCAGAATTTCTGCATTTGTTAATTTCGCTAAGTGTACCAAAATTCAGGAGCGCATGAAATGTATTTAAAATATGCCAAGTGGCAGACGTTTTGAGGCAGCCAGCTGAGTGTGGGGCGTGGCCAGGTCTAGGTCTGGTTGTGGACTCCGTTGTTGCACGTAGCAACGGCGACGACAGCAGCAGGCAGCAGGCAGCAGGACGAAGGAAGTGCCAGACGAGGACGAAGTCGAAGATGCTGCACGTGGGCACAAAAGGCGCAAGGTAAATAAATATTGTAGCACAAAATGCGAAGATGCCGACGAAGACGTTGAAAAGTTGAAAGGCAAACGGTGTTGTTACCCCCCACACACCCTCTTCCCCTTCTCCAGCACGCCTGTCGCACACTCTCAAGTTAAGATACTTACAAGGATTAAAGAGTCACTCAAGTTAAATGCATTGAAAATGAAGTAAAAGAAGCGTATAAATTCTACCGAAAGTTGCTCAAGTGCTCAAACTGAATTGGCAGAAGGTGGTTGGATAGGGGAGGGGGGGGGGGAACTGGTGTGTGTGTGTAGGTGTGCAGAGTGTGTGTGGGTGTGTGTATTTCTGTGTGCTTGTTAGCTTATTTTTTCCTCCTTATTTTTTTTTTGGCTGTGTTACTTTTAATTTTACTCGCAGTTTATTTAATTTTGTGCTTTTTATTCCGGCAACGTCTTCTCGCTGCTGCTTTCTGCCTGTGCTGCTCGCTTCTCAATATAAAGTGGCAGTTGTTGATTTAGCGGTATTTAAATTGAAGCAACTTAGTTGGATTACGTACAAGCTGCTTGCGGTTAACCACAAATGAGGCGCCACTCAATGTTGCACAGTCTATGCTGCGCCGTGGAAATGCGAACTACGCTTGCCTCATCCACTTGAATAATTGCTCTGGATAAGTTGGGAGCTATCAATATTGATGAGTCGTTCAATTCAACTGGTTCTCAGAGCTTCTTATTAAATACTGTTTTTTATTTCTCGATCTTTGGTAATTTATTGTTTTTATGAATAAATTTTGCTTATCATATTTCAGTTGTTTCATATTCTATTTCAATTTGAGAGGAAATTAAAGGACCTATAAATTTAAGTATAACTATTATTAGATTAGGTTAGGTTGAATTCCAAAATTTTATATATATAAATCTGATTATTAAAATTGTGCTCATAAAGGAAGGTAAATTACAACTACTACTAATACTACTACTAATACTACAACTAATACTACTACTAATACTACTACTAATACTACTACTAATACTACTACTAATACTACTACTAATACTGCTACTAATACTACTACTACTCCAAATATTATTAGCTTATATATACCACAATTTCAAATGCACAACAAACATGTTTTATCTGAACTTTAAATTAGTTATTTCTCAATTAAAAGCATTGTTTTAAGTTTACCTAAGCACTTTGTTTTTTTTTCAAGTATTTTGTAAAATTACATAAATTAAATTAAAACTTCTTGTTTAAAATTTTATGCAAATAAAATCGATTGTTTTTAGGCTTACTAATTTCTTTCTTTTCTTCTTTCTCCTTTCCGGTTTTATCTGCTATCTCAGCCATGGCCAAAAGAGCTCCAAAAAACAGAGACTTTAAATTAAAATGTTTTATTGTATTTTAATATTTAACTAACCACAATTAGTAAATCTACTATGTATTCAAAATTTTGGATTGATGATATCTGCTAGTTAATCGACCTCGACTATAAAGTTCTGACTTATTTCTCAATTAAAAGTGTTGCATTTAAGTTTGGATAATCATTTTGTTTTTATCAAACTTGATAAAGTGTTTAGTAAAAATACTGCTTTGACTAAATATCAATTAAATTAAAACTTCTTGTTTAAAATTGTATGCAAATAAAATCGATTGTTTTTAGGCTTACTAATTTTTCTCTCTTCCTCTCTCTTTCTCGATTTTATCTGCAATCTGAGCCATGGCCAAGAGAAAGCAACAACAATTAACGGATTTTTATTGCATTTTCACCGCAACGAGCAATGCATCATTCAAAAATTTGGTCAATAGAGACCGCAGCACATTTAATATACATAAGCCACTGAATGTGGCCAGCCTATCAACAGTCCAGCAGATCCCGCTCCCTCCCTGCTCCTGCTCCTGCTCCTGCTCCTGATGCTGCTCCTGATGCTGCTGCTGCTGCTGCTCCTGCTGTTGGCATTCCCTATAGGTATTTTATTATATATCAGCGGACGGCGATCGACGGCGAAAGAAGCGTCAGAAAGGCCCGCGATTTAATAATATAAAAGCAATATTTTTGTGAGCGAAACAATAAAGTCGGCCTGTCATTGATTTATTTGTCTGCTGCGTGGCCAACAACAATAAACTCAGCGCGAAATGCACTCGCACAATGCACACACGCACACACACACACACACACACACACATACACACAGAGTGGCACACTCGAAAAGTGGGTACCGGTAGACCACCTCAGCGAGGTGGGGCAATGGGCACCACCGATGGGCACCAGTTTCAGCAGTTCCTGTTCCCGTTCCAATTTTCTCTCGCACCCTCAAACATAATTCATTTCCGCTTATTGTCAGCGCCGCTTTTGCATTTAAAATAACACACACACACATACAAAAACCACAGCGAAAAATCTCAAGTGTAAAAATACTTTTATATTTTCGTATCTATATATATATATATATATATATATATATTTATAGGGAAAAAACTGCACTGGCAGGACAATGCAGGTAAATTGAGCGCAGATGGCGCTTTGGTCCTTTATCCTTTGTCCTTTGTAATAAAGCTCGGCAACAAATTGACGCGAATGCAAATAAAAATGCACGACTCATTGAACAATTGCCAGACACTGCATACACTCAGAAAAACAACAACGCAAACATATATAGAAAATATGCTTTTGATGCCAAGCGTGGCTCAACTTATTAGTCAGTGTGAATATTTTTTGTTTTTGTTTTTTGAAAAACAGAATTTAATTCCAGCTTCGATTTCTCTAAATATATCAAAAAAGGTTTATAATTTGCAGTGCGTTTTTTTTTAATTGTGTATAAAGAATTTATATTATTTTTTATTTCTTATTTAGATTATTATACAATTTTAGTGTTTTGAAATTTTTATAGTTTATAAAACTAAATTAATAAGCTTATAATTTCATTAAGCTAATTTGCTCTAAATTCGAATACAGAAATTCCAGAAAGCAAATTTATAAATATTTACAAAAACTATTTCTTAATCAATTAAAGCCCGGCTAATTTTTTGAAAGTTTTTCGTATATTTAGAAATCATAAAAAATATCATAAAATGCTAATAGTTTTCCAAGCAATTCTAATTTTATGGCGAGTCTTTAAATTGCTCAATGGAACACTCCAGCTCCAGCCGCTGGGCCTTGTCCCCTTTCTGCTACTTTTTCCAACTCCTGCTCCGCTTCATTGAGCACTCAACGGGTGCTGGACTTGAGGATGACATAATTAAATCCATGCACTAATTAAATTTCCCAAAAATGTATGCAAATGCCGGCAAATAAAGCGCTCAACTTTCTGCCAACTACCTTAATTGCTTGAGATAAGCCGTTAGACGGGGCGCATACGTAATGCAAATTATTTTCAACATTTCACATTTAATTGCAACTCGCTCGCCGGACATGTCCACCTCCCCCATCTCCCCCTACTCCACGCCCCCACAAAGGGACTCACATTCATTAAGCAACCCTCGAGCGGGTTTTGGTGTGTGTGCGAGTGTGTGTGTGAGTGTGTGTAGATTTTTGGGCGGTCAAGTATCCTGTGTCCCATGTCCGAAATGCGGCATACATCGCATACCAGCTGGAAATTAAGTTTTCGCATTTTCCATCTTCTTTTTTTTACTGTTTTTTTTTTTTGGTTTTTTCCTCTTACGGCATTTTTGGCCTAAAAGTCCAGTTGATAATCCAGCATAATGCGCTTTTATTTGAAATAATAATGTTGATGCCGACATCGGTCTGGGCTCATTAAATGCGAAAAAACCAAAGAACCCAAATCTCCTTTGCCTAGGTGTAAACGTATGTAAGCCACCGAGTTGGCGCTTTGTAGATACCCTGTAAAAATTAATATTGATAAACAGGGTTTTATGTAGTTGGTGACATACAGACAAAAGCATTGGGATTAGGATTAGCAGACGAAGCGATTTATTATGTTTGTCTGTCTATATAAATAAGACCATCTCAGAGTCGATAAAAACTAGAGACTCGCAATTTGGAACATTTATTTTCGCATAATTGAAAATAGGCAAAATTATTTAATTTTATCGATAACTGAAGCCGTTTTGTGAATATCGTTACAAATCGATATTTCACACAGATTTAAAATAAATAAATTAAATACGCAGATCAAGTATATAAAGAATAAATAAAAAGAATCTCAGATTGATTTTTATTCTCTCAGCAAATATATTTTACAGTTACACATATTCAATGCATTTATATAAACCAATTCAATATCATTTATGAGTCTAGTTTTTCGTAATTATCAAGAATTTTTTCAATTCGCATTTCAAATTTCATTTCCATATTTAATTTGACTTAGAATATGTTTAAAGAATATTTAAAAAAAACATTTTAAAACTTGTTTGTATAATTATTCCCTAGAAATAATTTCATTATAGTGTCTTATAAAGGAAACGATTAATTCAAACATCTATAAATTTGATAAAGCTTTTATTTATTAATTATAGAATCAAATTTATTATTACTTAATTTATCTATACCAAAACTTTTAATAAATTAAATAATTTAAATTTGTGCTGCCTTTGTTTCACGTTTACTTTTACCATTCGCTTGTAGAATGGGCTTTAATCAACCCAATAAGTTGAACAGTTGTTTGCAGGGTATTTGCTAGTCGAGCTCTTTCGACTGGCGCTTTTTTTGGCCAAGGGTTAGGATGCTGAGCTCATTGTCAACCGCAAAATTGTTGCATGAGGTGTCAAAGTTCATATAATATCCCCCAACCTCTGCCCCTCTGTCAGAGCTCATATTATTCCGCTGCCCACAATTCCCCCCCCTTCGTCTAGCAGCAGTCGAAATTAATTTCAATGTCCGGCCATATGTGTGTGCCGAGTCCGAGTTCATCTGCTGTTAATACCACCCCACACACCCCCTCTGGCAGTGCATAAAAACGTATGTTTAATTGCGAACATTTTCCAGCAAATTAAGTTTGATGCCAGTTTTGGATATGGAACCGGGCAAACCGGGAACCAGAGAGGACCTTAAAGTTATGCGCCGTGGCGACATAAATATTTCTGAGGTGTAAATTGTTCAAATGCCTTTTGCGAGATGACTAACGCAGGCGCATAAAATTTAAATGACTCAAGGGGTGTATAGGGGAGGGGGCTATAGGTGTGGATGGGTGTGTGGATGGGTGTGTGGGTGTATTTGAGCGGTTAACCAGAGCCACAATAAATCTCACGAAAAACGATTTAAAATTTGGTGCTTTCACTCGAGACAGATGCATGTGTCTCTGTAAGTATATATATATCTCTATATTATATATATATTTATGTATATATACACTCAGAAAATTAATCGAAATTCAAATATGCATTCCAAAATAATTTCTAAATATAATAAAACAATTTTCTAAAAATTAGAAAGGCTTGTTTGAAATTTTATTTGTTGGTAATAATTTTCATTGTGTTTAAATTAATTTGTAAAAATTTTAATGCAGCACTGATTCTTAGAATATATGATAATGAAATATAATCTCCTGACTTTTATATTATTATATATATTCTACTTGGTAACTAAATGTTCCAGAATAGAGATATAGATATAGGGAATAGACTCCTAAATATCGTTAAATATGTTTTATTAATTTATTTCAACTATGTAAATTTAGTTTACATATATTATGTAAAATCCTTAAAATCAAACAATATATGTAAATATCTAGTTTTTGAATTTGATGTACACACAGATAAAACAAAACTTTTAGTTTTTCCATATGTTAAAAATATTTAATCTGATAATTTTGTAGAAAGCCAGTTTTAGAAATTTACTAGCTGCATAATAAGGTAAACTTTTAAAATTGAGTGCGATGGTTTTTCTAAGTGTATTTATATTTATAGTATATAGTTCCATAATCCCTTTGGCCCAACTGCTTTCTTAACTTTCAGCTTTGGCAAGCAAAATTCTTGCGGCGTTGCCTTTTTGGTTGCCTCTGAATGTGTCCCGAAAATAATTTATCATTTTCACTTTGAGTTTTGTGTGAAAACTCCAGTGTGTGTGTGTGTGTGTGTGAGTGTGTGTGTGTCAGCCAACCACCCCCTCTTGAGCTTGTCACCACATTTGTGCTACCTTTTTGTGTGGCTTAAAGTTTTGTCAACTGTTTATCGTTATTTAAAGTTGTTGTTTTTATTTCTGGCATCGTTTTCGATTTTAATTTGCATAGTTGAAATGCCATTTTGGCCATTTTGGCCATTTTGGCCATTTTGGCCATTTCTGCAATGGCTTCCGACCAGCAGAACTCACACACCACCTGCCTGGCAAAGAGTGGTTTCTGGTCTGTGAAATACCTCAACATTAAAATGCCATTAATGCATTTGCGTAATGTTGTGTGTAATATTCGAGGCCGGTTCGGGCCTTGCCCCCCATTTTGGGCACACCTCATTGAAAGCCCATTAAAGTGACTTATGTGTTGGGCCAAAAGCAGCAGTAGCGGGCATACCCCGACTCCAATTGGAATTCCATATTGCAATTGGAACTGCATTCTCCATTTGCTCCATTCGCATGTAAAAATTGCATTAAAAGCGTGGCAAGGGTATTTTTTTTTTTTGCCTGGAGTTTGTCTTATCAGCAGGCTGCTGGCATTGGCATTGGCATTGCTGCACCCCTCCATCCACCCTCTGTTGGCCAACCCCCCCAGTCGCGACACATTTGCCTGACCATAATGAGCGGCAATTACCGCATTGGCCGCAATTTGCATTACACACTGCGAAAATGTTGCAATGTCCGCGAATCCGAGTGCACTCCGAAGGAGGGGGTTGTGAGTGGGAGTGTCGGTAGGGGGAGTGTCGGTAGGTGTGTGTGCGTGTGTAAACACTGTGCAATCTTTTATCAACAGCAGCAACAACAACAACAACAACAGCAACAGACATGGCAATGCCAATAGGAAAGGGCAATATTTAATTGCGCCTACTTAAACGCTGAAGGGAAATGCAATAAAAACAAAAGTTAAAATCAGTCTACGCACTTGTAGGAGTATATGAATATATATATATATATTTATATATATATATTTATTTGTTGGTATTTTAAATTACACGTGTCTTATCTATAATGCAGTTAAAGGTAACTAAATTATTCTGGCTTTTAAAATGGTGAATTGAGAAATATATTTTTTTATAATTACGAAATTTTACATTTCTACGAATTTCAGGAATGCAAATGTAAATTTGAACGGATTTTATTTTTATAAGCTTTAGCATTGTTCTAGTTTTATATATGAGTTCTAGAAATTAATCTGATTTTATTTATTTTTTGACTTCTTTATATGTTTATCATTGATTTAATAATTGGGAACCATTTTCTCATTTTTGAACAGACCAAGAGAGGTAAGTACTTCTAAAATATAAACTTCTTATTAACACAACATAACAAAAACATAATATGTAAATAATTTATTAGAATAATAATCGAAAAAAAGCACAGATCATGTAAACAAAAATAATAAAATATACTCTACAAACTCTAATAAAATACACACTCAAAATGAATTAATTTTTTAGCATCTTCTTTAAATGGTTACTTAAAAAAGAGGAAAAATGAATAAACTATTTTAATGTCACTATTTTAAAATTCCAAAATTCTTCAACAACTAGTAGAAAGTGTTTTTCATTACTAATTAAAAAGATTTGCTTAAATTATTGTTTAATAAACTTAAATTCGGTGCACTTGATTACTAAATCTTTGACAAACTTTTATAAATATTTATTAAAATTGTAATTCAATTCAGAGGCGCAAACTTCAATTTACCAAACTTAAGTTTATATGCCAAAAGACACTTTCACTTGCCGCCTTGCAGCGGAAATGGGCACATCTGCCGCAGCTCAAGACCAACTCCAAGTCCAAGTCCAAGTGCAAGTCCAAGTTGAAGGGGCAGCAACTAGTTTTTGGGCACAAGTTGAGGTCTAAACAAACTGAACTCAAACTGAAACTCAATTCTCGCACAACAATGCGTTCATAATTACAAACTGGGAGAGGGGGTAAAGAGAGCAAAACTAAATCGAATCAAATCAGAAACTTTAAATCTTTTGCAGCAGCTGCTAAACACTGGACTTGCCACACTTGCCACACTGGCCCACCTACCTCCCATTTTGGTGGACACGGGCTCATTCAATCGTCAGTTCCAGCAATTACACGCATTTTGCGCAATTTAAGCCAAATGCTAACGACAGCTAACACAACCAGCCGGCAACCGGCAAGCGACAACCGACAAGCGACAACCAACAACCAACAACCAACAACCAACAAGCAACAAGCAACCTTTGCTGCACCTTCGACCAGCTGAAGCAAATAAAACAAGTAGGCGTGCAAGCTCTGACTGAACTCGACTATGAGATACCCTGCAGTCAGCTATCTATGAAATAAAATGAATATTTTTTATGTCAAATTTAGCATTAGTCAAAATATAAATATAAAATAATTAAATTAATAATTCTCATCAAATATTACAGTTTTTAGTTTAATTACTCAATTTTGTATTTAACTAAATATTTAATTAATTAATTGATAATCGTTAATCGATATTAAATAGAAATATGCTTATGTTTTGTCTTTACTTACTCAGCGCAAATAAAATTGACACATTTGATAAATAGAGCAAATTGCACACCCAAATGTAAGCATGCATGGAAGTGCTCTTTTTTCGTATGACATTCTCAGGTCTAAGGCACACAATCATTTAATCCAACTTACACACTTTCTATGGATTTCAGGGTATAAGCAGATACAGGGAGAGGAGAGCCACCAATTCCCCACTTGTGGGTGTGTGGACAGGACGAGGAGCAGAACCAGGACGAGGACCAGCCAGGCGTTTGATGAACAAAAAGTAGCATACTGTAAATCAAAAAGTAACTTGCCGTGCGGATGTCATTCGTTGCAGATCGTTCGAGCGCAAAATTTAACAATGACACAAACACAAACTTTGAAAACACAACAACAAAAGCTGCGTAGAACATGATGACGCACGCAGTGGATACACACACACACACACACAGCCACACACAAGATAATACCTTACACACACCTACAACACACACACACAAACACACACACACTTACACACATGGCCAGCCATTGACTTTGGCTTTTGGCATAGGGGCAAAAAGTTGCTCATGCAGAAGCTGTCATGTCCAGCACTCAAATTTCTAATGCTGGCCTAAAGGGCTGTGCGGGCTGTGTGTGTGTGCGAGTGTGTGTGCGAGGCAACACTTAAAAGTCACACGGGCGTGGCAAGTTAAATGAAATGCACATTGATGCGGCATTTGTGTGTCCTTTTGCCTGCTGCTGCTGCTGATGCTGCCACTGCTGATGCTGCAAGTGACAGCGGCAAGAGAGAAGCAGAAGCAGAAGAAGAAGCAGAACTAAATTTCTTATGGGGAGAGAGAAGGATAAGTGTAACTAAAATTTGTATAGATTTCATATGTTATAGGCAGGTGTGTGGAACTGTCTCCCAATTGACAGCAGTAAGAAAAAAAGAGAAGTTTGCTAGAATTCCGATGAAGGAGAGAAGGAGAAGCGAGAAGTGAGAATTCGTATAGGAAAAGAGAGAAGGATAAGCGTAATTAAAATTTGTATATGTGACACTTGTTATAGGCAGGTGTGTAACACTCCCTTCCACTCTGCTGGAATTTGTCTAGAAAGAGAGAGAAGGATAAATGTAGCTAAAATTATATATTCTTTTTTACTCCCAGCAGAAAAATGTAAATAGATTTAATACTGAAAGAGATTGATTTGTGTAGACATATTAAGGCAGGTGTTAAACATTCACTTTATCTCTCTTTTACAGAGAGAGAGAGAAGGATAACAATTCATACTGAAAGAGAGAGAGAGAGCGAAAGAGTGAGAAGTATATGTGCAATTAAAATACGTTTAGAAAGAGCAGGAAAGAAGTCTAGCTAAAATTAGCATATATTATTTCATAGTATTTTCTTTCCATTTCGCTGGAGTAACAGCTGAAAAAGAAGGATAAGTTTATCTTAAAGAAAGAGAAGGATAAGTGTAATACTGTCCTTCTCACTCCCAATCGCGCACTCTTTCTCCCTCAGCTGATTCTCTCCTCGACATAATTAAGAATGAGAAAAAGTTAAAGATAATTTCTTATTTAATGCAAGTAGGATAAATAAAGCTTAAATTCGTTTAGAAAACTTATCCTTGATAGGTATGAAGCACTTTCTCTCGCTTTCCCTCTTGCTAACTCTTTCTCTCTCTCTTCCTCTGGCTACATTTCTTACAAAGTGATATAAATGCAATAATGTAACCCCCCCAAAAAGGAGCAACCTGTGGCAAGCAAATGGCAGCAGCTGGCATGCAACGAAACTCTTGCTTGCCACAAGCAAACTCCAAGTAAAAAATGTCAATCAATAACGGTAACGATAACATTGTCAGCACAGGAATAAAATAAACTGGGAGGTAAAACTTTTTTGTACTAATTTCATCTACTTTTTGTATACACTTCCCACTTGATCGAAGTAGCAATTTGAAAAAATCAAAATCAAATAAAACCAAAAATCACATTCAAAGAAAATACAAATTTTGCTATATAACTCATAAATAGAAAATTAATTTAGCTAATCGCGTAAAATTCTGTTATGCTTCGGTAAATTTAGGTTAAAGGGTATAATTATATTGTATATAAAATATATAACAGATAATAGAAAAAAATAATAATATAATTAAACATTTTCTGGGGGTATTTATTTTCAAGACTAATTCAACATTTTATGCAAGGATGGGGAAAGCTCAGAAAAAAACCCGATTAAGTTCAAAATTAATAAATAGTTGGTATAATTTAGTCAAACCGGCAAAAATCAATTTAATCAATACTATTTATCAATTATATAAGTTAATAGCTAATTAATATGGTACAATAAAATACAGATATTTAAAAACAATAACTAATTTCCATATTAAGCAATATCTATCTCTTATCTATCTTATCACCCGCCAAAATAATACAAAAAGTATAATAATAAAAATTATTAACTAAATAATTTAAAGGGTACTTTTGACTACAGTTTAATTTTTTCTAATACTCAATGGTTTACCATCTCTTTTTTTTGCAAATGTGTTGCATATGTGGCAAGAAAGTTGCAAATACCCCAAACACTGTTTAGGGTAACAAAACGTTGCAACTCTTTGGCTAGCAATTTCAATAAATTTCGCCGCCTGTTGACAAGCCGCAAAGTGTGCTTTAAAAATGGCTTAGCTGTTGTAGCACGTGTGTGCTGTGTGTGTGTGTGTGTGTGGCAGACAGAGGACAAGGCGAGGCAAACGCGATTTTTATCGCAATTCAATAGAGTTTCCGTTACATTAGGCGACGGGCTTTTGGTTTTGTCTTGGTGCGGAACTAAAAGCGCCATATTTGTATCCGTTCGACGTGTCAACGTGTATTGCTTCCGTTTGTTGTTTGTTGTTGGTTGTTGTTGTTGTTGTTGTTGTTGTTATTGTTTGCTTGTTGTTTTTGTGTTCAGCAGGCGGTGCACCTTGCCAGCCAGGGCCAACAGACAGGCCAACAGACAGGCGACAAGCAGTGGGTTAAAAGCGTTATTGAAATTTTATGTTGTCTGCGATTTTGGGACTTGGGATTTGCGTCTTTGCTGGCAGCTGATTTATGGCCTGTCTTTCATATCGAGAGTTCACTTTAAGCGGCACAATCTTAAAGCGCTTTTTGCCTGCTCTGATTATATGCCACCCCCTCTTAGCTCTTTAGGGCGGATGCGGGGGGTGTATATCTGTCAAAGGGTTGGTTTATCTTTGGTCTGGCATTAATATAGAATAAAAAACCAAAAAAAAAAATACTTTTCACTGGTTTTATTTTTCTTTGAGCTCAGCAAATTGAATTAACGTGCGCGCTTTCCTCAAATGTCAATTTCTTGACTAGCTAAGGGGGTGGGGCAAGGGGTAACTGTGAGGGTGGGTGATGGTGCACACTCAGAAAAAAATCAACCCTAATTAAAAAATATTTCCTTGTTTCTAAGAAAATCATCTTTGAATATAATAAAAAAAAATCTTTAATTAAGAAACATTTCTTTATTAACAATTATTTCTAATTTTCAGAAATACATTTTTCAATTAAATTCTATATAAAATATTCCTATTCCTATTCAAATGCAAATTAAATGAAATTAAAACACATTGTAAAAAATGTATTTATTTCATTTACATTTGAACTCACTTTACCCACAAATAAAAAAAGCAAAAACAAGGTTTCCAAAAATTCGGAATAAAAAGGTGCCAAAAGTATGACGAATTTCTAGGTCAAATTTTTTTCTGAGTGTATTCACCTTGAGGAATCCAAGCCTCATTAAAATTCCGTTTGGACTTGTCGTCTGTTTTGTTTACCTTTTGAGAAATTAAAAATGCAAAATGTGAAGCAGACGCAAGCAGATGCCACTTTCAACTTTCAACTACTTTCTTGGTGCATGCCACATCGAGTGTGGCAAGACAAGGCAAGACAAGGCAAGGCAAGTCAGCTGAATTATTTATGGCACTTGCCGCACACTGAAAACCGTAACAGCAACAGATTACAAGATTAAATTATTGTAACAAGCGCATTACGTAACTGCTTTGCATAATTTACCGCTAGAAAAGCCAGCCAGAAACCAAAAAAAAAAAAAAACACCTAAAAATGAAAACATTCATCTTGAGCTTAAGTCGCTAGGCGACAGCAAGGATAGGGAGAGGGGAGGGAGGAGAGGGTGCTACGTATGTAGCTAAGTCAATCTTAACCGGGCCTCTATATATATATATATATATAATGTATATATGTATATAGCTGAGGTAGATAATATAGCTTCAAAATACAAATAAAACTTTCACTTTGCTTTTCATTTTTATCAGAGAATTGAAACAGTTTTTGTGCATGAAATAATGAAATCTCTTCTTGATTTATTGCTTTATTTATTTATTATTTTTAAATAAATATAGAATAATGTCAATATAATATAAACGTTTTGCAAGTATATTGGAAGTTGAATATTGCCATCGGTTCCCACCTTTATTTTAATCTGCCCATAAAAATCTTTTTCTTTGGTTCCATTTAAGTGTTGTTTTGTGTCTTTCAAAAATTTGCATCTTAACTTTAGATTTTCTTAAGTTAATTACTTAATCATAAAAATAATTTTTAGTATTTGATTACATTTTTTTGTAGGAGCTATATTTATTTTTTTACCTACTGTAAATTTATCTATTTTGTCTATAAAATATTTAAAATAAATATTCTTTTTACGTTTAGCAAGCAAAAAGTGTTTGTTTTTCTAAGAGAAATATTGGTGCTATTTCTTTGACCAGCATTGTATAGATGTATAGATATAGGCGACACTGACAAGTGAAGAGGTCCCACAGGTCCCACTGGGCGTATGCGCAACCAGCGGCAACATTTTTGTTTACAACAATTTGTCACTGTTGTTGTTAAGCGGCCGGATTGCAGGCACTGCTTATATGTGTGTGTATGGTGTGTGTGTGTGTGTGTGTGTGTGTGTGTGTCTTTCACGACTGTCTAATTTGCATTTTAATTTAATTTTTTCCATACCGCAAAATGTCAACAGAAGAAAAGGCCGCAGACGCAGCAGCTCGCCAAAGTCAAGTCACTTGCAGACACGTTCTTGCAACGCGGCCGGTGGCAGGGGCATGTCTTCCAGTAACAGCTCAGGTCTTCAGTTTGTTTGTCTACACTTTTTTATATTACTTGGCGCACTTTTAATTGAGTCTTGCATATGCATGAGCAACATCAGCAGCAGCAACAGCAGCAGCAACAGCAGCAGCAACTTAATTAATACGAACTCTGAACTTCAATTTCAATTTCGAATTCAACTTCAACTTTTGCTTGGCTTATTTTCTTCGGCTTTAATTTTTTGTCCATCTTTGAACTTTGAGCCGCTGGCAAAATCAATGCGAATGCGAATCGTAAAACTTTCATCGATTGCCCAAAAACCATAAAATGACAACGATATCGTCTGCCGCATAAAATTATGACTGCCAGCAGCAGGCGGGCAGCAACTACAAATAGAGAGGATACTCGACTAGGAGATATCCTGTAAATGGGTATCTGATTTGTATTTTAAATAAAACTCCACTACTACTACTAACAAATAGAGCAAAATAACAAACTTAAAATAGAGAATATATCTCTGACTCAATTTAGAGAGTTTCACTTTATATATTTTTTTATGTTTTTCCGTAGACAATAAATAAATAAAACCTTTAGACAGAAATGTTTTCTTCCACATAAAATACAGCTATGAATTATTTTATAAAGATAAAGACTTTAATATATTAATTGTATTATTATATTAATTTATTTTTTTTTTTAATTTTAAATTTTAAATATAATATTTCCCTCTACATATAATTCATTTAAAATTTTATTTTAAAGTTGATGTTAATGAAAACCTATTTTAAAAACTGTAAACATTTTTTTTAGTCTTTTTATACAAATTATGTTTATTAATTATTTAAATCAAATTTGTTATATTTTTACTACAACTTTCAGCTTAATTTTTCGTATTTACAAAGGTCAACTATCAAAAAGTAATCACTCAGATTACTTGTTACATACATTCAACGATTCTATTCAGTATACCCAATTTTGTGTATTGATTTGTTTACAGGGTATAATCAGTTGGAATTGTCATAAAATGGCATGCGGAAGACAAAAGAAATGCGGCGACCTTTAAGCAAATACAAAGAGCAAATTTACGACGACAACTTGTTGTGGTTGCCTACACCTCCCTCCCAGCCAGCCACACCCCACACCTACCCCTTCAGCTGTAATAAAGCTCAAAATGATACATATTGCATAATGGACTGGCAGCAAGAAGAGGGGTTTGGCGGGGAAGAGGGAAAAACTGTCTGGCTTCGCCATTTGCCATTTGCAAACGTTGTAAATTCTAAAAACTGTCAGGCTAACCAATCGTGCAACCGTTATTACCTGTTGGCCAACAACTGCAAAGGTGGCTCTGTTGGCCACTTTTGGCCACCACTTGCTGTGCGCTACGTGCTACGTGCCCCGAGTGCCACAGCAATGGACACACTTCCGCTCGGGCAACGTGGCAGCCAACGTTACGGCTCATAATTCCACGAATTTATGAACTGGAACCGCGAGCTCTCCACTCTGACAATGAGCAGCTAGCTAGCCAGACATATATATATATATATATATATATATATATATACTGAAATGCATATAGGAATAGCTATCCAGCTACATCATAAAAAATGCAAACATATAAATTGCACTTCTCAATGATTTTACTGAAATCACATCTAAAAATATTGTTTATTTTAAAGAATAAATTGGTATTACAATTATTGAATGCCTAATTCAACTGCTACCTGATAGATTGTGTGCTAAAGTTGGTCATTTAATATATATATATATATATATATATATTTCAATTATTTTATATAGTAAGATAATAATTTAATTGTACTTTCATACTTCGACTTTTATAACCATTACAGCAAAGCTCAGAAAGGGGTAGCATTTTGCTACTTATTGATATTTTCACCAGTTGAATGGCGATTCGAAATTTTCCATTTTCGCCTGTTTACAAATTTATATAAATATATAAATATATAAAAAAAATATCACTATGCGTTCACAATCAATCAGAGACTCTTTTGCTTATCAGTTTCATAGTAACCACTAAATTAAGCAAATTGTTGAGAATACAAACCATATTAAATATTTAATATTAAATGTCTTGAATTTTGTAACTAATAAAAAAGAAAAGAATATACATATATATATATATATTCTGCATCAGTATCCCGATCCGATTTGAATGTCTATTTTTCTCTCAGTCTCTTTTTATGGAAACTACTTCCTCATTTGTAAAGTCATCCTTTATATATGTGCCAATAATTGACTTTGGTCCCAATTTCTCTCGACAATTTGAAGTGATTTTTATATATTTTAATTCAGCATCAAAAGTTGAAAATGTGATTTTTTTATCTAGTGAAAAAGTAGATGCTTTAAAGGTTTGTTTCAGAGAATGAAGAAATTAACACTTTAAGCTTTTGCTTTTTTTTTCGAGAATTTGAAGTCTTATTTATATATCTGTCTGATTTTGAGTTCTGGTATATCTTTTTGGTTTATTACGTTATCAAGAATAAAACTCACTAGATATGAAATTATACAGATTTGGATAATTGGGATTCAATTTGAAATCCAGTAAATTTTAACATAACAAATTTTAAAGATGGGAACAAATTAGAAACCAAATAAATAATAACATGTAGGATATCTTCTTCTTACCAGTTAGCAGCTGAAGCACCACACATCTCAAGATTATATAAAACAGGTTAAGTAAGGGAAAACAATGATTTCCAACAATTTCCATAACAAAGAAGTCTTTTTTCTCGAAAACACACCTCAACAGAAACTGAAGTTCATTTTAACAACTGCTTCCGAGGCACGTTCGCTGATTGAGTTGCCAAGGCTTTTTCATGGAGGGGTGCACAGCTCGACTACCCCTCTACCCCCTCTATGTCAACACTCGTGCAGCACTCATCCCCTCACCCCCTCCGCGTTAGACTCACGCAGCGGCACTCACCTAATTTGAAGACACAACACTTAATCTGCACAATGAGATAAATACCTTTTGTGGTTGGCGCTCAGAGCACACCCCAACCCGAACCCAACCCCACTCACCCCCACACAGTCTGGAGGAAGCTGTTACCGTTAGCTGTTAGCTGTTAGCTGTTATCGGTGGCACTTGGCACGCTCCCGAATTGCCACTTGTGGCAAATTGCTCAGGCGCAAAAACTTTCGCCGACTTTCGGCACGCAAACCTTAATGGCAATGAGCTCTGGCGTTTATTACCTGATATAACCAAATCTCCACCCCCCCCCCCCCTCCATCATTTGCCCCCTCTACATACTCCTCCTGCCTTATCGCTACTTGTTAATGCATTAATTTGAATTATATTGTTTATAAGGAACCTGACTGCAAGCAAGCAAAAATATGTTTGACATGCCAAATTTAGTGGAAAATTGTCGCATGTCATTGGCCAAAATATGCAAGTGAAATGCTACGTGACTCCATTGCCAAAATACACCCACACACACACACATTAACACACACACACACAGCAAATCCTGAACAATGCGACAAATTGGCCAATACCTCACTTTGCCATGCAACACATTTTTTATACCCTGAACACTTTTAAAACTCGAAAGTGAGTTTCATCAAGTAAAGCTAAGCTTATGTAACAATCAGAGGAAAGCAGCTCAAACTCCATAAAATATATATATTCCTGATCAGCTTTATTTTTGGTGAAACCAAATTTAAATCTAGCTGCACACAAAATCTTTGCAAAGCAGAAAAGAAAATTTTTTTTATTAACAAATTTAAAATTCCCGATTATTTTATTGATGAGGTTATATAAAATACAGATATATTTTTGTAAAGTATCTGGTCGTCGAGCACTCTCGACTTGAGTCAACAACTTGTTATTTGCAGGACTGTTGAAAATTTAAAAAACAAATCACACACCTACAAGAAGCACTCAAACCCGCAAGACAAATTTCCGACATATACCGAATTTTTTTTCTTTCTTTCTTTTTTTTTTTTTGTTGGTCGGAAGTGCACAGAAGTTTGCGCCGTCTCAAAGGACACGGGAAACGGGACACAGGACTCCGGAGTCCGGGCTCGAAACTCGAGACACTTTTGCCGGTAATGGAGTGGACTTTATTTGTGTTTGTTGCAACGCATCAGTGGACTGGACGAGAGCAGGACTGCCCCATGTGCCTCATACCTTGTGGCACGCTTCGCCGAGCCGCACATTTGTCAACCCGTGGCGGAGTACAGTGTGTCCTCGCATGTGTGCCTGGCATACAAATTGTATTCGTAGTTGGCATTGGAATTTCCTGTCATTTTATTTCCTCTGTTCCTTTTTTTTTTTTTTTTTTGTACACATTCGATTTGTGTTTGTCAGTCTGAGAATTGTTGGCAAAAAATAAAAAGAAAATATTAAAAATCAAGAAATTTATTGCTGTCGAACTAATTGGCAAGTGAATTCTATCCAATATGGAATACATGCGCGAAATAAATAAGCAAATTGATCAACTCTGGGCGGAAGTGGATCAGCAGCAGGAGGAGCAACAGCAGCAGCAGGAGGGGAAGGCTGGCTATAAATCCATCTTTACCATAAATGGCAAATGCATTTTGCCACCTTTGGTAAGTGATTGTTAAGAAAGACTACACTCAGAAAAACGAGCTTGTTGAGTTTTAAAAAATCAACAAAAAAACTAAAATGCAAAAAGGAAGTCAAAAATTAAAAATGATTTGCCCAATAAAATTCTGTATATATATCTATATCTATATCCATATCCATATATATGTATATATATATATATATATATCTGTATCTACATCTATATCTATATCCATATCCATATCTATATATATATCTGTATCTACATCTATATCTATATCTGTATCTATATCTATATCTATATCTATATCTGTATCTATATCTATATCTATATCTATATCTATATCCATATCTATATATATATCTGTATCTACATCTATATCTATATCTGTATCTACATCTATATCTATATCTGTATCTATATCTATATCTATATCTGTATCTATATCTATATCTATATCTATATCTATATCTATATCTATATTTATATCTATTTCTATATCTATATCTATATCTAAATCTCTTCAGATGACACCTGAGCGTCGCGTGGAGATGCGAAAGTATCGCCAGGTCGCCATGGCTATTGAGAGGCAACAAATGTTAAAGCTGCCGAGGCGCCTCAAACTGTTGCAGCCGGCGAAATTTAGGGATGCCAGCACCAATACGGAGCGGGTGATAAAGAAGTACAATTTGCAGTTCTCGGAGACGCTAGTCTATGACAATCGCTGCAATGCCATCATCAAGTACACCAAGACCAGCCTGATCCAGGCAGTGGGCTGGCTGTGTCCGCAGAAGCAGCCACAGTATGCAGTGACTAAAGAGGCGTTGCCACAGTTTGGCAGGCGCTTTGAGCGAAATCAACTCGAGGGGGGAACAAGGAGAAGCGAGCAAGAGTTGCTGCAACGTGCCTCAACCAGTCCATTGTTGCAACCGCCAAATGCTGCCCTTAATGGACTGGCTGAGAAACAGTTGCGCTCTCAGCTGTGGAAACGTAACCACTCCTATCCAGCGAACTCCAAGACGGAGCAAGTGGCGCAACCCAAGCCGAGTGGCAGCAAGTGCAGCAAGTTGAAATCCAGGAGCAGCTATAGCTCGGCGGTACACGCCCATTCCCATGCTCAGGCGGAGCAGAGCTCCCCCAAAATGAGCTGCACCCAACGGCGGCTCAGCTACGATCCGCATGCCACACAGCGCAAGAGGAAGGTGGCGGCTACCACACCTGCCACACGCAGCAGCAGCGCAGAGCTGCAGCAACAGCAAAAGCAGCAGCAGCAGAAGGAGCAGCAGGCAGAGGAGCAGCAGCGTCTCCAGCTGCTTCAAGAGGAGAATGCCCAATCGGATTTTAGTTCATGTGCATCGGGGCCCCAGGGTCCTCACGAACAGGATATCGATGATCCAGATGCGGGCATTTGAAATTAAATCAACTATTTATAAATAAGATTAACAAATGAGTGCACTGAAAAAAACATTGTCTTAAAAAAACCAATTTATTATATGTAAAATACCCCTTCCAATTTTCGCTATAATTTGATTTGAAATTCCTCTCTGAATTTCATAATTTATATATCCTACAAATTAGTGTTTTATGTTAACATTAAATAAAATAAATAATTTAGAAAAATTTGATTAAAAATGCTGTTAAATTATTTTATAAAATTTTCAAACATTTTTATATGTAAATTCTTGAAATGCCTTTGTTATTTCGAGATTCGTTTTTTTAAGTACAAATGAAAACAATAACGTTTTAAATGTTAATATTATTAATAATTTAAATTCTCTGAATGATAGTTCAAAAATTCTACGTACATATTTAGAAATTAGAATTAATTTTCTAGATTTTGGAAAAATCTACTCTGGAGAAAAAAAAAATATTGGCTTAAAATATAAATGTTACTCTTCAGGGTTTAAGCAGTTACTCCTATGTCCGATGTTCTAAATAGCTGGTCTACTTTATTTTGCTGAGTGTATTCCGTGTGCGTTTCGCTAATTTACACATTATCCAAGTGCAATAAATCCGACTGGGAATGTGAATCCAAATTTAGACAACTTTTAGCTGGCGCACCGTTTTCTAATTATGCTCACCGTCTGCTGCCATGCCACACAAGTTGCAACACACACACACACACACACAGGGAGCAGAGAAACTTGGCAACACACGTTGATGTCTCTATAGCCAAACTGAGCAAGATTTTGCACGCCATAACTCGCCGTGTTATTAAGTGTAGGAAATTAAAATTTCATAAATTGATTCGCTTTATTTAAAGCAACGCCGTCAAGCTTTGCTACACTCAGCAAAAAAATGTTGGCGCCATGGTGAGCTCACTTTATTATTCGTTAGGCAAATTAATAAAATGTAATTCGTTATTTAAAAAATGCAATCTTTTTAAAAACGAAATCTTTTCTTTTCCTAACTTAAACTAAAACATAAACTTGATTTTTCAAGGTGTACAAGAATTTATAATTAGTACTTCACGATTTCACATACACAATTGGCTTAAATAGTATTTTAAGTCATATAATTAAAATCACATTTTTATTACTCCTCTCTGAATTTTATAAGAACGGTTTTTAATTAAAATTTTAATATATTATTCAATTTTAATTATAATATTAAAATATTATACACTATTAAAAAAAAACGCGTTAAATTTTAAGAAATATTTTTTCGAGTGTTTTGAAATTATTTCTAAGACCCAAATCATTTCGCCAGTTTTCACAATTTTTTTTAGTTTCACGTCGATTTATTTTCTGAGTGTTGCCTGCCAGCTCTCCTGTTAATTGCCCGCCCCAAAACAGGCAGGAGATGGCGTTGCGTTGATATAAATATATATATATATATATATATATATATATATAAATATCATAATTCGGAAACTTGCAATATTTGGTTTAAAGTGGACGTGGACATAATTAAAAGCACTTAAGACGCACGTCCGCCTGCCTCTGACTTCAGTGGCTGCCCCAGCTGCCCCAGCTCCCCTTGCTCCCCTTTCCACTCCTGCTATTGGAACACCGCCAAGTTGCGCGAAATTGGCAAATGCACTTGTGGATTATAGTCTTGGCCATTTGAATTTCGCATTTCTTTTTTTTCTTCTGCGTATGCAGCCCCCGATTTTAATCGGGCCAATTGCAGGCAATCATTTCAAATCAAAAGCGGACTTTGTTTTTCTTGAAAAACGAAAAATGCCAAAAATAATTCACATAATGGGCATAATTAGGCGACGATTATCTTTGGGCACTAAATTGTCTGGTTGCAAGTGTTTATCTTGTGTTTCTTCAACAGGATAGATTTATTTATTAAATTAATTAATGCATCTAGTTTGAAAGCAATTAAATAGTCTTCTGAAAATAAGCAAGTCATAATGAAATTATAATTTATATTTCAATAGGTTTTGTTATGCATATAATAACATTATTTTATGCTCCAATAATATGTATTATTATATGTATTTTCACACCAATTTTACTATTTATTATAATTTCATCAGGACTTACTAATTACAAATAATGACTGGGATAAGGTTGGAGCTGCAGTCTACTCCAGAGAGAATACACCTTTGGTTCCCTCTAGAACTTTCTGATTAGTAATTTCCTAGCAAAAGTATCCAGTTGCAGCATTCTTCAGAAAATGGCAGAACTGGTAAAGAAATTATGAGTGAAATCCAGCTGGGAATAAATTCGCCCAATACTCCACAATCTGAACACATCTTCAATATGCAACTCCAACGAATCATCCAATTTAATTTAAGCCAACTAAACTTGAATTTCAACTTGAAATGGCAAAACATTTATAAGTATATCTTTAACTAAAAAGTTGTAAGCAAGAACAATCTGAAAGTTATATTTATATATAATTTATGTTTATCTTTCTTCTTAGTAGTATGTACGCTATAAGAAGTACCTCTCACCTAACCTTACCGCCATCAAATGGTGCCATAATAATTTCTATGAGGATGCTAATAAAGTTGTGAATAGTTTTGGCTAATCTCATGTTTTTTCACTTGGTTAATCACACAAAAGTTGCGCAAGGAGCAAAAATTCAGTGGAAATAATTTCGCGCTTCGTCTGCGCGAAAGAGAGAGGGAGAATATAAGTGAGAGAGTGAGAGGGGAAGTGTTTATTAAATGAACGAGAAGTGCACATGAAAATTGAATTAGGATATTCATGACTAAAATAAACATAATCAAAGTAATAGCTGCCTCACAGCTCAACGCCAAGAAAACCAAGTTATTCCCCTCCGCCAGCACCGTCCTCCCTCTCCCTTACCCACATGTGAAATTAATCTTGCTTATGTTTGCCTGCACCCAGCAGGAGGAGCTTCCAAGGACTCGTGTGAAAAGTTCGCGCCCCAAACTTTTGCGTGCCTTTCTGCGCCCCAACCCCCAAACTTTGTGTGAGGCACACAAAACTAAATAAAATCGACTCTTTTCACAAATTTATACATTTAAATTATTAGTATTGATATTGGTTTTTCGAATAGTTTTCTGCGTGCTCCTTGAACTGTTAACTGTGAGCATTTCATTAAAATATATTTTAAATTAAAAATAAGCAAAGCAGGCGAGAAATGCTCACAGATTTTATATATATGCAAATAGCTGGTTTTATTTGTGGGGTGTGTGTGTGGGGTGTGTGTGTGCTGTAGGTGTTCAATAGACAAGGCGCAACCCTTGTTTAGCTTATCCTCAGCAACGTTTTCACATAATCTGCTTATTTTGCACACATAAGTGAAAAGTTCTGTCAACAAAATCAAAATCACGAGCAAAATTTGTTTGCCATTTAAATTCGATTTTGATCCTATTTATCCTGTAAATTGCAGCAATTGAAAGGATTTACTGTTGAGACGCGACAGCAAAGCGATAGCTGCCTGTCCCCCTCCAAGTACCCCTCTTGCACTTGAATAGACTTACCTCTCCCCCACGTATCACTTTTTTTTTGCGCGAGTGTTTGATTTTGAAATTACCTTTTATTGGTTGGCGCGTGTGTGTGTGATTGGAAAGGGGAGGGTGGGGTGTGATGTATGATGTGTGTGACGGTTTGTGCGTGTAACTGTAAACAGTTGTAACGGTATTAGCATGCAGAACAGCATTATTTCAAGCCACGACACGGATATGGCCGCAGCATTAAGAAAGAGAGAGAGAGAAACAGACAGAGAGAGTGAAAGAAATAGTCAGAGAGAGAGAGAGAGCTAAAGCTGACCCAGCCAGTTGATATTGAATTTCAATATATACATAAAGAGAAATAGAAAAAAATAAAAGAGACAAGGTTGAACGACTGATGAATACACTGGTAAATATTTTATAAATATGATTTATCTCTTGTTTTAATTTAATTCGAAATTTGATTTATAATTGAATGTAAGACATTTTTTGAATTTTCTTTTTTGTGTCCACCTACTGATGTAAGGCAAACTGAAAACTGATAATAATTTATATTTATTTATTTCACATGTATATTAAAATGTCAGCTAAAACCTAAAATTAAAATAAAAATAAATTAAATAAATTAAAATCCATTAGTTCTTGTTCTTTGTGTAACTTATTATTTGGGTTGCTTATTAAAATAGTCGCTTGCTGTAAATAAAATGGAATATTTATGCTTTTAAATTTAAATTTTTTAAAACTAATAACAAAATTAATTACAAGTGTTACGGAGAAACCAAAAATATAAAAGATTGCACAAATTAATTAGCATATAAAAAGTTTGAAGAAAGTCAAATATGAACTCAATATGAAGAGGATATGAGAATTGGCGTATTATTGGAGTTTAATTGGGAAATCTATAAGAACCACATATATATATGTAATTTACTGATACTGTATCAAAAGAAATATACCCGTTCCACCTTTGCAAACAGAGTATAACAAGAAAGAAATCACTTCATAGACGAGCGGCGACAAAGCTGTAGACAAAGTAGCAGCCAGCAAATACAAAGGAAAACATGAAATGGAAATTGGCGACGACTCCGATGACGATGGCTGCGAATGGAAATCCCCAAGTGCGGGTCAAAGAAAATAAAACTTTATGCAAATGCGCCACTTTGGCCGTAAAATGAAATAGTCCCTGGCCAAATTATACCTGATGCCTGATGAGCTAGCTGACTTCCAATTGCCGTGAATTGAAACAAAAGGGACCAATGCCATTGCCATTGCCATTCGCAAACCCCACCCCCTCTCCCATCCCCCTCAAACTCGTAAACTTTTCGAGGGGGCTGGGGTTGAGTGTGTATATAGTTTGGGAACCAGCGCAGGTGACTTTAATTTTAAGTTGCCAACTTTTGTATTTTACCTATTTTATTTAATTTTATTTTTTTGTAGCAAGTTTTTTGTGGACGACTTCTGCATCATATTTCCCAGCCGGAAGTTGTTACGGACACGTTTTGTCGGATGTGCGGATGTGTTAGCCTGGCATATATATTTTTGGCCACGCTTCTCATTATTATTATTATTATTATGAATATACACTGAACACCAAAGGTAAGCGAGTATATTGGCCGCATGAAGTAATCGTCTGAGTTAGAGAATAGAAATTTTGAATGTTTTACACAAAATGTGAAAATTTAAGTCTGACAAATCGATAAAACCACATCTAAGTCAGAATTATAAAGCTAGCTACTTAACTGTAAGGCTTTTCTTATTCCACATACTTAATGCCAGAGACTTGAAGCTTAGAATATTTGAAAATAGAGAGAGGATTACAGATACAAATTTATAAATTGTCAGAATCTTAGAATTTTTAAATTTAAGTGGTTCATTGCTGGTGACTTACTTTAAAGATCGATAGCTGTCCTTAGACCGTATATCTCCCTCAATAAGTTACAGAATAAGTTAACAATTTTAGAAAGTAGATCAGTAGAAAATGTCGTTAACCGTCAAACCCCCACAAATTTAAAGCAAGAGCAGAGTTACCAAAATTATAAAGGAAGATTCTAATAAGTCCTTTTAACGAACATAAAAATAGATATATAAAAAAATACACCCATACCCAAAATTCACAAAGCTTAAGTTATCTAGCTTAAAAGGTAAATTGACAGTAAATGAATTGCTAATAAATTTCTGGGCTTCGCGACGCAGACCCGAATCACCTTGTAAACCTGTATGTCAGAACTAAATTTAGCACACTTGGAGTATAGATTAATAATTCCGATTTTGTAAATATTGATAAAGAAGTTTTCTGACCAGACCATCTCCCCACTAAAAGTGATCAAGCCTATTTCTCCCATTTTTTTTTAGAGCTGGAATAAGTGGATGCTAATAATATCAATTGATTAATCTTAAATCTCTTTATAAATGGTAAATATTTTTCATTTTTTCATTTGAAGTTAAAGTTACCAAATGCATTCACTTTCCATGCAAGAAGTTTACTAGCACTCCACCTCAGCTGGTAATACACTGTGAACAGAGTATTCTGTAGTCGCTAAAATCCGACAAGGTTCTTTTCAAAGTTCTATTTTGCTTTTATTGTCATGGCTCGTATAATTTAGCATCATGTCGTCGCCATATTCCACGCTCATTTTTGACCGGAAACGGAAGCCTGTTATTAATTTGCATGTCCGGCGGCGGCAACAGCGGACAACCGACAACAGAGTCCCGCTTAGTCCAGGTGGCAAGTAACTCATGCGCTGTCTCACTCTCACTTTTACTAACTATCTCTCTCCTTACTCTCACTCTGTATATGTTAGTCATTTTGTTGTGTTGCTAATTAAATTTGCCACTTTATTTGCGCTGTGCATCAGGATTCGCACATCCTTGCCACACTTCCACACTGCCATTTCCCTTTGCCTACTTGGCCACTGCCCCTCCTCCTTTGCGTTTCTGTCTTAATTGTGTTTTGTGCTACTCTATTTCAGTCGGCACACTCAAAGACAGCTCCTTTTTTTTCTTTTCATCTCACCCGCCACCGCTCTTGAAATAAGACCAAGCCATTTAGCTCTGATCCTAGTTGCCACTGCTTCTGCTGCTGCCTCTGCTGCCACTGCCTCTGCTGCCACTGCCTCTGCTGCTGCTGCTGCGTCTTAGGTGCTGTTTGCGCTAAAATAATTGAATTAATAATTGCTCCGTGTGGTTTTCATGCTTTTCCAGCTAAGAAAAACCCGCTGTAAATGGAACACATACACTGAAAAAAAAGCGATGTGTAATTAAAAAAGTCATCATATTTTTTATTATTAAAAATAAATTGTGGTGTTGTTTAGTTAGTAATATTTTCCATACTTTTTATTAATTTTTTCTCAATTATAGAAATCATTTGTTTTAAAAATTAAGCTTTTCTTTGTGCATTATAAAATAAATTTATTAATGTTGGAAAACGTTTTTAAAAATATTAAAAAAGAAAGCCTAAATAATTCTAAGAAATATTTATTTTATTATTTCGCTTGTTTATTATTTTTATTTAATTTAGATTATTATTTAAGTTACTTTTTTTGTATTTCATTCGATTATTTATCAACTGTTGCTGAGATTTTGAACATTTTTACTTTGATTTTAATTTTAGTTCCATTTCCCAACATTTAAGTAAATCTAGTTTTTTTTAAGTGTAGCTATTCTTAAGCCTTAGCATTGGCATTCTCCGAGTCGTGTGAAACTTTTATCTTTGCAACTGGCAGCTACACCTCCTACACCCCCCGCGCATTCTACCACTTTCCTTTACTTACACACTGATTTAATAAATTAACGTTAATTAGCTGTTGTGGTCGGTCGGGTGGTGGGTTAGTGGGGTGGTGGGGTGGTGCAGCCACTACTGCTGCTACTCATGCTGTCTTAGCTTAAAAGACAATAACGCTAAAATCCAACACGCAACGTGGCAACTTTTGCCGCTGGAACGTGATTTCCGGCGTTCCTTCAAGATTTGCCGTTCGATATATGAATTATGAGCTTATGAAGAGGCAGCCAGGATGATGCCAAACACACACAGCGTACAACGGTATCTCTTGCCCCATAATTGGCTCTGTGCTCTTCTTTTTTTTTTTTGTTAGCCATCTGTGTGCGAGCGTGTTTGTTCATCCCAATTCAATTAGCCAAATGAACAACTACAAATTCCTCGACGGCATCAATGCTTCGATTGCCAAATCCAAATTAATTCCTAGTTGGCCACGTTTACAATTAATTTGTTATTTGGGAATCTGCTTCAAAATTTGCATTAAAGAAAGTAATTTTTTTCTCAGCACAAAATTTAATTAAATTATATTAATTTTAGCTTGAATTTTCCTCATTTATGGTAAAAAAAAAATACATAAAAATAGTTAATAAATAATAATTCTTTGACAAATTGAATTTATATTATAATTATCCAAAGAACACAATAAAAAACACATGCAAAAATGTTACCCAAAAGTTCTCAAAGAAAATTATTAAGTGATGAAATACAGACGATAAAAATTAACAATTTAACTTGAAAACTAATACAAATGTTAAATCATTTAATATTTATTTATGCAATCAATAAAAGACTCCAATTTAAATATTAAACAGTGACAATTAAAAATAATTACTGCACTTTTCATAATATAAAAATGTTGTTTCGAATACAAATCATAGAAATTATATATATAAAATACACATGATTTATTAATATTAAAACCAAATCAAAGACGAGTTTTCAGTTATGGATCTCGAAATTTAATTCAGAGTTTTTTTTCGTTGATATATTTATTTATTCATTTAGTTTGTAAAATACTCGTTTTGTATAAATAAATGAATACATTTCGACTGGGAAAAGTATTCGAATGGCCAGTGGACATTTGTGGGAGAATCTAATTAAAGTCTGTGTCGGTGGCAAGACGGAAGTGCAACTGTTGCAAGACGACACAGAAGCTGCCACTCGGACACAATCGGACTGTGGCCAAAGGTCGGCTAAAGGCTGTTTACAATTTGGTCGCATCTTGAGCCAGCTGGTGTGGCAAGTTAGCTGTGGCAACAAAGAGGCAAGAGGCAAAAGGCAAAAGGCCAAAACGCTTGCAGCTAAGGACGTCGTGTGTGGCACAATTGAGTGAAACGAAGAAGCAGCAGCATATGAAGAAGTTGCAACTGCACAGCATTTAAATTGAAATTAACATCCTGTTGGTCGCCACATGGCCTGTGCCGGAAGCACTTCAGCAATATTGAGCCACAAAAAAAGAGGAAAAAAAAATATAAAGAAACGAACTGCTCCAATTATGGCATCAGAAAAGTCAAACTCAAAGACGCAAAAACGCAAAACTTGCCAACTTGTGTGTGTGTGGCATGTGGCATGTTGGGCTTGTGGCATGTTGTGGGCCCAACAAGTGGCGCGATTGCAAAGCAAAAGTGTCAGGCAAACATCAGACAGTTGGCGCCCTAGACAAACACTCACAAGTCGCACACACACACACACAACACACACAACACACACAACACACACTCATACACTCATACAGAGAAACAACAGACAAAGCGGCAGTCAGCACACACGTAATTAAGAGGCCATTGTTGATTTCGCTGACAAAAGTGAAAGATGTCTTGATGGATAACGTGCCAGCCAGTTCACACTTCAAAGTGTGTGTGCGAGTGTGTGCGAGTGTATGTGTGTGTGTGCGAGTATGTGCGAGTGTTTGTCTCTCTGTCTTATATACACTCCGAGAATAAATAATAATCCGGGCAGCAAGCTCCGCTCATTATCCCAAATGCATCTTTCTAAATACCATCAATTTTCCTTTCTCAATTTTAGAGTACATTTTTCTAAAATGTCAAAAATAAATTTCTAAAATTTCACAGAGTTTTTTTGTATGCGTACAACAGAGAAACTCTTATTATGTTATTAATAATAATATTATTAATATTGTATATAATTAATAAACAAAAGCTTTTTATAAATGACATATAAAAATAACTCAATTTTAAATTCGAATAAATTATTTTTGGCCAAAAGAAACCGAAAGAGCAGTCAAAATATGACTAATTTTATTCTTACGAGCAACTCTAAATTTAGCTTTTTAGTTAGCTATATAATTATATATAAATAATAATACTTAATTATTTTAATTCAATTATAGAAACATTTTAGATAGCTGATAATTTCATATTAAATTTCATTATTTGCTTCTGATTTCATAATATTCATAATTAATTTCATAATTAATTGTAATTATAATAAAATCAGAGAATATATCTGAAAATATAAAGAAATGTCGATAATTTTGGTATTGGACAAGATCTTATAAATTTCACCATTTGTTTGGAAATAACTGTTAAAATTAAGAATAACTGTTTATTCTTTTGGCCAATATTGCATTTTTCTTTAAATTGATGGAGATTTATAAATTAGATTTTATTCAAAGTAATTTATAAACTATTGAAAAAAAATCAAACAATCAAACTTTCGAGTTGACAGATTTGAATTTTGTCTCATTTTCTAAAATTAAGTAATATATTTTTCTGAGTGTAATCATTCTTTTGATGTAATCAGCTTGCAGCACTCAGCACATTATGCTCAATCCTGCAATTATTCTTACCTCAGCCTTTGAAGATAGCAATTAAAACGATTCTCACACACACACAACTAATTTCATATATATATGTGTGTGTGTGTGTGTGTGTGTGTGTAAGTGTGTTTGCTGATGTATGCATAAATATTTAATGTGTTTGCCTTGTTAGTGGCTGGCGGTATCACTTTATTTTGCGGAAGGATTAAATTAATGCCAAACGTGTGCTGCTCTCTGTTGTTTTGTTGTTTTAGGCATCACACACACACACACGCACACACACAACACACACAGATAGACTGGCTGGTGTGTAGACAAACAACGTGTGTGACAAAACCGCTACTTACACTAGTTAGCTAATAAAATTAGTTTTATTAACACGTACTACGACAAGTGCCAACAGCAGCTAAACACACTTTGTATATATTGTGTGTGTGTGTGTGTGTGTGTGTGTCAATTGGCTTTAAGTGTTAATTGCATGTAAAACTGTTAAATGCCTGGCTGCCTATGAAAGTGCCAGCAAAATGTGTTTAAAGATGCCGCAGACCAAAACTGTTGCCTACTTTTGGGCGTTGGTTGGAAAGACAGCAATAATTATTAATGTTATATTGGAAAATAATGGAGTATCATATTTGAAATACTACATAAATATAGACATATAGTGTGATTTGGATTACAAACTAATTTTCACTTTGATTTTAGGCACAATTTAATTAGACAGTTTAGGTAAATGAATTTATTATTTATTATTATGAATAAAGCAGCAAAAAGCAGCATATGACTCTGTCAAGTTTTTTTATTTAATTTTTATTTAATTATATAACATTAAGTAAAGTTAGTCGTCACAAAGAAATACAAAAATATATAACATTAAATTACAAATTATATTTCATACTAAATTTAAATGATAAGATAAGAAATAGGTGTACTTTACTTCACAGTACTAATACTCTTATAAGTTATGTAGAAATAATTTACTTTATTCTACACATAAATTGTATGCTGATAAAATACAAAATATGTGCTGCAAAATAAATACATATTTCTAACAGAAGTGGAAAATATGTTTAAGATGACCCCACAAAATTCATACCTTTCTATCCACAAGTCCAATTAATAAATCCTTAGTTAATATATACCCTTGGGCTGTCATCGAGTGCTCCAAAACAATATATATATATATATATATATATATATATATATATATAACCAGCTAATTGGAGCGCTGACATCAGCAAATCGGAGTCAAACCACAATGAAATTCGATGACAATGCCACACAGTAAGATGAGCACACACCACACACACAGCACACACATACACAGTGCTGACCACCATAATTAATGTTAATAAATAATAAATTTACATATATATATATAGACAAAATGGGGGTGGCAGGGGTAAATCATGTAATACAAGACAAGTTGGCCGAATAAGTGAAAGTCCGAAACGGCATACAAATCTGTGTAATTAAAACCAGCATTCAACGAGCGGGGGGCAGAATGTGTGGGAGGGGGCAGACGGGAGGAGGGGGGTCACAGCGATGCCAACGCAGTGATAACACCATGCAAAAACTTCTGTGGCCGGCAAAACGTTTAATTAACTTGTTTGTTTCAGCCGGGCCACAAGTCATCTGCGAAACGTGGCCTGCAATTAAAAATGGCCCAAAGAAGAAGCAAATTGAAAGTGAGCTGATTTCATAAATGGCAGCAGAAAGCAAAACTTTCCTTTTTTTCTACTGCGTGACATGTGCAAGGGAGAAGGAGAGAGAGTGGCAGATGGGGAGAGAGAGAGAGAGAGAGAGAGAGAGAGAGATAAATAAGCACGGAACCAAAACTGTCATTCTAATGAGTCAAATCGGTAGAAAGAGATGGGGAGAAAGACAGAGAGTAAGTGAGTGAAAGAGAGAGAAATGAGAGAAAGAGAGAGAGAGAGAGGGGGGAAGGGAAGATAGTTACAGAAAAGATTTCATAAATGGACTCAAATGGAAACAAAATATAAGGCGACATAAAAGGGAGAGGAAAGACAATAAAGAGAGCAGAACGAGAGAGGGAGAGAGAGAGAGGAGATAGAAGAGAGAATCGAGAATAGAGAAGAAAGATCAGTTATAAGTAAAAATAAAAGACACAGATTTAAAGAAGCTAAATAAACTTTATAATTGGAATCCAGATGCAAAACTTTGCTTCTAATTTGTGTGTGTGAGAGAGAGAGAAAGTACATAAGAGAATTGCAGAGAGAGGAAGAGAGAGAGAGAGAGACAAGACAGACTATTTTCAGAGATAATAAAGAAAGTCACGAAAGTGTTTTATAGAGAAAAGTACTAATTTTAATGCAAAATATGTTGTTTTTTTTATTATTTTCTTATTTTGTAAAAAAGCAGAGTAAATTTTTAAATCAATATTCGTTGGAATGTCAAGAAGAAGTTTTTTTAGCTGGGCGCTTTTGAGCTGATTAGAAATGAGCATTTCTAAAAATTCAGTTTGATCCAATAAATTTTGAGAAAAAAACAAAATGGGTTCAATGTGTGTGTGTCAAACAAAAAAATGAATTTTAAAAAACTCAAAAGTGGCTTCAGAATTATTCGATTGACGCCAGCAAAAATGTTTCACTTGAGGCTTAAATAAAAGAAAGGATCTGATGACAGATGAACAACGAAGAACTTTGAGTTTTGACTTAGAATTCACAGATGAAAATATTAGGAATTGGAATTTGGCTGTTCTTTAAGCAGACTGCTATTTTTTTAATGAGCTTAATAAATGGATTAAACATATAATTTGAATGTCACGATGAAGCACAGTTTATCAATAATATATCAATTATAGTTTTCTATCTTAATCGATGTTAGACATTTATTGAAAAACTATATTCAAAATTTTATGTCTTTAGCTGAATCAAGTCGACTTATGCTGATCAAGAATTGGGTTTCCAAGATTCCTCCCTCTGCTGGACATACTCAATTTCCACACTTTTTAAGGAGTACAAAAACTTGCCACAAATGTCCATTTGGCAAAATTTTGAAGAAAACTTTCAACGAAATTAACCGCAGCTCAAAGAAAAAGCAAAATCAAAAACAAAAACAAAATCAAGTCGACAAAAAACATATCTGGTTACATTTATTGAATTGAATTGTTTCATGTGTGTTTGATAACTATTTGGGCTTACTGACTAGCTCTGTGTGTGTGTGTGTGTGTTAGTGTTTGTGTGTTTGACTTAGTTTGTATTTGAGTTTGGCAATTTGCACTTGAAGTCAGTTGCTCAGTTTTACAGCAAAGTTTTTCAATTAGAGTTGGCAGCAGTCCAAGCGGAATTTCCCCCCCGCCTGACTCTGAAAGGGTTGTTTTCCTTTTCTTTTTCACTTGCAATTTCCAATTTACAATTTGATTTTGATTTTTGTTTAGATTTTGATTTTCATTTACTAGCATCCATCACCAACATCATCCTCTAATCAATGGTCAGCTCAATAAAAGAAGGGCGCTGAGCTGCTGTGAAGCATAAAGATAATCAGCAGATGAAGAAGAAATTCAGCTTAAAGTAGCAAATTAATTAGCATTCATTGCCGCCCAATTGAGCTTGTAAATATTTAATTAATCGACGATTTGTGCAAGCGCCCAAAAATAAAATGGATTCAGCCACGTTGAACACGCTGGCAATCAATTAAAGCCTTGATGGATGGCTCCTTGCAGCCTTTTCTCGAGCAGCGCATTAGTTGAAAGAGTAACCAAAAAGTGCTCCAAGAGTGAAGAGAAGGTATTCATCTTGAAGTTATATTACAGCAGAAAATAAGTAAGAATGGGAAGTACCCTTTAATTATCCACAATGTGGAAGATATCCAAGAATTTAACTAGTCCTTCGGCTTAAAGAAATTAAATATATATGCAAAACAGCAGCCATTATTTATAATATATAAAAATAAAATAAATAAATATTTAAATATAATCTAAAATAATAATAGAGGAATTGCTTGGGAATTTTACACCTAAGAAACATTTTAAAAATAGTTTAAAATCCAATTAAAACGCTATACAGAACTAGTTTTCATATTGCTGGAAATGAAAGTAATTTAGGAAAAGGTCGAAAAAACAATATATTCAATTTTGTTATTGGCAAAATAACAGAAAATTTTGTTAAGAATAAAAAAATAATATAAATAATCTAGAAATCAATATTCAAAAATTCAAAAATTAAAATATTCAATCTGTATTTTTAGAAAATTTCACAGTGTAAAATTTGAATGCATATTTTCAACTATTTTCAAAATACTATTTTCTAATTGTAGATATATAATTGTACTTGCAACAAATCTACTTAAAACTTTCCATTACTATTTGCTTGAAGGTATTTAAAAACAACAATCAGCATTTTTATGTTAAGTACTTAAAAATAAATAAAAATGCCTCAAACGATCTGCTAAACTTATTGGACTAAAACAGGCTTTAAACCGTTCGCAAACATTAACTAGAATGCTCCCCAGGCAGCTACTGAGTGTGTGTGTGTGTGTGTGTGTGTGTGTGTAGTGTGTGTGTGCTGGCCAACATCAACATTCAGCTTGCTGGCTGCTGGCTGCTGGCTGACTACTGTTCCCAAACTCCCCAGGGACTTGAGCTAAAAACAAACACACAACAAGCCGAACACACACACACACACACACACACTCACACACACACATTAGACACACACATATGAGGCAAGTTTTAATTTGCTGGCTCTCATTTGTGAAAACAAAGTCAGTTCGACACTCCACAACAAAAGATGCCAATTTAATCTAGTTCCAGCCCTGGCCACATGGGACACTTAAAACCACTGTGCAAAAGGACACTTGGACCAGGGCCAGCCAGGAAATGACTTCAGTGCCTGTGTCCCAGCTGTGTGTGCGAGTGTGTGTGTATGTGAGACTGGCGCCAGCAGGTAACTTCCGGCATAGTCAAATTGAAAATGACATCGACATACCGCAGCAGGCATCACAAAAAAAAAACCACACTCGGAAGAAAAGAATCGAGTAGAAACATTTTATTGCTAAAATATAAAATATTTAAATATATATATACAAAAAATATTTCTTAAATCTGAATAGAACTTTTATGTTTTTAGAAATAGTTTATGTTTGGAAATAAATTGTTTTTAAAAATGTTTCCAAAATTTAAAAAGTAATTTGTCTAGTTTTAAAATCGATACCTATAAGTAACTATGTGCAAATATAAAAGAAAAACTTTATGGTTTTTATTATAAATAATATCTAAATATTTCTTTAATAATAAAGAAGCATTTAAAATTTGTACAGATGTTAATAACTATGAAATAAATTACTAAAAAGTAAAAAATACTTTCTATGATTCCATAGATTGTTGTGTTCAATTTTAACTATTGTTCGTTAAGTTTACAAGATTTTTAAAAATAAATTAAATTAGTAAACAAATTACTGAATATTTGCATTTTTAGAACCTTTAATTTCTAATGTGTAACAATAATATAAATCACGTGAAAATATTAAATGCAATATGTAAAAAAATTATTTTAAATAATGCCTGCTGTTTATATATCATCCCTTTTTGAAAAATCCCTGCAAAATAACCTGAGCTGTTCGTGCCCAAAAACTATGATTTTCTTAATTTCACTAGACTTTTTTTCTGAGTGCAGCCGAACAACGTAAGTTGGACAGCTGCTCTACTTGTGTGGCCAAAGTGTAAAGCTGAGCGACTTTTGCGGGTTGCTCGTGTTGAGTTGTGGACTAAAAGTTGAGCACTCGATTCGTAAAGTGTGACAAATTGAATTAATGCCAAAGACAAAGGCTCTTCTGCTCTCCCCCTGCATGACACTATTTCAACTGTAATTGCTTAATACGCACTCCTAATTAAGGCAAAGGTTTTGCAAAAAGTTAGCCAAACCTATGCTTTAACCTCAATAGTCCAAGTCCAAGTCCAAGTCCAAAACTGGCACGTGAACTGTGAACCGGCACTTGACTTATGCCACATGAGAGCAGACACAAATCTCCCAATGTCGGTGTGTGTCGCTGTGTCTGTGGTTAAGTAAGAAAAACTACAGTTTCCACTTAAGGCCGCAAAAGCCACGTGCAACACACACACACACACACACACGCACAGTTGAGTAGACGCCAAGTTGAAGGCGCTGCAAATGGCAACTGCGAGTGGACATTGACAAAAAACGCAGAACTGACGCATTGTTGAAACCATAACTCAGCGCAGTGCTCCAAACAATGCTATAGTCGAGAGTGCTCGACTAAGAGATACCCCGCAATCACCTATTAAGTAAGTAAAAGACTTGCCTATATTATTTTGTTCAATATAACATTAAGTTTAATGTAGAATAAATGCAGTTTTATAAAGTGTAAACAAAATCTACAATTTAATAGATTAAAAATTAATTTAATAAAATAAAGTAAAAAAAATCAAACTACATCTAACGATAAGGTATAAATAATATAAAATATATTATAAAATAAGATAAAAATTTAAAAATCAAAAATTTAGAAAATTATATATATAATGAAATATTTCTAAAAGAATTTGCTTCAAAATTAGATAAGCGGTTAAGTTAAAATGTAATACGAAACCGAAAATATGAAACGCAAAATAAAAAATACTTAAACAGTAATTTTATTTAAAAAGAAAGTAAGAACAAAATAAAATCTCAAAGTAAATTTAAATAATAATCGTTGAAAACCCAGATCAATTTTAATTTGAGCAAAAAATGGAATTGATTTGAGACTAGAGAAACTAGGTAAAAATAAAGCTAGATGGACTTTGATAGATAAACAAACTTTTGCTAAATCGGCTCGAGGATCAGGAACATATATACTTTATGTGTTGGCAGCTAATATCTTTTGCCTTCATTATACCCTTAATATACATTTTGAATGGGTTCAGGGTATTAAAACGAAACCTGTGCAGTGAGTGGCAAATCTTAAAGATAAATAAGCGAAACGAGGAGAGGCGGGACGAGGCGGGGGCAAAGCGAGTGTCAACGTGGCTGAACTTTGACCCCAAAAGCGGCAAAACCGCAAAGGGCAAAAAGAAAAAACATATAAAAAAAACGTTGGCAAAAATGGACGACAAGGCGAACAACGATTATGACGCTCTTCGTCCGGACACGCAACGGAGCGCAACTGATGAAGCCCACTTAGACGGGGAGGTGTTGTGGAAGAAGACGCAGCAGAGATGCGGAGGCGAGCGGGACGATGATGACGATGATGACGACGACGACGACGACGAGGTGTCCCCAACTGGACAGCGGTCAGCGCAACATTTGCCATTGACAGAGACACAAGCCAAAGAAAGAAATAAAGACTGCTCGCACAAGCAGAAGAAGAAGAAAAAGAATATGAAAAAAAGAGACTGTGTGTGTGTGTGTGTGTGTACTACTTGGGGTTGTCTGGACAAACATTGGCGGACCGGACATGACCAAATGAAAATGTGTGTAAGCCCTGCCTCAAGCCCCGTGGCATCTCAGCCTCTGTCTGCAAATACACGCAGAAAAAAAGTAGTCAACTTTTTTATGAATTTAAAAATAATTCTCAAATAAACAAACAAAAATAAAAAACAATTTCACATATTTAAAAAGATTATTTTTGTATTTATTAGAAATGTGTTTTGTTATCAATAACCCAATTTTACTAACAAGATTTCTAACATTTTCAAATGTTTACTGAATCTACATTTTGCCTTTAAGGCACAAAATTCGGTACATTCAACATTCGTGAAATATGTTGAGAAAATTGAAAATTCACATTGATTAATTTGTATTTTTTTTTAAACGATTTATCAAATTTTGTAACGATATTATGAAAAATATGAAAATATAAATGTGACAAACTGAATGCAAATAAGTTAAGCGAATATTTCAAATACAATTATAATTAAATTAATGTAATTTAATTTTCACAACTTATATATAAAATTCAATGTTATAATAAATTTGAAATTAGGTATTTAATTCTTTAATTTCTTTCTTATTTAATATACAATGTAATTTACAGAATTTCAAATTATTTTTCTGTTACTTAACTGTTATTATTGAATATTTTATTTATGAGTTTCTAAAAAATAAAAAAATAGATACAATTCTTTAAGAATGTTTCTACTTTTCAAAAAGATTTTTCAGTACTTTATATAAGTTAGATTATTCCAATTTTAAAAATATTTTCGCATGCTTAGAATTGTTTTCTAGTTTTCTGACTAATTTTTATTTCAACTTAATTTACTAAGGTTTAAGTAGATTTTTTGCTGAGTGTAAACTGCACAATTATTATTTCAACTTTTCATGTCTGGAGGTGCACACCATGATTTCAGGATGCTCTCCGCTCCAGTGCTTGCCACATTCCCTGCCCCTCATTGGCGTAGTTTGCAATTTCACATGCTGCGTCTCATTTTTCATATTTGGCGCACTTTGAGTGCCATTTGGCAACGGGCAACTGCAACAAGGCAACAAGGTAAACAGACAATTTCTCAAGCGACTAATGCTCTGAGTTATTGTTCAACTTCTCCAGGCAGATGAGTGCATTTCCCCCCTCAAGGGGGTGGAATCTAAGTGCGCCATTAAACAGTGGCAATGGCAATGCCTCGCCTCAAACTCCACCTTCAACACGGGCTTTCCACATGCCAACTACTCACATGACTTATGATTGTGGCAAACAATTTACTAGACTCAACTCGACTCGACCTTAAACTGGAACAATTAAAATTTAGGCTTCAATTTTTGTACCCCCTTTCAGGGTTCTAACTAGGGAATTATTGTGTGAGTTGGAGAGAATGTGGAATATGTCAACACTTTTGATGGGCTTATAAGAATTTGACATATGAAATTATTATTATTATTATTATTGGAATTATATTGGACTATCCACAATTATGCTTTATCTAAGCAGGACAATAGAAGTGGATGCAGTATTTTATCATTGTAAGATTAAAAAAGTAATCCAACTTAGACGAAAAGTTGCACATATTTTAAATATATATATTGCACATATTTTATATATATATATATATATATATTTATTTACTGAATGTTAAAACAATTTCAGCCAAACAAAATTCCATCAGTTTCTCTTCATCCCTTGCTCTTCTTTTAAGTGCCAATTTTTTAAAGAAAGTCGCCAAAATAGTGCTTATTAGTTTTGGTATTTTTGGTTTTAAGATCCCACAGCTCAGACTGTTTTTAGCCTTAGTTAAATAAACAAATTGTATGATAATTTAATCTTATTTAATTTAATATTACATAAATTAAATAACCAAGATATAAACCACATCAAACATTTAATTTCTTATCTTAATAAGAATATTATATTTACTTAAATTGAGATAGAAGACCACTCAAAGTAAGACTGGTTAAACACATAAAAATGTTATTATAAATCTTAAGTTGGAGTTCAAATTTGTTATATATAGAGAGAGAGAATTCTTCAAATTAGTAAGTGTCTGGTTCAATTTGGCTGTACTGGAATCATATGAATCCAAAATTGTATTTTTCATTATTAATTTCTTGTTTTACTTTAGTAAATGAATTTAAGCTAATTCTGAGAAACAGCATTTATTTTAAATTAAATTACGCAATGCTGTTATTAATGATACTTCTTTTATTCAATTTTTGATTAACTTTTCACAGTTGGCAAACTAAATTGTAAAATTTCTCTTGTTTAAGACTTCGTTGTGTTTATTACAGCATAAAAATAATAAAGAACAAACAAACTGTGTAAATGAAATATAAAAGATATTAAGTAAAACATGATGGTTATAAAGAAGACTTTAAGTTTATCGACTCTAACCCGGTGGAACTTGATTAAGTGTCGTAAAACTTAAAATACCAAACACATCAAATTCTGCTTTAAAGAGAAGTAAAGTTTGAGTTTGAGTAAATCTAGGTAAATTTTAATACTATAATAATATAAACATATAATATTTTAAAGAGAACATTAAAGGTTATTTCACAGAGGATTTCTGCCATATAAAATAATTAATTATAATTGCAACAATTTAGGAATAGGTCAAAGTCAACTCAAATCATTAACTCAAACCAAATTAAAGTTTGAGTCGGTAGAAAAAATTGTTATAATACTTGAAGAATTTACAGAGTATCAAAACACAATTTGCCGAAATTTTAAAGAAATTTAAAAAACGCAGTAAATTTTATTTCACAGATTTTATTCTTATGAAGTAATTATTTATGATTGCTAAAGATTTTATTAAATGTGAAATAATACAGTCATAAAACAGATTAAATAAGTTTATTTTTTAAATTAAATTTAAAATGAATAAGCGAATAAAGTTATACAAAATAAAAATAAAATTGGAAAATTAAATTACAAATTTAAAATAAATACATAAAATACAGGATTTTAAATTAGTAAAATGAAACCTAATCAGACTAAAGAATATTAAAGAAAAATCTTTTATCAAGCATAGAGAAAAAAATAGATAAAAAGACAAAATTCTTTCCAAAACTAAAGAAATAAAGTATTCTTATTAATGCTTTACGTGTAAATAATGTTAATCAAATATTTTGATATATTTGCTTGACGAAAAATCTTTAAAGTTTAGTTCTATTTGATTGTAAAACATTGGAAAAGGTTCATTGACAGTCTTGTGTTCAATGTCAAAATGCTGACCTCTTGGAAAGTGCTCAAAAAATAATGAAAACGTTGCAAATATTACACATTCGACCTGTTGAAAATAGGCAAAAATAGCGCATAAATGCAAGCCAAATAAAGTCAAACAAAAACCGCCTACAAGCAAAAATATAAACAGAAATTGACAAGAAAATTAAAGAAAAGAAGTAGAAAGAAAAGCTCCAAGTGGAAAAAACACGCACACAAATAAAAATGAATGTATACATACAATACATGTACATATGTATATATATATATATATATATATATATATATATATTATTCATTCGCATCTATGCCATGAAGGTCATATTAAATTGCTATAAAATTGTATTGATTTTTATTTGCAACAAAAGAAAATGCGCTGCGCACAAGCAAGACGAGGACAACGACACCACAACAACAAGAACAATAAGACGCAGAAGAAGAGGAGCCAGCTGGCAACATTTTGGGGCAAGCGAGGCAAGTGCGGCAAGCGCCTGAAAAGGGGCCACAAAAATCCATAAAGAGGCGAAACTGGTTTTCTTTTTTCTCTATTTTTTGCCTGCTCTTGCAACGTTGGCTAATTAGAAAAGTTTCTAGTCAGCCGCAGCTGTAGTAGGGGTTGTAGTAGGGCGCCTACACTCAGCAAAAAAATCGACATACATTTTAAATTTAGTATTAAAATATACATTTTTTAGTGTATGTAATCTATAATACTAAGTTAATCTGTAAAAGTTATGTTTGTGGCTTTTATTTTTAATTTATTTTAAATTACTATAAATACAGAATCACTTTGAATAGGTTACAAGCGAGCGATAAAATTCATTACTTTCTCCTGAATAATAAAAATGGTTTCTTCCATAAATGAGCGTTGGAATTTTTCATTTGTAAAAACAAAATCCTTAACAACAAGATTAGAAATCCAGAAATCGAAATGTTATTAAAAAATGTATAGTAAAAAGGTAGAACACATTTATATTTTTAAAGAGATTTATTGTTTTTCTGAGTGTAGAGGTGGGGTTAGTAGCGGGTTGGGGGTAGGGGTAGTTAGGGACAGATGCTGCTGCACGCTCATAGGTGCGCTGGCAACGCCATTTTCAAGAAGGTGAACGCTGCTGGCCAACTAATGTGACACCGTTCGGAGAGAGAAGGAGAGAGAGAGAGACGCAACGATTGGCTGGCATAAATCACGTAGACGTCGTCGCGCACCTACAAAGCAAGAGCGAGACACACCTTCCAGGCAGCCAAACACTCACTGGCTGGGCGGGTTAGCTGGCACCTGATGCTCGCTCTCTCTCTCGCACACACACACTCAGGCAGGCAGCATTTGTATTTACCTAAAGACTCAGCAGTGGAAATAAAAAGCGAACAGCGGGTGAAGGAGATGGAGAAGAAGGAGCTGTGGGTTTGAAAGGGGGCTGGAGGACAGAGATACGTGCACGACGACAACTAACGAGCGACACGAACCTAAAAGCTATGAGAAAAAATAGCTTGCGACAAGGAGAGCAAATCCTCACAAAGGCACATACACACACACACATAGACAACGTTGAGTTGAGGTGAATATGCCAAGTGAGACTATGACGCAGCTAAAATTTAAATTTTTATTTTTATATATATATTATAGTTTATTATATACATATATATATATATTTACCCACCAACTAAAATACAAATAAAAATAAATACTACGCACAAAATAAGTATTCAACAAGCCATAAATCACTTGCCGACGGTAAACAGTCAAAAAAAAACCAAAATCAAGCTCAACATTTTCTCAACACTTGCTCAGCCTTAGCTCAACGTTAGCGCAACGGTTGCTCGCAGTGAGCAAGCGAAAAAGGTGCTCGGCGTTGGTTGGCTGCCAACATTTCGCACACCTTAACGGTAACGGTAAGTGAGCGAGCGAGCCAGCAAGCAATAACCTGTCTAACTTACATACCAACGTATGTGTGTGTGCGAATGTGTGTGACAAGAGAGAGCGAGAGCGAGCGAGAACGCAAACGCACGAACGCAACGAATGAGCAAAGTTAGATGTCAAGAGGTGGGTGTGGGGTTAGGAAGGGAGTGAGGTAACTTGCCAGCGAACACTGCAAATAAAAGCAAAACAACTGCCACTTGCGGTTAGGTGCCCAGTCAGGAGCAGCATAAGCAGAGAAAGCAGCAACAGCAGCAGCGAAGTCAGCAGAGGCAGCAGCTGCTATATAAAGCAGTAGAAGAAGAAGAAGACTCGAGCTGAAGCTGAAGCCTGAATGATGAGCAGCACCATCTAGCGAGGGGGTTCGCCGCCACACGGCAGGTGGCTCTGTGCTAAGCTAGTGCGAGCGAGCGAGATAAAATGGAGAGGGGGCACCTACATAGCGTCGCTCGCTCTCACTCACAAGCATGACTAACAAACGACGATGCTAAAGACGACGACGACGACGAAGACCAACACCTAGAACAGGTACACACACACACACAGAGAGACACGAAGAGAGTAGGTTTAGTATGTGTGTGCATGCTATATATGAGGAGGTGGTGGGGGCGCAGCAGACGTCGCTTTGCGCAGGTAGATTGGTGGATGCGTAAGGTATATTATATACACACACACTAACACACACACATAGAAGCACGACACGTGGCCAGTGGCTGAGGTGTGAGGCCGAAACATGCGCAGTGAGCGAACGAGAGAGAGAGAGCTCAAATATAACTTAAAATATTAGCTGTTAGCTAAAATTACATTAACATTGTCATGTAATGTTAAGCGCAGGGGAAATAAGATGTTAACAAGAGGGCTGATAAGTTAACGTCCAAGTGTTAAGTAACAGCTGTTACGGCGTTTACTCCTAAAATAAAATCTAGCAATAAAATACAAAATTTAACACATATATATATATTTATATATATATATATATATATATATATTTGTGTGTGAGTGTGAGTGTGCTTGTGAATATGTATATAATGTTGCATTATTTAACCAGTATATTGCACGTTGCACTGACCCATTAACGAATTAACATAATTCTTGATTCCAGCATTTTATTTTCTATTCTCGAATAAAAGTGAAATTTAAGTGAATTTAAATAAAAAAAAGAGTGAAATAAATTACTTAAAATAGTTAAGAGTGAAGGAGATATTTAAGGATATTATTAAACAAATATTTTTGCGAGCATGAATTTCATTTTTAGCTTTATAAAAACAAATAATAAAAAGTTCTATTAAGAAGATCTGCTTTTCGAAAATCGTCAGCTTTTACAAAGTTATGACTTTGAAAAGATTTAAACCAACTTCAAGTAAATTTTTTAATTTTATAATCGCCGTTTTAATTTTAAAAGTTGCATTACTCTATCAATAAAACAACAATTAAAAAGACCTGTTTTTTTTTTAATCCGATCCTAAATTTAGCATAATTAAGTTGCAAAATGCTAATAATATTATATTATCTAGATGTCAAAACTTGATTAAATAGCCATATTTTTATTCACTTCTGTCAAAGAAAATATATCTTTAAAATATTTGGACTAGTCTCAAAGAACACTTTTTAAGGTTACAATTTTGAAATTTAAGTCGATTTGGAATCGATTTTCTTAGTTTCCAGTCATGATTCGGAACATTTGGATTTTATAAAGAAGATTTTAACTTGTAATAAAATATATAATTTTTAGTGTAATATTAAACTTAGATGATTAAAAGGCTATGGGATTTTTAAGATATGATGAGTTTTAACAATTATTACAAAAGTACTTTCTGAAACTATTAAATTGTTCGGTAAATTAACAATATATATTTTTTTTTTTTTGCCAGCACTGCATATTAATGTTTATTTATTTAACGTCAACTAAAGTTAATCGACTTAAAAATAACAGAATAAAAATATGCAATAACAATATTAAAAATAATTGAAACAAATCAATGCTTAAGATAAAAAAAAATGATTTATTAAATTAAACACATTAATTGAAATATTAATAAAATTGATTAATACCTGCAAAAGGTTTATAATAAATAAAATACTAATTAACTTAAAATTCTGTGAATCAAAAATCTCAAAGCTTGAAAACACCTCCAAAAAAAATTAAAATTCAACAGGCAAACGTAAATAAAAGAAAAACAGAACAAAAAAAAAGCGAGCAGAAAAAAAGAAGAGTAAATGATTTAAGCGCTTATCGGATAAAATGGAGAAAAAACAAAGCTGAGAAAAAACTAGAATTAAAAAAACGAGATCTAAAAAACTGTGGCAAAGAAAGCGTCGTGCGAAGCAGCTTAAATGAAATGCTTGTAGCTGATTATGCAGCATAATTTATGCGGAGAGGCACACACACACACACAACACGCCCCCTCAAGAGCAAGCCAAACGAGTCCAAGTGGCAGCAACAATGGACGGCAACAGAATGTGGCAAGGCGACCTGCGCAACTGAAACTGATTTAATTAAGCAGGTGATTAAAGTTGATGCCGCTTATTTGTAGCAGCCAAAGAACAGCAACTCAACTTGCAACAAGGACTCCTCACTGTCGCTGTCCTTTCCTACTTCCGCTTTGCCGCCGGAAGTCAGCGTGTAAACTGCGCGCAAAAACTTTCGCCTCGTCTTTCTGGACAACAACAGAAACAACCAAAAAACAAAAAGGTCAACTTTAAATTTTGATGCTACAATGCAAATGAACCTGCAACAGGGGCGTTGTCTGCTTCCAAATTAGAGGGGGCGTGGTTGCATTTAACAGTTAGTATAAAATCTATTAAATTTTATTCTTCTTAATTAAACATTTATTTTCAAATCTAATATTCAAAATTTATCATTTTCAATTTGTCAATTTATAGTCAAAATAATCTAAAAATATTTATTAAGAAACTAAGATAATTTACAAATTTAGTATTTTATTTTATGCAAAGAAAAAACTTGTTTTAAATTAAAGTTCACTTTTTGGCATAATTTTCATTTAATTATTTAACATGACTTCAAAGTTTAGGATCGATATGATTGATCGGATGTGATGTTATTATCTTACCAGATTAATCAAAATTTGCGAAACTGGCTTTTGTCAATGCTCTAAAACAATTTCAGACATTTGTCTAAAAACAATAACCAACGACGGAACTAAAATAAACCAAAATTAAATTTATTATTTTGATTTATTTACTAAATTTAAAATGCTCATTTTATTATATATATTTTTTTTTTAATTTGTAACTTTAATTATAATTTAAAATTCCAATTTTCTATAACCTTTTTTAACATATTAAATATAAAAGAACAACAAAAATATATTCAAATTAATAAAGAGCGAAAATGAAGTAAATTTAAATTAGTAAAAATATAATAATTAATACGTAATTTGATAAAAATGTTAAATTTACAGAACATTTTTGCGCAGTCTAATTTAATTTTGAGGAGTTATGACTACGCCCCTGTCCCTGCCCCTGTCCCTGTCCCAGCAACTGTACTCTAAACTCCAGTTTCTGAACTCAGAGTCCTGAGTCCTGAACTGGCCAAATGTTTGTGGGTTCAACTTTTGCCACTTTTTTGCATATATTTTGCTGTTAATTGAATATTTCAGCTTTTGTTGTTTGTTTGTTTGTTGTTGTTGTTGTTTGCCAAAGGTCGAAAAGCGAAATCAACGGTAATTAAAATTCAATTAGAACACAAACGACAAAACCAACAGCTGTTGACTATAACATAAACTATTGCAACAAAACAAAAACAAAAAAAGGAAAAGAAAACAAAAAAAATACATCCATAATTTGTGGCAACAATTAGAATCGGGCTTAGTTAATTGGCAGAGGCTCTGTTTGAGCCGTGTTAATGTAATGGCCAACAATTTACGTCAACTTAATGTCCATTTTGGCTTGGAGTGTGAGTTGTGCGAGTGTGCCATTTTGTGTGTGTGGTGTGTGTGTGTGTGTTGTGTGTGAGTAGTTGCTTCATTTATTGCTCCATTGCTCGCACCACTTTTGCTTAAGGTAAGATTTATGTGAAATGATGGCTCTGAGTGGGCAGTTCTCGCCTCGATCCGGTGTCAATCCCTGCTACACTGAGAAAAACGATTCAACTGCATTTATAGAAATTATAAAAAAAGTGCATTTCTAAAATTTCTGAGTGTGGTTTGCTTAAAAATACAGTTGGTGTGGATTTTTCTAAAAGTCAGAAAAAATATGTGTAACTTTCTTCAACAGAAGATTTTTTATATTTCCTTTTAAAATTAATAAACAGTTTTATTTTAATATTTCACAGCTTATAAATACATAAAATTTAAATTATGACTTATTCGCTGACCCTCAGGCAGAAAACAGCTAATAAAAAAACATTTTAAAGTTTTGTTTTTACAATTTTTTTCAATTTTGGCTTTGCATATTTTATTTTTAATTATAGAAAGTATTTAAAAAATAAATATAAACCATATATTTGGTATTATCGAGTGCTAGTTTTTAGAATATGTTTTCTTAATATTTAGAAATTATTTGTAATAAGAAGAAAAAGTTTCTAATTTTTCAGGGAGATTCTTTTGTGGCGTGTAACTGGCTCAAGTGTGCAACGCAATTTAGTGAAAATATCAAATTTCCTACTCACACACAACAAACACACACACCGCACACACGCACACACACAGAGAACACACTTCATTCACTGCTATTTTTTTTTTTTTTTGCTGGACGTAGAAAAGTAAACAGAAGGTTAATGGATTTGACACACGGTTCAACAACAGGGGCAACATCAGCAGCCACATCTACGGCACTTGTGCGTGAAATGGATATGCTTTCAGGCCATACACACACACACAAACACCCACACACACACACTCTCACACACTCGCTCACCCCCAACACTTACACACACGCGTGCAGCTTCAACAAACGGTAAAAGGCGCCACATTTGCCACACTCAGGTTTCCAATTTGTTCGAGCTATTTTTTTTTTTTTTGTGACATGCCCCAAAGCTCTTTAACCAGCAGATTTGACTGCTATTTAAACTTAACAAGAAGTTTACCTTGGACAGATTTTAACACTAACTAACTTAAATAAATGTGTTAAACTTTAAGTTTTATACAGATTTGACCAATATTTAATCTTAATAAAATTAAGCTTTGAGTGATTAAAAAAACGCGTTTAACTTTAAGCCAAGTTTTCTGTTAGTCGGATTTGACTGGTATTTAAACTTAAAAACAGGTGTTGGGGGCAATCAAATTTAACCAGGTCGATCTTAAACAGATTTAATTTAATTTTAAATTATTTAAAATAATTTGATGACAAACATAAAACTTGCAAGCATTTAAATCACAACTTAAATTTTAAATATTAATTGTTGTATATTTTCAGAACCGTCTTAAAACTTATCATTCTATGTCACAATTTTGCTACATTTTATTCTTTCAATTTAGAATATATAATCTGATTTGTCTTATATTATATATAAGCAAAGTTGGCAACCGAATTAATCTGCATTATTTTATCTGATTACAATTTATCAACGGGATTTAATGACAAACATGAAACAGTAAATTCAGAACATGAATCACAACTTAAATTTAAAATATTTATATATATTTTATCAGATACAAACAAAATACTACGGAGACCTTTAGATCTTCCATTTCCCTTCTGAATTCATATATATCTGATTTAACTTAAATGATATCTAAAAGCATAATTTGTAAACGAATTATTCTCCATTATTGGAAGGTCTATCTTACACAGATCTAATTTAATTTATTAAGATTTAAATTTGATAACAAACATAAAATTTGCAAAAGTTCACATTTAAAATCGGATTCACAACTTAAATTTTAAATATTTATATATTTCATCAGATATAAAAAAAGACTAAAGATCCCGTTAGATCTACCTTTTCCGATATAAATATATCAATATCTGATTTATATATATAAGAATAATTGTAATCGAATTAATCTGCATTATTTTATCTGTTTATCATTTAACTGTGGAAGATTAAACTAAAAACTAAAGAGATTTTTTCCTTTCCCTACAAAACTCTGTTGGAATTACTATATATATAAATGATCTGTTGATTCTTGCTATACTTGCTATGCTATAATAAACACAAACCCAGAAGAAAAACGGTCAAAAATCGTAATTTTAATAATTTAAAATTCAATAGCCAAAAAGTAGAAAATAATCTATAGAAAAGATTGCAACAATCGGGTGTATATATATATATATAAATATATCTTAGCATATATATATATATATACAATTTGACTGCAGTATCTGGCTGACTATTGTTTAAACTTGCAACGCACGTTCGCAACGCGTTGTGGCAGAGGCCAAGCTAAAAAGGCAAGTTCCAATCAGACACCAAAAGTCGTCTGGCTCTGACTGACAATTGGCCAGGATGAAGAAGCAAGGACGAAGGAGGAAAGCAGGCAATACACCCGCAGGCAACGACGTGACGAGGGGCGGGGGATGATGGGGGGAGGGGAGGAGTGGAGGAAACACACACAAATAAAGAAACTGCAACTGTTTACAAATGTGTTTTTTTTTTTTTTTGGTTTGGCTTTGGAAGTTGCATCCACGCAAGGAGTGCCGCATAAATCATGTGTGGAAGGTGCAGCTGGAGGTGTCCTTTACCTACCACAGGCAGGCAGCAGCGAGGCAAGCCAATCTGCACCACTGACAGTTTTAATGCCGCATGAAGTCCATGCGGCTGTTTTGCAGCCAAACTTTTATGATTTCCTCCGGTGAATCTACCACAGACTTCTGTCCCGTGCCCCTGCCTGCTTGTGTTCCCTACACTTACAAAAAAAATCAATGAAAGTTGTCTTAAAAAGTATAACAATTTTTAGTTCTCAGAAGTAATCAATTTCTTAGAAAATACCAAGCCTTGTCTTAATTAAAGAAATTTAAAAATTAAGGCAATTTTTTCAATTATTCAAATATAAATTTTCCATTAAGAAATGCTTTTTTAAAAAGTATAAAAAAACGTTACTTTTTGAAATTTTAACAAATTTTATTTACTGACTCGTCTTAATTAATCTGTATGTAAATTATTTGTGAATTTTCAAAATACAAATGTTTATCAAAATTAAAAATAACAATATGAAAATTCTTCTCAGGTGCAGACTAAAAACCTAATTTCTAAAAATTAGACAAATTTGTTTTTTATTATATCAGAAGCAAGGAAGCCTTAAGTTAAGAAATTTATGCGCTGATTTTCTAGAAGACTTAGAGAATCTTGATAAAAAGGAGTGGGTATTTTTTTTCAGTGTGTTTGTGCGTGACTCCTCTGCACTCGACACTTGGCACTTGGCACTTGTGGCATATGTGTGACGTTTCAATATCCTGTTGCGTGATTTTTATTTTCATATTTTTTGTTGACTGTTGATTTTGCCAGCGCGTGTTGCAAAGGTGGCAGGGTGGCAGGGTGGCAGGGTGGCAGGGTGGCATGGGTGGGGGGTGGGGGGTGTTGTGGTAAGCGCCCAGTTACGTGTAGAGTCGCAAGTCACAAATCACAAAATATGCCTGCCATTTTTTTGTTGTTCTCCCATTTTTTTTCTGTGTATTTTTTTTTTTGTTTTGGCTGTTTGGCTACGTTTAGGCCTCTAAGCCTGTCTACTTAGCCACGTAGAGAGGGCGAGGTGGGGGTGGGGGTGTGGGGTGGTGTATATTTGGACTGAGTTGAGTCTGGAGAACGGCCAATAAATCAAAGCATGTAATTTCTCACATAACTTGATTTTTATGCCATTTTGTGTAAGTTGTTGATTTTGTAATTTATGTCACGGTGTAATTTTGTGTGGGAATGAGTAAAAACTGAACCTATAAAAGCTGGCTGAAAATGTGTTTTTTTTTTTATACTTTCACACTAAAAATAGAAGAACCATGCGACGAGTTGGAATTTTTAAAGATCTTAAAGGAAGCTGATCAAACTCCTGGAAAGAAGTCTTGCAAAAGGATTAATATGGAAATAAATTTGTAGTCTATCAAGGAATATGTTGGTTTTGTTCAGTGTCGATCAATTCCTAGAATCATCAACATTTAACGGTAAATTACTTACCAATTAAAGGGCAAGTCAAGCGCCAGCCAACATTTAAATTGATTGGCTTTGCTTTTCAATAATATTGAAATTTTATTCTCATTGTAAAAAGCTATTATCTAGCTGCAAAATCTCACAACTGGAAAATGCAAATTTTACTGGCTTATTAAAAACAACATCACAATTAAGAGACTCATCCAGCTAAACTAGAACATTATTATTATTATTATAACCAGTAAAAATCTGGAATCTGGAATTTAAATTTTTGAAAATTTAATTATTTTACTTAGCATCAACTGCGGCTTTGCTAATGTCAATAAACTAAATTGTCTTTGCTAAAAAAATATTTATTTCTTACTAGATTTTTGCAATTAAAAACATGAAATAATCGGTTAGTTTTTTTTTTTTTTTAATAAAAACTAAATCATATTAAATACATTAATGTAATGTTAATCTTGCTGTAAAACTGTTAGAAAAATTGCATTGATTTTAAAAATCGATTCAGGTTTGTTCTTAGGATTTTAGATCAATTTAAGCATTAAATCGAACAATTAATATTATTATTAATATTATTTGCAGTTCAAGTTGAAAAAAAACTATAATTTTAATATTCTCTTCACTTCAAACTACTTATTAACTGCCACTTTTGGTTAGCATCAGCATAAGCCAAAGTAATACCTTAAATCCGCATTTATGGCAACTGTAAGTGTAACTGTAAATTGTGCCTTTCTGGCAAAGACAGGCCATGTCAATATTTTGCAATATCCATTGCTGACAAAGTTTTCCAATACCATTTACCATAATTCCACTTTGCACTGCATTGACACCTAACCAAAAGTCATTCAAAAAGTGGCAAGACAAGAGCCACAGCTGAGCATATCTATATATATATATATATATATATATATATATATATATATATATATGTGTGTGTAACTGAGTAATAGATGTAGTAAAAAATTGTGAAAAGCACTCGCAAATGTTCAAACTACACTTCTGGACATCGACATGGACATCGACATCGACATGGACATCGACATGGACACTTAACTGACAATGTCTGACCTTTTCCACAACTGGAGACGACGACGAAAGCCGGAAGAAAAATGCGAAAAGTAAAAGCAACATTTTGCTTGAGCAACACTAAAAAAAAAAAAACTAAAATACAAAAATGCCAAAGAAATAACTAAAAATTGATGCATAAATTTGTTGGAGAGGTCGCCAAAAAAAATTCTTACGTGATGTTGCAGCTTGTGTGTGTGTGTGTGTATATGAGTGTGTGTGTGTTTGTGAAGGTCGCTGGCAGGGCAGCAAATAGATATATGGAGACAGAAATGCAAATAACATGTCGAAACAGCAACATTGAAAATTCTTTATATTTTTATTATAATTTTTAATATTCTTATTATTAGTCTCTTCTTTTTTCTTCTCTCATATTCTTCTATTATTTTGCATATTATAATTATTATTATTATCCCCTAATTATTTTAAATTTTCTTATATTGTTATTAAAATGTAATTAATTGTTTCAAAATTAAGTTTGCAATTAATTCCATATAAAAATACATATTAGCTATAAAATAAATTAAATAACTTAACTTTTATTTTAATTTTAATTGTTTACTTTTACCAATATTGGCCATGTCCAGCAAAAATTTTCAGTTAATTTGCATTTTAATAACCTAAAAATATATAACAATATTATTTATATAATTATTATTTTAAATAGTCTCAAATCAGTCGGCACAGAAAAATATAAAATGGAGAAAATAAATTATACCAAATTAAAAATTATATGTTATATTTACACGATTTAAAACTTATGTAAAAAAGTTTGAAAAATAAGAGATTTTATTCAAGTCGCATCACTCGATCAGCATTATGTGATTCGTTGATCTAGTTGATATTAAAATAATATAAGAATTCACAAATTATCCCAATAAATAAAGTCAACAAATTAAGTTGGAATGGATTAGTTAAGACAGCTCGACTAGCAGATACCCAGTAAACAACTTTAAAATACGTTTTGTTTAAGAAATGGTGAATAATTATGAAATTTGTTTAGTAGATCTTTAATCATCCCAGATATTTATTATTAATCTATTATACTAAGTCTTTATTACTTTTACTTATCGTTAATCGATTTGTTTCCATGTACGCTAAACGAGTGCAGTTATCGATAAAAATCAATAATCCCAATTTTCCTATTTCATATGAAAAGTTGACTGCTATTACAATAAATACTCTTTATCTTACTCTATCTATACTTTATTTCGTTTGAATTGCTTTCAGCTGCTTGTTGCATATTTTGTCCGAATTTTAGCATACCCATTTCGGCCAATTTTAATGGGTATACTACGAAAAAGGGGCCCAGGCGCAGACTGAGTTCGAAAAGTGCTTGCTTTTTTCTCAAGTCAGTCAACACACATAAGAAACATACACACACACAACACACACACAACACACACACAACACACACACTCAATACAAAACGATAGTCTAACTTTAAGATTGTCAAAAGTTGCATGCACCGTTTGCTCCCAACTCTCTTTCAACTCTTACTGCCACTCCCTCCCCTTACACTCTCTCTCTCTCTCTCTCCCCCCCCCCCCCACCACTTCTATCTTCTTAGCTACGTGCTTTTGCTGTCAACAGCTGCAGAGACACGCGCCAGTTCAATTTTGATGCCAACTTTTGAGTCAACTCAGTCAACGTTTAAAAGCGCATTTAAAGGCAACAAGAACAGCTAGAAGAAGAAGAGCAGCTGCCCCCTAAAAACCACAAGCTGCAGCAGTGGCATACACACACACAAAGACACACATACTACATACCCTCACCCTCACCTATGTCCAAGCGCACAAATTGCCCCCAAATGAGAGGCAAGTCTGCTAAAATAAACTGCAACAGCAGCAGCAACATATGTGTGGCTTGTGTGAGTGTGTGTGTGTGTGTGTGTGTGTGCACCGGTTGTTGCGTGTTTACGCAACGTAACCAAAGTCAAAACCTCGATTAGGATTCAATCTGCTGCTGTTGCTGCGAGGCCAAACAAAACACTCTTTGGCCTATTTTATCCTGCTCGTTGTCCTTGTTGTCCTTGTTGTCCTTGTTGTTGCTATTGTTGTTGTTGTTGCTGTTGTTGCTATTGTTGCAGTTGTTGTTGCGCCGCAGGTCAGCTGCAAAGTCAAACCGATTAAAACGCAGGAACACACACACACACACACACACACACACTGGTTTGCTAACTCCATACACTCGCAGAAATATGTTACTACTTTTGTGCCAACTTATTTTCCAATATAGTTTGGCTATAGGAGATAATTTGAACGTATTTCAAATTCTTATTAATTTTTCGATATTTTCAGTGTTGGAAAAGGCGTAAGCACAAATCAAAAGAGACCCAAAAGTATGTTTCTGCTATCATTTTCAATATTATTATTATCTTATTATGAAGTGGCTGCGATAAGTTGAATAAAAAAAACGCTCATCGAAAAGCAACATTTTGATTGAAATTTTGAAAATAACAGAATTTTTCCTAGGCAGAAATTAAGTGATTTTATTATGGGTATTTTAAGAAGGGGACTTTAAAGTGCTACTTGCTACTTGCTACTTGATCAGATCTCGTTCCAAATTAAAATATTTCTATATATATTTATATATATTTAATGTTTGTGTAGCACAATAAATTTAAATTTAAATTATTTAGTTTGTTTTTGGCTTGTTCATTTTGACTTTTATTTTTTTAGTTGTGTTAAATATTTAAATGATGAATTGTAAATCAAACGTTTGTCAAGTGGCGCATGTGAAAAGTGTTATAAAACAAAAATACTCAAATCCAAATCAGAGTTGCACAAAATAAGAATGTGAAAAGTACTAATGACAAATGACAGCTGTCAATAGATGAAAGGGGAAAACTCAAGCCAGATTCAGACGAACTGCAGAAATTAACGAAAGCAAAGATTTCAGAAATATAATTTTCATTAAAAATGGTAAGTTTTGATTTGGGAAAGCGGCTCAAAATGAATCGATGATAAGATTTAAATGTTTTTTTGCTCAGTCAATGCAGAAGCCGCTGTTGCTGAAGTTGGCGCTGCCGAATCGTGTGCAACCGGAGGTGCAACCGCGGGGCGACAAACTAGGCAGGCACACAAATAAATTGGAATATTTACGCAACAATTTGCTCATGAAATTGGCCACCAAAGAGTTTAGTCTGCCATTCATGAAACCCGTCGATGCAGTTGCTCTAAATGTGCCCAAATATTATTTGACTATCAGCAAACCGATGGACATTGGCTCGATGCTGAAACGCGTGGACAACCTCTACTACCAAGGTGTGGATGAGCTGATCTTGGACTTTAAGCAAATGTTGAGCAATTGCTTTTGCTTCAATAAGCCAATTGACTTGACCTATCGGCGTGGCCAGCAGCTGGCGAAATATTTCGATATGGTCTTGGCCACAATGCCAATGGGCGACGAAGTGCAAGTGGAGAAGCCGAGTGGCGCAGGTGGTGCAGCACTTCCAGTAACTGTGCACCACGATCAAGTGGAGCAGGAGTGCCGGCAGCAGCTAAATCAATTGAAATTACACACCACCTATGAAGTGCAGGACGTGTTCAGGCCCAAATGCCGAGCGGTGACACAGAAAATCAACGAACATCAATTTAAGCATGTTGCAGCATTCCACACACATGTGCAACAAATATTTGATCAAATTTTGTGTGCAACCAAAACCATATACGAAAGTCTGTGGGATGAGTCCCTCGATGACATCGCCGAGCAGATGCAGCAAATTGAGTTCGGTCAGCTTTTAAGTGCTGTGGGTAATTGCAGCAGGCGACGGGACTGTTGGGAGGATCAGCTGAGCAACTGCCTCGATGGCAAAGTACGCGAACTAAAGGACACTTTAGAAAATGCCCGACTCAGTCACGAGGCCAGCGCGGAGCAAGGAGGCAGCAAGCAGAAGAAGAAGAATTCGAACCAAAACCAGGACTCGCATTTGGAGGATGAGATCAGTTTGGAGGAGCGGCGTGAGTTGTGTGCGGAGTTTGGCATGTTGCCGTGCACAACTCAAAATGATATCATGCAACTGATCAGTGAGTGCTGCAGCAGCAGCGAGAGCTGCCTCAATCCTAGCCAGGATTATCAATGTTTTGACATTATGAGTTTTAACAGCCGCACAATTAATTTGATCAAACGTGAGATGCATCCGGAAACGAAGATCAATTTGCGTCACATGAACCCGGATGAGAAGTTGCAATTGCAACGCAGCTTGGAGCGACGCTTGGATAACATTAATCAGGCCTTGGGCGCCACAAAGAGGAAGTACACCAGACGCAGCTCGGATATGCGTCTGCCCATTGCGAAGCGACAATGTGTATATAGTCCAGTTGGCCCAGTGGCTGGCGGTGGCGTGGGCGGGGGCGAAGGTGTCAAGGGAAAGTGTGACAGCGGCAGCAGCAGCAGCAGCGGCAGCAGCAGCAGCAGCAGCAGCAGCAGCGGCAGCAGCAGCAGCAGCGGCAGCAGCAGCAGCAGCGGCAGCAGCAGCAGCAGCAGCAGCTCCTCCTCCTCATCCTCATCATCGTCCTCTTCGAGCCGCAGAAGCAGTTCGTCATCCAGTGAATCTTCCAGCAATGCTCCTCATCCTCCTCAGTCTCCGCCAGCAAAAACTATTATTAGCTCCAATGAGATCTAACTGTGGACAAAAAGTCTTAGCGGATTCTTGGATCACTGCATCTTTATTCAAAACATTTCATTTATTGTATTTTTATTGTACCCGATAATTAATAATTCCTTTAAAATATAATTTAAAATATTGTTTTATTTGTGGTTAGAAAAAGGTCTAAATCTAGACTAAAATTTATTCCTAATGCATTAGTCTAGTTTCTAGAATTTGAGTATCGTTAAATTTTTCTCTATTTCATAATAATAATATTTATAATATATTATTATTTATTTATTATAATTGTTGATTTTTTTGCGTCATTATTTTAAGCACTAGCAAAGTGTAAAAATAATTATTGTGCTTAACAATATTAATTTTTCTATTTTAATTTCTATTTATCTATTTTGATTGTATTTAAATAAATCTTCCTGACAGAATTTAATTCTTGCTTATTTATAAAAATTAATTTATTTTGTAATTTTCGTATTTTTTCGTTCATTAAAAAATAAATATGCGCTCCAAAAATACGCAAAATTACAAAATAAATTAATTTTTATAAATTGAGCTACCAAAAGTGACACCACATTTTTCTATACAACACATTATTTTTTAAATAATTTTTTTCTCAGTGTAGCCGCACAATGTTTGGCGTATTCTTCAAGGGGCAATTAACTGCGACGCGCTCAAAAGTGTGCGACTAAAAAAGTGGCCAAAAAAATATTGCCCATATGCCAGTGTGTGTGTGTGGGTGTGAGAGGGTGTGTGTTGATGTTGTGCGAGGCTAGCATAGATTAGATTTTGCCCCTTCCCCAGACTGACTGACAAAATATTTGCAGCAGCTGCCGAAGGGACCGCAACGCTTTGGCCATAAAACAGCCATTAACGCCAGGAGTCCTCAGCCAGTTTTAGCTTGTTTTTTAAAGCGTTTTCATTTCTCTATTGAAATAGAGGGGGAGAGAGAGAGTGAGAGAGTTACTGCTGCTTCTTCTATTTGTGCTATGGGGCTACTTGGCTGTCAGCAACATGCGCATCCAATTGCAATTAGCCAAGGTGCAAGAAAACGCCAAGAAAAAGGGCGAAGCCACAAGTGGGCGATGCGAACACGAAACTAATTTAAAGTATCTGCAAAAAGAGTAAAGAATATAGAGAAAGAGAGAAAGTGATCGGCTAGAAGATGCCCCTCAATATTTATTGATTACAACTTTGTGTAAATCTCTAAAAATATGTGTTTCCAATTTTGTTTGCGCTTCATTTAAATTATATTTAATATTTAGTAAAGAGCCTTAAAATAACTTCAAGATGGTTCTTAAATGATTTAAGGACTTTCTTACGTCATTCCTCAGATATCAGATCCGATGTTTGAACAAATGATCAATGAATGAGAAAATAACTTTGTATGCAAATTTAGATATGCAAAAAAAATTAGTTTATTATTTCCAAAAAAGTGGTTTTCTTCAATTGACAACAAGAGTCCAAAAACTAAGTATTCATTTACAAATTTTTCATTTACAAAAAAAAAAATATCATAATATTTTTCGGTTTAAAATTCCAGTACGATTATATTTTCCGCTTTTATAAATCTTTCAAATAACTTTTATATATTTTTGAATCCGAAAATGAACAGTTTCTTGTTATATTATTATTTATAAATATTTCATATCTGCTAATTTAAATTTAATTAAATATATTATTTCATTTTAGTTGATATTAAATAAATAATTAAATATAGTTGCTAATTTTTACGCACAACATAATATTAAATAGATTTTTTTTATAGTTTTTAATTTTTATAATAATTGATTTATTGAAAAAAATAATTTTGAGTTTTTATATTATTTTAATCGGTATAAATTTTCGCTGATCGCTGATTCAACTGCACTCAAAATTCCATTTAGCAAGCCCTATTAATGGGTATACATAACAATAATATACTCAAGGCGTGCCACGCCCAGCTAAAGTCGCCTCGAGTCGAAGTCTGCCACAAATTAATTTGTCGAGCGTCTTTTGCAGCAGTCCGCTGACATGGCCAAAGTGCCGCTGCGTTGAAGGTGCGACACAGTATGGGGCAGATACATATATCTGCGGCAAATATCCTTGTGGCATTACAATTTCAATCTGACCGTCAAACACACAATTCATTTAGTGGGATACTTTACAAAAGTATCTCAATCTCGGCCATCATATTCCAGTTTCAATAAAAAAGGAAGAAAATGAAATGAAATGAAAAAAAAAACACCGCAGCATATCAAATTACGCAAACAGAGCCTGATGACAAAGTGCGTGGCATGTGGCATGTGGCAGGGGTTGTTGCGGCAAGGTGTAGCAGTCAGCTACTTGATAAGTGCTCCGTGTGGGGTGGTTGGCATGTGAAGGGGGTGGGGTTTGGGGGAGAAGACTGGGTGTGCGGTTGACATTCGCCGTTGAAAAATTGTTGTAAATTTTTTAGCAATGACAGCTTGAAAAGTTATCCAAGAATATCTGAAAATGCCTTGCATTTTAATTCTATTAGACGCAGCCAAAAGAAGGTAGATAAAGATGGAAGCTGTGAACTGAGGCATGCCACGCAGCGCTTAAAGCCGTGCAACAAGATACAAATAAATGGTTGTCAAGCAAATGAAAGATATTATGTTCTCCGATTTATAGATAAAACAATTCATTTCTTATCTAGAATTTTTTTAAAATACAATTATTTTCTATATACTAAACTTATTTAAATATGTCCATCAATAAATATTAGTTTCTAAAAATATTAATTAACAACAGAGGAATTTCACTATTATTATACATTACACTGCATTTATTATTAACAATTTAACTAATTTAATAAAAATTAAATATATTTAAGAACTTTTTATCTTATAGCTATTGCCAATTTTAATAGTAACTTAGTTTCTTTAATGCTTTCTCGGATTTAAACCATTTTTTTTTAGCATAATCACTTTTTGTATATTCAAAACAAATTTCTTAAATTGTTAAAAAGAAGCTTTTTAAAATTAATTAATTAACATTCAATACATAAATGCAACTTTGCATATGCCTAAGTCGTTCATTAACGTAGAACAACAATGTTAAATAACAGCACGATAATCTTTTGGTTTACTTATTTTGAATTATTCAAAGATATGTTTTAGTTTTACTGTTCAATTGCCAAATGTATCACTTAACCACAGTATTAATTTTAAGTTTATCTATGCAACACATTTCAAGAAATACAATTAAATAATTTTACATTTTATCCATATTTGTATTTCTTTGTCGCCCACATACACACTCCTCACACATACAAACACACACACTTGCAAGCACCTGCAAGAGAAGCACAACAACTGTTGTTCATTGTCTTGTAAATCAACGACATCTATCACATCCAACCCACACCCACATTGCAATCTAAGCAGCCGCATAAAAAAGTGTTGCCAACGTGAACACAGATGATATTTTTGCACACAAATTCAAAGACAGGCAGGCAGACAGAGTCGGCAACAGACAGTTGAACGCAGTTGAACGACTTGAGGGATTTTCCTACAATGACATTTGGCTCCACATGTGACGTGCTGCAACAACAACAAATGACTGTAGCCGTTGGCATTGAAAAAAGCAATTTAAGTCAAGTACAGATATTCGCACACATAGAGACACACGGACTATACCTATGCGTATGTACGACACATGCAATTTGCTATTGTGCCAATGCCTGCCTCTCTCTATCTCACTCTGCCGCGTATACTCATTTTGATAAATTACCTTTCTAAGAGAAAACATTTGTTTAATGTGTATGCGCAATATTTAATTTAAAAAAAGCTAAAATGAAGACAGGTGCAATAGCAATAAATGTAATAATGATATTTAGATATAGCGATTTTTTAGCCTAAAATATACAGTAAATAGTTGGTTAAGAACGTGCACACTCGAACAAAAAAAAAACTGGCAACGGTACGCAGAAGTTCATAGCAGGCAGCTTTACACCGATTAAGTTGCCAGAAATTGCAGATGAGGCGATCAGTAATATTTAACAGTGAATAAAGCAATTTTGGTAAAGTACAATAGGACATACCTAAGATATCATATTAAGAATGAATGAATGAATTTGTTATGGGGGGAGGGAGGGGGGCTAATTGAATCTAATTGCTCACTTAACGGTGCAATGAGCAGCTGAGAGCAAAGAAAAAAGAAGATTCACAAGAAAGGAAAAGCAAAACGTGTGTAAGTGTGTGTGTGTGTGTGGAACTTAACCACACACAAAGTGAGAAAAACCGGAGTGCTCCGATTGAAAGTGACCAACTAACACTTACCCTGTGATCAGACTTAGTTTAATGTAATTTTACAGTTTATAGATAATTTTCTTGTTAAAATAAAAACAAATCAAATATAATTTATTTAAAATACGAAACTCCTAAAATCACACTTTTCATCATTCTCTTTTATTCTTCTTTCATTTCACTTCAGATATCTCTGACAGATTCTCGTTTGCCACACTCAACTCAATCTGTCATCGCTTGATTCAAAAATAATATTTAATTTCATAATTTTCGCTTGAGAGAAACATACAAAAACAAATTGTATAATGTCTGTAAATAAGAATAAAAAAGAGAGTACAAGCCGAGATTCGACAGCAGAAAACAATTCTGTTTCCAGCCATGCAGTCGCCTTATTGAATAGAATGCATCAGTTTGTGGACAGCCAGCAGCTGTGCGATGTGGTTCTCATCGCTGGGATTGATGGCAAACGGGTGTCAGCTCATCGCTTGGTGCTCGCAGCTTCGAGTGGGTATTTTTCGGCAATGTTTTCCGGGTCGATGCGCGAGAGCAAGGAGCAGGAGGTGACTCTTGGCGAGGTGACTGGCGATCCGTTGCAGCTGCTCGTCCAGCACTGTTACACGGGAAGCATTGAGCTGCACGAGGACACTGTCGAGACGCTGCTGGCCACCGCCAACCTCCTGCAGCTGACATCTGTGGTGACGAAATGCTGCAGTTTTCCCGAAGGCCAGCTGGACCCATCCAACTGTTTGGGATTCGCTTTCATGGCGGAGCAGCACAGCTGCGTAGAGCTGCTGCGAGTGGCGCAGGCGTACATCTGCCAGCACTTTATGCAGGTCTGTCCGAATAAGGAGTTCTTTCAACTAAACGCCATTCAGCTGGGCAAGCTGCTGTCCAGCGATGAGCTTGGTGTGCCAACCGAGCAGGATGCCTTCCACACGATGATGTCGTGGGTCCGCCACGATGAGCCAACTCGTAAGCAGCACATACCCGAGCTGCTCGCCAAGGTGCGTCTGCCCCTCTTGCCTCCAACATTCATTGTGAATCACGTAAAGAAAGTGTGCAGCGCCAGCAACGAGTGCCAGCAACTGCTGCTTGAGGCCTTCCAATGGCATTCACTGCCCCCCAAATACCGTTCGTCTCTTGATGCCACCGAACGAATGAAGCCCCGCAAGCAGATTAACCACCGATTGCTGGTTGTGAGTGGTTTGGATTGTACCATTGAGACCTACTCTCTGGATCTGAACAAGTGGACGACTTTAACGCGCACAATTGACAACCGCGAGCATTTTGGTGCCGCTTTCATGGATAACCAACTGATTTTGGTCGGCGGATTGTATAACGGTGAAATAATGCGCTCTGTGGAGAGCATTGACCTCAACACGATGACCTGCAAAGAACTCAATCCAATGGAAAATGCTCGCTATTCTCCAGGCGTTGCAGTGCTGGATGGGAAACTCTATGTGCTAGGCGGATACAATAATGGTGACATCCTGAACACGGCTGAACGCTGGGATCCCATTGTACGCACCTGGAACAATGTGTCGCCGATGTCCAAGTGTCGTACGATGTTTGGTGTTGCGGTGTTGGCCGGTCGTCTCTATGCCATTGGCGGAAACTCTGATGATTGCACAGTCGAAAGCTACGATCCAGAAACAAATAAATGGTGCTTTCGAGCTTCAATGAATCAATGTTGTGGAATAGTTGGTGTCACTGCTGGAAATGGATTCGTCTATGCTTTGGGTGGCAAACACGAGGAAAACGGAAGTAGAACCGATTCCATGGAACGTTATGATCCGTCTACCGATAAGTGGACCTTGATTTGCAATTTGCAAGTGGCACGTGTCTGGATCGGATGTATTCTTATTGGACATCGTTTGATTGCCGTTGGCGGCAGTGATGGCGATAATTATGTAAACAATGTCGAGGAGTACGATCTAGTGAACAATACCTGGAGTAAACTGGCTCCAATGTCGGTTAAACGGAAACGCCCCTCTGTCTTTGCCATACCGTAAGAGTCTTACAAATATAAATAATATCATAGAGTATAATAATATAATATATAATAAGAATATAATATATAATAATATCACATAATAATAATAAATAATATAATAATAATAATAATATTGTACATTTGAGCCATGCGCTGCAATTAGAAATGGATTTTCGTACCATCTGTCATGTCAGATGGTAAATACGATAATATTAAGAGAAGGTATTTTGAAGGACATAGATAACTGTTGATTGCTTATGTCAATTAGAAAATAGAATAACTTGTCCTAAGCAAAAAATATTCTTTTAAGAAACTTGTTTATAACCCATGCATTTTAACCTAATAAATCAGTGCAAAAATATCTCTTTAAGTATTCACTTCATTCAGCCCAATTTTTAGTTTACTTGTCAGTGGGTCACATAGAGTAGAGTTACTTTCCCCTGAAGATGGCTACATGCGCGACAGTCTGGCAGCTACCCCTCCATGCCCGGCAGCAGTCTATAAGTCCCTGGAGTTTTAGGCATGAAGAAAGATAGACTGATGGGTCTAGGTAAAAAGATGATTTTTGACCGAAGCTGAATACGTCTTGGGAACTTTCTTGAGAATTGCTTAAAGCTTTAAGATTTAGTGATTCATTCACTATGGGAATGGAGTATTTAAGAGGGTATCCACTGAACCGCTTTTGGAAGCCTTAAATAAATATCAAATTGAATATATTTGTGATCTGAGAAATAGCGTTCGTTAGAAACTCTTCACACTTTTAATCTAATAAATCGATCAAATCGACTATTGCAAATCGATAAAGGCTAGTCAGAAACTTAGGTCGGTAGGTTGTTGGCGATATCCTTCAAGAATCGGAACAGGGTGCAACTGAAAGTTCGATGCCAATCAAATATCAATAGTAAAGTTCAACAGATAGATTTTAGTGCTACTTGTATGTTTATCTCCTATATGCATTCCCAGAAGTATTTGTTCATATTTTGACGTATTTTCAAATACAACAGTTTTAATAGTGTGTGGCAAGTTCTCATTAATATTCTCTTATGAGTTGGAGACGCTGTAAGAATCAGCTATCTTTAGAAATCCCATAGGATCGTTTAAATAAGGAAACTCAACATGGAGTCGCATTAGATAAGAAACATATTTATTTAGGTTTAAGATTCATCTATATAATTAAGATCCTTAGAGCTTGAGCTTTGATTCCAATCGAGTATCCAATGAGTTATATGAGTTATTTCAAAGTTATATTTTGTACAAATTGTGCACTGATTTTAATCCACATTAAAGAATAAAATAAATATACCAAACACATTAATTAATTATTCATACATACAAATAAAATATATATTTTTAGAAACTACTACTAAAAGCACTTATAAAATTTGGACTCGCGACTGGTAAACTAAAATTAATCAGTTAATTGCCTTTGTTTAAGTAAAGTTGTTCGGGCTGTTCAAACTATAATTAAATCTACTTGTAAACTATTCAATATGTTTGCTTTTGTGGAATAAAATACTAAAAAATTATGTTTTTTAAGATACAACTTTGCGTTTTAGAAATATACTTTCTGAATAATTCAGTATACATTTTTCCTCACTGTATTTCAAGTGTTTACCTTGGGCAACTGGCTGTTGCATAAAGCTTTCCAGCTGTGCCCAGTCTTTGGACATGTGTCGGATGAGTGAAAATATGTTGAGTGGATTCGAGAGAAATTCTTCTTCACGTCCCACGGCTGATTTCAGTGGCTTTGCCAGCTGCTGACTAAGTCTGAGAGAGTTAAGATAAGATTTGATTTGAAATAAGAAATTAGACTAGAAATCAGATCTTTAATTACCTGTTTAGCTTATCAATCTTCTGCTGCATCTGATTCACATAACTGTTGAGGTTCTCGATGAGTTCAACGTTTAATTTGAGCAATTCTAATTTATCACTCATGGATGTTGTATAACTCCTCTCAGGAATACTTTCATTCGATTGGCTCTGAGCGAGAGTAGTTAATATGGAAAGAATATATATATTCAGTAGGGTTCGTAATATTCTGAACCACATCATCTTTGCAACTGATGTGGAAATCAATTCAAAAAAATAACACAATTTGTTATCAAATTGTCAACTGTGAAAAACGCATCGAATAGATTTGAAACGCTCCAATGTTTATTAGAAATTTAACACTTAAAGCTGTTGTTTCGTATCTTTGATTTCGAAGGTGAAACATTGGAGTAGATTTATATAAGGGCGCTTAGCTCTTAGAGAGGCATAAAGCTAGCGTCACCTAAATTGAAACGTAGATTGCGGTTGACTCAACGACTCAACAGATATGTTTTGGAACATATTAAATATTGGCACAAAATTATGAAAATTTAATTCAAACAAGCCGTTAATACTGAAGATAATTTCTCACTTACATTGCTGTTCCATGAAATAATTCAACTGCTCTTTGATCATATTCAGCTTGATTGAATCCGTGCACGGCTTCTCCTGCATTATGGGAATCACATCGTGGAGCACTTTGCCTTCCGATATTGACGTATATATCCCTTGCCACATTTAATTGAACTAGTCCCGTGGCCAGAAATCGCCAAACTGCTGCCAATTGTACATCTTACGATAAGTGGGAAACCGGAAAATGTGATCACATTTTGCGTAAAATCCATTTAAAGGTCGCCTTGTCCCTTATAAACCAAACAATGTTTATTGAAATTGAAGGATGATTCATTTTGATCGGTAACTTTTGCCACTCACTCTGCTTATATTTTTTGTGCCTTCCTTGCGCTTCTAAGATGGAAATTGCAAATATTAATGGCATTTTAAAATAATTATATTTTAAAAAGATTATTTTGTTCAAAACAAATACGCAAAATCAAAATCAGCTGTTTTAGAGATGTGAGTTGAATGCGCATCATAATAGGGTTGCTAAGGCGACCCATTACACAATCACGACAATCGCATGCGTAGCTTAAATACGAATATATTGTCACGCAGCATTTAAGAGAACGCTGTACTCTTTATACAGCCGCATAAAAAAGTGCTGCCAATGTGAACACAGATGATATTTTTGCACTCCAATTCACAGACAGGCAGGCAGACAGAGTCGGCAACAGACAGTTGATCGCAGTTGAACGACTTGAGGGATTTTCCTACAATGATATTTGGTTCCACATTGCAACAACAAATGACTGTAGGCGTTGGCATTGAAAAAAGCAATTTAAGTCAAGTACAGATATTCGCACACATAGAGACACACGGACTATACCTATGCGTATGTACGACACATGCAATTTGCTATTGTGCCAATGCCTGCCTCTCTCTATCTCACTCTGCCGCGTATACTCATTTTGATAAATTACCTTTCTAAGAGAAAACATTTGTTTAATGTGTATGCGCAATATTTAATTTAAAAAAAGCTAAAATGAAGACAGGTGCAATAGCAATAAATGTAATAATGATATTTAGATATAGCGATTTTTTAGCCTAAAATATACAGTAAATAGTTGGTTAAGAACGTGCACACTCGAACAAAAAAAAAACTGGCAACGGTACGCAGAAGTTCATAGCAGGCAGCTTTACACCGATTAAGTTGCCAGAAATTGCAGATGAGGCGATCAGTAATATTTAACAGTGAATAAAGCAATTTTGGTAAAGTACAATAGGACATACCTAAGATATCATATTAAGAATGAATGAATGAATTTGTTATGGGGGGAGGGAGGGGGGCTAATTGAATCTAATTGCTCACTTAACGGTGCAATGAGCAGCTGAGAGCAAAGAAAAAAGAAGATTCACAAGAAAGGAAAAGCAAAACGTGTGTAAGTGTGTGTGTGTGTGTGGAACTTAACCACACACAAAGTGAGAAAAACCGGAGTGCTCCAATTGAAAGTGACCAACTAGCACTTACCCTGTGATCAGACTTAGTTTAATGTAATTTTACAGTTTATAGATAATTTTCTTGTTAAAATAAAAACAAATCAAATATAATTTATTTAAAATACGAAACTCCTAAAATCACACTTTTCATCATTCTCTTTTATTCTTCTTTCATTTCACTTCAGATATCTCTGACAGATTCTCGTTTGCCACACTCAACTCAATCTGTCATCGCTTGATTCAAAAATAATATTTAATTTCATAATTTTCGCTTGAGAGAAACATACAAAAACAAATTGTATAATGTCTGTAAATAAGAATAAAAAAGAGAGTACAAGCCGAGATTCGACAGCAGAAAACAATTCTGTTTCCAGCCATGCAGTCGCCTTATTGAATAGAATGCATCAGTTTGTGGACAGCCAGCAGCTGTGCGATGTGGTTCTCATCGCTGGGATTGATGGCAAACGGGTGTCAGCTCATCGCTTGGTGCTCGCAGCTTCGAGTGGGTATTTTTCGGCAATGTTTTCCGGGTCGATGCGCGAGAGCAAGGAGCAGGAGGTGACTCTTGGCGAGGTGACTGGCGATCCGTTGCAGCTGCTCGTCCAGCACTGTTACACGGGAAGCATTGAGCTGCACGAGGACACTGTCGAGACGCTGCTGGCCACCGCCAACCTCCTGCAGCTGACATCTGTGGTGACGAAATGCTGCAGTTTTCTCAAAGGCCAGCTGGACCCATCCAACTGTTTGGGAATTGCTTTCATGGCGGAGCAGCACAGCTGCGTAGAGCTGCTGCGAGTGGCGCAGGCGTACATCTGCCAGCACTTTATGCAGGTCTGTCCGAATAAGGAGTTCTTTCAACTAAACGCCATTCAGCTGGGCAAGCTGCTGTCCAGCGATGAGCTTGGTGTGCCAACCGAGCAGGATGCCTTCCACACGATGATGTCGTGGGTCCGCCACGATGAGCCAACTCGTAAGCAGCACATACCCGAGCTGCTCGCCAAGGTGCGTCTGCCCCTCTTGCCTCCAACATTCATTGTGAATCACGTAAAGAAAGTGTGCAGCGCCAGCAACGAGTGCCAGCAACTGCTGCTTGAGGCCTATGAATGGCATTCACTGCCCCCCGAATACCGTTCGTCTCTTGATGCCACCGAACGAATGAAGCCCCGCAAGCAGATTAACCACCGATTGCTGGTTGTGAGTAGTTTGGATTGTACCATTGAGACCTACTCTCCGGATCTGAACAAGTGGACGACTTTAACGCGCACAATCGACAACCGCAAGCATTTTGGTGCCGCTTTCATGGATAACCAACTGATTTTGGTCGGCGGATTGTATAACGGTGAAAACTTGCGCTCTGTGGAGAGCATTGACCTCAACACGATGACCTGCAAAGAACTCAATCCAATGGAAAATGCTCGATACGCTCCAGGCGTTGCAGTGCTGGATGGGAAACTCTATGTGCTAGGCGGATACAATAATGGTGAAATCCTGAACACGGCTGAACGCTGGGATCCCATTGTACGCACCTGGAACAATGTGTCGCCGATGTCCAAGTGTCGTACGATGTTTGGTGTTGCGGTGTTGGCCGGTCGTCTCTATGCCATTGGCGGAAACTCTGATGATTGCACAGTCGAAAGCTACGATCCAGAAACAAATAAATGGTGCTTTCGAGCTTCAATGAATCTATGTTGTGGAGCAGTTGGTGTCACTGCTGGAAATGGATTCGTCTATGCTTTGGGTGGCAAACACGAGGAAAACGGAAGTAGAACCGATTCCATGGAACGTTATGATCCGTCTACCGATAAGTGGACCTTGATTTGCAATTTGCAAGTGGCACGTGTCTGGATCGGATGTATTCTTATTGGACAACGTTTGATTGTCGTTGGCGGCAGTGATGACGCTAATTATGTAAACAATGTCGATGAGTACGATCTAGTGAACAATACCTGGAGTAAACTGGCTCCAATGTCGGTTAAACGGTACCGCCCCTCTGTCTTTGCCATACCGTAAGAGTCTTACAAATATAAATAATATCATAGAGTATAATAATATAATATATAATAAGAATATAATATATAATAATATCACATAATAATAATAAATAATATAATAATAATAATAATATTGTACATTTGAGCCATGCGCTGCAATTAGAAATGGATTTTCGTACCATCTGTCATGTCAGATGGTAAATACGATAATATTAAGAGAAGGTATTTTGAAGGACATAGATAACTGTTGATTGCTTATGTCAATTAGAAAATAGAATAACTTGTCCTAAGCAAAAAATATTCTTTTAAGAAACTTGTTTATAACCCATGCACTTGAACCTAGTAAATTTCTCTTTAATTATTCACTTCATTCAGCCCAATTTTTAGTTTACTTGGCAGTGGGTCACATAGAGTAGAGTTACTTTCCCCTGAAGATGGCTACATGCGCGACAGTCTGGCAGCTACCCCTCCATGCCCGGCAGCAGTCTATAAGTCCCTGGAGTTTTAGGCATGAAGAAAGATAGACTGATGGGTCTAGGTAAAAAGATGATTTTTGACCGAAGCTGAATACGTCTTGGGAACTTTCTTGAGAATTGCTTAAAGCTTTAAGATTTAGTGATGCATTCACTATGGGAATGGAGTATTTAAGAGGGTATCCACTGAACCGCTTTTGGAAGCCTTAAATAAATATCAAATTGAATATATTTGTGATCTGAGAAATAGCGTTCGTTAGAAACTCTTCACACTTTTAATCTAATAAATCGATCAAATCGACTATTGCAAATCGATAAAGGCTAGTCAGAAACTTTGGTCGGTAGGTTGTTGGCGATATCCTTCAAGAATCGGAACAGGGTGCAACTGAAAGTTCGATGCCAATCAAATATCAATAGTAAAGTTCAACAGATAGATTTTAGTGCTACTTGTATGTTTATCTCCTATATGCATTCCCAGAAGTATTTGTTCATATTTTGACGTATTTTCAAATACAACAGTTTTAATAGTGTGTGACAAGTTCTCATTAATATTCTCTTATGAGTTGGAGACGCTGTAAGAATCAGCTATCTTTAGAAATCCCATAGGATCGTTTAAATAAGGAAACTCAACATGGAGTCGCATTAGATAAGAAACATATTTATTTAGGTTTAAGATTCATCTATATTATTAAGATCCTTAGAGCTTGTCAATAGTAGGGTTCATGCACGGCCTAATAAACATTTGATTCCAATCGAGTATCCAATGAGTTATAACTGAAGGAAAAAATGATATCAGGGTTATTTTTAAAATATATTTTATACAATAATTAATAAATTGAATTATTTATTTTTTGAGTGTAGCAGGTTTCGCATGAATTACCTTCTTTTTTATCCATGATAACTGGACAAGCACCATGCAATGATCTCTCCTCAAAGTCGTAGGTGACTGGGTCCATGTTGTACCAGTGGAGCACTTTGCCCCGTTCCGGCTGCACCAAAATCTCCAGGTCGGGAAAGATTGTAGCGCCACCTCTGGCCACATCATTGAGCTAAAAGAGCAACGGATTTAGTTGACTTTAAGTCAGATTGAGATTTATCCTCACTTACATAGAATAGAATCGTGGCTATACGATCCCCTCCATGGGGTGTGCCCCGAAAATCAAAATGAGGAGAGTAATGCCCACCAAAAGCATACTCCATATACTGCAATTCGCTGTTAAAATCGATGATCAATCCGGTCATATGAGCGACTCGTCTCCTAATCCGCTCCAGCAACGCCAATTGCTGCCTGTTGAGATCCAAGTCAAGTATCCAAGCACCCATTGAGGATCGTATTGATTTATCTCTACCCGTTTTCCCGACTTCTGTTCGGCTTAGCTCCGGTTCACATAATCGCCTCAGTTCGTTAATTTCCGAGTCGTAGATCGCCTCGTGAAAGACAACCACATATGGATCCATGGATAATATCTCCATTTTTAACGGTGCCAGTCGTAAAAATGGCGACGAGTCATTTTTATAGTTGCAGAATAGTCGACTTGGCTTTGGTTCACGAGAGGCGCCACAGATTTGAGTGTATTTTTCATCCACCTCCTGCGCCTCTGAGCCATACGGATCTTCTGGTCTCTCATATTTTATAAATTCGACAAGCAACTCTTTAGTGAGAGAACTCAGTCGGGGTTCATTTAATAGCACATCTCGTGCCTCATTCAAGTTGCCTAAGTGGAAGAATTTTTAATGGGTATTTATGGATTATACATCATCTTCGAAACAGTTTCTAATTAAGGCCAGACAATTGCAAAAGTATTTCTACTAAGAAAAGCATCTCGAAAAATCCGAATTTTTTGCTATGATCGTATCAATTTCTTGGCTTACCCTCTGTTGCCAGTGAGCCGGCTAAATACCAGGCTATATTACTGCTCGTTATGTTCAGTATTTCGTAGACATCAGGAGGGGATTCATTATCCATTAACTGACCATTTAGTTGCATTCCCCATATCATCCACATGGAAAGAGAGTTTGCCCAGCTCAAAGCAGTCGAGATACGAAAGCCTTGCACTGCGTGTAAGCGATTTGAATAGTATTCATTCATTCAATCATTCATTCATCCGTTTGAATACCTACTCGAATTGTGTGCCATCCAGCCAACCATTCGCCATTTCCATCGGTTCTAGTCTAAAGGTTATCTGAATGCGATGCAGGGCTGTGGTTGCCTCCTCCAGATCCTCAAGCTGCGGCAACTGCGAGCGTCTTTCCCTTATATAATCCAATTGTGCTGGAATATCAAGATATATAGTTAACGGTTTATAGTTAGATATTACAACATTTATATTTTCATTTTAAAGTTATATTTTGTACAAATTGTGCACTGATTTTAATCCACATTAAAGAATTAAATAAATGTACCAAACACATTAATTAATTCATACAAATTAATAAAATTTTGTGGAATCAAATACTAACAAATTATGTTTTTAAAGATACAACTTTGCTTTTTAGAAATATACTTTCGGAATAATTCAGTATACATTTTTCCTCACTGTATTTCAAGTGTTTACCTTGGGCAACTGGCTGTTGCATAAAGCTTTCCAGCTGTGCCCAGTCTTTGGACATGTGTCGGATGAGTGAAAATATGTTGAGTGGATTCGAGAGAAATTCTTCTTCACGTCCCACGGCTGATTTCAGTGGCTTTGCCAGCTGCTGACTAAGTCTGAGAGAGTTAAGATAAGATTTGATTTGAAATAAGAAATTAGACTAGAAATCAGATCTTTAATTACCTGTTTAGCTTATCAATCTTCTGCTGCATCTGATTCACATAACTGTTGAGGTTCTCGATGAGTTCAACGTTTAATTTGAGCAATTCTAATTTATCACTCATGGATGTTGTATAACTCCTCTCAGGAATACTTTCATTCGATTGGCTCTGAGCGAGAGTAGTTAATATGGAAAGAATATATATATTCAGTAGGGTTCGTAATATTCTGAACCACATCATCTTTGCAACTGATGTGGAAATCAATTCAAAAAAATAACACAATTTGTTATCAAATTGTCAACTGTGAAAAACGCATCGAATAGATTTGAAACGCTCCAATGTTTATTAGAAATTTAACACTTAAAGCTGTTGTTTCGTATCTTTGATTTCGAAGGTGAAACATTGGAGTAGATTTATATAAGGGCGCTTAGCTCTTAGAGAGGCATAAAGCTAGCGTCACCTAAATTGAAGCGTAGATTGCGGTTGACTCAACGACTCAACAGATATGTTTTGGAACATGTTAAATATTGGCACAAAATTATGAAAATTTAATTCAAACAAGCCGTTAATACTGAAGATAATTTCTCACTTGCATTGCTGTTCCATGAAATAATTCAACTGCTCTTTGATCATATTCAGCTTGATTGAATCCCTGCACGGCTTCTCCTGCATTATGGGAATCACATCGTGGAGCACTTTGCCTTCCGATATTGACGTATTTATCCCTTGCCACATTTAATTGAACTAGTCCCGTGGCCAGAAATCGCCAAACTGCTGCCAATTGTACATCTTACGATAAGTGGGAAACCGGAAAATGTGATCACATTTTGCGTAAAATCCATTTAAAGGTCGCCTTGTCCCTTATAAACCAAACAATGTTTATTGAAATTGAAGGATGATTCATTTTGATCGGTAACTTTTGCCACTCACTCTGCTTATATTTTTTGTGCCTTCCTTGCGCTTCTAAGATGGAAATTGCAAATATTAATGGCATTTTAAAATAATTATATTTTAAAAAGATTATTTTGTTCAAAACAAATACGCAAAATCAAAATCAGCTGTTTTAGAGATGTGAGTTGAATGCGCATCATAATAGGGTTGCTAAGGCGACCCATTACACAATCACGACAATCGCATGCGTAGCTTAAATACGAATATATTGTCACGCAGCATTTAAGAGAACGCTGTACTCTTTATACAGCCGCATAAAAAAGTGCTGCCAATGTGAACACAGATGATATTTTTGCACTCCAATTCACAGACAGGCAGGCAGACAGAGTCGGCAACAGACAGTTGATCGCAGTTGAACGACTTGAGGGATTTTCCTACAATGACATTTGGTTCCACATTGCAACAACAAATGACTGTAGGCGTTGGCATTGAAAAAAGCAATTTAAGTCAAGTACAGATATTCGCACACATAGAGACACACGGACTATACCTATGCGTATGTACGACACATGCAATTTGCTATTGTGCCAATGCCTGCCTCTCTCTATCTCACTCTGCCGCGTATACTCATTTTGATAAATTACCTTTCTAAGAGAAAACATTTGTTTAATGTGTATGCGCAATATTTAATTTAAAAAAAGCTAAAATGAAGACAGGTGCAATAGCAATAAATGTAATAATGATATTTAGATATAGCGATTTTTTAGCCTAAAATATACAGTAAATAGTTGGTTAAGAACGTGCACACTCGAACAAAAAAAAAACTGGCAACGGTACGCAGAAGTTCATAGCAGGCAGCTTTACACCGATTAAGTTGCCAGAAATTGCAGATGAGGCGATCAGTAATATTTAACAGTGAATAAAGCAATTTTGGTAAAGTACAATAGGACATACCTAAGATATCATATTAAGAATGAATGAATGAATTTGTTATGGTGGGAGGGAGGGGGGCTAATTGAATCTAATTGCTCACTTAACGGTGCAATGAGCAGCTGAGAGCAAAGAAAAAAGAAGATTCACAAGAAAGGAAAACAAAACGTGTGTAAGTGTGTGTGTGTGTGTGGAACTTAACCACACACAAAGTGAGAAAAACCGGAGTGCTCCGATTGAAAGTGACCAACTAGCACTTACCCTGTGATCAGACTTAGTTTAATGTAATTTTACAGTTTATAGATAATTTTCTTGTTAAAATAAAAACAAATCAAATATAATTTATTTAAAATACGAAACTCCTAAAATCACACTTTTCATCATTCTCTTTTATTCTTCTTTCATTTCACTTCAGATATCTCTGACAGATTCTCGTTTGCCACACTCAACTCAATGTTTCATCGCTTGATTCAAATATAATATTTAATTTCATAATTTTCGCTTGAGAGAAACATACAAAAACAAATTGTATAATGTCTGTAAATAAGAATAAAAAAGAGAGTACAAGCCGAGATTCGACAGCAGAAAACAATTCTGTTTCCAGCCATGCAGTCGCCTTATTGAATAGAATGCATCAGTTTGTGGACAGCCAGCAGCTGTGCGATGTGGTTCTCATCGCTGGGATTGATGGCAAACGGGTGTCAGCTCATCGCTTGGTGCTCGCAGCTTCGAGTGGGTATTTTTCGGCAATGTTTTCCGGGTCGATGCGCGAGAGCAAGGAGCAGGAGGTGACTCTTGGCGAGGTGACTGGCGATACGTTGCAGCTGCTCGTCCAGCACTGTTACACGGGAAGCATTGAGCTGCACGAGGACACTGTCGAGACGCTGCTGGCCACCGCCAACCTCCTGCAGCTGACATCTGTGGTGACGAAATGCTGCAGTTTTCTCGAAGGCCAGCTGGACCCATCCAACTGTTTGGGATTCGCTTTCATGGCGGAGCAGCACAGCTGCGTAGAGCTGCTGCGAGTGGCGCAGGCGTACATCTGCCAGCACTTTATGCAGGTCTGTCCGAATAAGGAGTTCTTTCAACTAAACGCCATTCAGCTGGGCAAGCTGCTGTCCAGCGATGAGCTTGGTGTGCCAACCGAGCAGGATGCCTTCCACACGATGATGTCGTGGGTCCGCCACGATGAGCCAACTCGTAAGCAGCACATACCCGAGCTGCTCGCCAAGGTGCGTCTGCCCCTCTTGCCTCCAACATTCATTGCGAATCACGTAAGGAAAGTGTGCAGCGCCAGCAACGAGTGCCAGCAACTGCTGCTTGAGGCCTATGAATGGCAATTACTGCCCCCCGACCGCCGTTCGTCCTTTGATGCCTCCGAACGAACGAAGCCCCGCAAGCAGATTAACCACCGATTGCTGGTTGTGAGTGGTTTGGATTGCTCCATTGAGACTTACTCTCCGGATCTGAACAAGTGGACGACTTTAACGCGCACAATCGACAACCGCGAGCATTTTGGTGCCGCTTTCATGGATAACCAACTGATTTTGGTCGGCGGAAAGTACAACGGGGAAGATTTGCGCTCTGTGGAGAGCATTGACCTCAACACGATGACCTGCAAACAACTCAATCCAATGGAAAATGCTCGATCTTCTCCAGGCGTTGCAGTGCTGGATGGGAAACTCTATGTGCTAGGCGGATACAAGAATGGTGACATCCTGAACACGGCTGAACGCTGGGATCCCATTGTACGCACCTGGAACAATGTGTCGCCGATGTCCACTTGTCGTTTTTGTTTTGGTGTTGCGGTGTTGGACGGTCGCCTCTATGCCATTGGCGGATTACCTAATGTTTGCACAGTCGAAAGCTACGATCCAAAAACAAATAAATGGTGCTTTCGAGCTTCAATGAATCAATGTTGTGGAGAAGTTGGTGTCACTGCTGGAAATGGATTCGTGTATGCCTTGGGTGGCATCGACAGGGTAGCCGATCTTATGTTCAATTCCGTGGAACGTTATGATCCGTCTACCGATAAGTGGACCTTGATTTGCAAGCTGCAAGTGGCACGCTTCCGGATCGGATGTATTCTTATTGGACATCGTTTGATTGCCGTTGGCGGCAGTGATGGCGATAATTATGTAAACAATGTCGAGGAGTACGATCTAGTGAAGAATACCTGGAGTAAACTGGCTCCAATGTCGGT
>JAWNLI010000251.1:0-13173 GCA_035042405.1 Drosophila demipolita
GTCCCTTTTATTGGAGTCTACTTCTGAAACAAGTAATTGGTGGTTACAAAATGGTATCGGGGCTGTTGTTTTGCCCGCTCTGTGCCCACCCATCCAATTGGACTTCCTGCGCTGCATGGTTAATTCGGAAATTCCCCAAAAGCAAACTCGTTGCTCAACCTAAGCTATCATTTCGACCAGTAGGAAATAATAAGTCAGTTTACATGTTCATTTTCCTTACGTTTACTAATTGTTCATAATTTCAATATTTTTTGAAAATTCATCCTTCCGAAGAAACAGGTTTTATTAATATACGGTTGTATTAATACTAAAATAGATTCGTTTCTTACTAATTATCTTTCCATTAAACGGTTCTACGTTTAAAACAACCTCAAAAGATTCAAGTGAAGATAAACGGTATATTTCTTGTATTAACCACTACTAAAGCAAATGTATATGTGTATGCAATTGAAATGTCTCCTTTTTTTTTTTTTTTTGTTTTCTCCTTTGGTTTTTCTCATTGCATAACTACCGACAATAAGCACATTAAAACTTTGTGACTGACTTGATTATCCAGCGAAGAAAAGCCTTTCGACGTCGATATGGTCTTGTATTTGAATTTATGCACAAGAACATATGTAAATTTGTTGGTCTTCTGTTGGCGTATTTAATTTAACTGCCAATAATAATGCATAGCAACAAAACTCAACAAAAAAAATAAGTAAATATACTTTTAGGAACTTCTCAAAACAATTTTTTTCCCATACAATTTAATGGTGTACGAATATCAAATGTTGTTAATTTTTGTAAATTATTTACATATTTTTTTTTAACATTTTCAATCTGTTTTTAACACCACTTTACCACACTTGCCACCCTTGCGTGGAGATATGTTTAACAAATTTCATATTTGAACGTAAAAAAAAATTAAACTGCTGATCACTTATATATATATTTAAATATAAAAATTCGATTAGGATAAAGATGAATTTTTCCCATATGCTTGATGTTGGGCCTCTTTTACGCCGACTTTTTCAACCATCAAAGATGGGGTTTGTTGCGGAATTATTTTTTTTTATTTTCTTTGGTTAGGAAAATTGTAATTTTTTTCCCTTCAAATTGTTTAAAGTTACATTTATTATTTCCCACATTTCTTAACTCGGGTTATATAAAAACGTCCGCGATGGTTTGTATGTAGCCGCAATGGTGCTTTTTGCGTTTTGATACCTGCATCACGTATGCAACGATTTTTTACTTCGTACACGACGAAAAAAATCATTGCCTAAAAATATCCGACCACCGACCATTACAGGCTTACATTCAGCTTAGCAAAACCTGACAGAATGATTTGAGAACAGAAGAGGAATCAACTCCTTCGCTGCAGAGTTTGTCGAAAAATCCACGCGATGAAGAGATGTTAACGCTTTTTAATTCTAAATGTCGAAAATTATCTCCTGGCAGTCTTGATTAACAAGTACTGCCCAAATTGTCTAGGAGAACTCCGCGCGCTCAAGTCGCAGGAGCGACATCTGTAAGGTCTGCGCTCGAGAACACCACAAGTTTCTTTTCCTAATTGCGGTCGGTCGAAATCACCTCCACCACCGCAAACTATCTTGGTGCACCCTCCAACATAAGCATAAGGGATATGTTGTATCCAAGTAGTTTAAGCATCATAAAGTTAGTTAGTTAGTTGGAAATAAATAGTGAATCAAAAAATCTTCACACCCAAACCAAATTCTGGAGGAAAAAAATTCTAGCCCACTACAAGAGTGCACAAAAAGGAATTTTATAATTTTTGTTGCAAGAACAAAAATTTACAATCAGTCTTTGATTGCCAAGAGTAAAAATAAAATGAAAATCTAAAGAACTAGAAATAAAACAATTCATTTTGTGAAAACAGTATCTGAATTTGTCGGGAGGTTAGCTGAGGAAATCAAACAGATCTATTATATTTGTGTAGCAAAAACATATTTCAAGTTTAAAACCGTTAACATTAAGGTTTAAGGCCTATTATAGGACATTTACCAAATCCACTGTTTTGTTATACATCATGTTTAACAACGGTTTTTTTTTTAAACACATTTTGTGACGAAGGACACTTCTTTTTATATATAAATTAGTCGACATATAGCAAAAAGTAATGTTGAAGGAAATCGTGAATTATTAATTTGAATTAAATTTTTTTTGTTAGTTAACGTATATTTACTTACCCTTAAAGCACCGGCCACAACAAGAACGGATTTTATTGCACGTAATCCCCAGTCATAGTGATCTTGCTTAGAAAGAAGCTCTCTACACAGTGTGTAAAGTGTGATGAACTTTCTTGCCAGTAGGCGTGCTTCTTGGAAGCCCTCGGCCACCAACATTATTTCACTTATAAGAGCAAAATCAGGTATAACCATAGCACATGGTCGATAAAGGGCTTTCAGATTTTCAGGCAGTTCAGCTCTACCAGCGTAGCCTGGATTCATGGTTATAAATACACCAACTGTGTGTCGCAAACTTATGTACTCGCCTAGAAAGCTGAAGGTGTTTTTATTAGCTTTTATTGCATCCTGCATACACTTGACCTGAACAGCTACAACTGATAATACTTCAACGGATATACGGTTAAATTCATCAAAACAACCCCATGCCCCGGTTTGAGCAAGACCTTTATGTATATTTCCTATTGATTTATAGTCCATTTGCTCAGAGCAATTAAATACGTAAACCATCATGCCTAAAGCTCGACCCAGGTCCTTAGTAGTTTCAGTTTTGCCAGTACCAGCTGGACCAGCTGGAGCACCGCCCATTACAAGATGTAAAGACTGAGTTAGCGTGATGTAGCAGCGATCTGTCAGAGGAGTAATAACGAGTCTTGGAGTATTACCTAAATACTCATAATCGTACCGAAACTGTGCATCACAAATGTTAGCAAAGCAGTCATTAGCTTTGCTATCCCAACGATGACGTAGTTGGCTTTGCCATTGGAAAGCAGTTTGTAACTCAACCTTTTTTGCAATTATGTTGGAAACTACGTCTCGACTGTGTACGTCGATCGTACATACGGTCATGACCTTTTGTCTTTCCGATGGTGTAAGATCTCCCAAAAGAATTATTATGAGGTTATTTAGTTGATTTACTTGTTTTCTATTATAATCCTTTAGAGCATTTTCATACCGAAGTTGAACTTTAGCAAACGCGTCATTGGTTTCGGATGTCCACATGATTTGTGTTCCTACCAGAGCAGGCTGAGCTTTCCATTCAAATATCCAAACATGTCGAGGCTTATGATCATATTGGCTTAAGGATCGTTTTAGTTGATCACGTAGCGTTTCGCGCATTTTGTCAGTCAAACGATTTAGCCAAACCTCTACTTTACCACTGCAATCACAGTTTTGCAGAAAGGATACATATTCTTCAAGTTCTTTGGCTATCATGCCAGCTGCTTGCCTTGTGCCAGCTATGAGATTTAGCTTGCCAATTGAATCATATAGTTTAGTTAAATGACGCGATACCATTGCAGGATTATTACCATTTGACAAAATGTCTAACAAATCTGCCGATGAAACAAAATAAAAACGCGGATTACATAGGCGTTTAGTTTCCACGTAATCGTCTAGTGCTTTCTCACATAATAAAAGCATTTTAAGCAAGATTTCTAAATGTTCGTAGAGTTTACCACCAACTTGATTAGTAGAACGAACAACGTTATGATCGGAGTTCATTTGTGCCAAAAGAGTTCTAAATTCTCGATCAATAAAATCGAATCTTTTTGAATCTTCTGGGAGTTGAAAGCGTATGTCTTCAGAACCAATAAAAATGCTTTCTAGGTACAGCCATTTTCGCTGTACTTCAAACCAAGATCCAATGATCTGATCGGCGTTTGAAAGCTTTTGTTGCCAAGTTGAAACTTCGTGTAAAAAAAATGATACGTATTTCGAGGAAGTCATGTTTTGCAGCTGAGCTTGATGATCTTCGAGAATTTCAATCATCTCTTCAGAAGTTTTTAACAGCTTAATTCCTGTTCGTTCATGAACCTCTGTACCAAACTCCATACCCGCCCAAGATATTGCTATATCTCGTAGTTGCTTTTCCATATTCATTTCCTTAACAGATTTATCAACTATATTTTTAACTTCTTCTTCATATTCGTGTAGGTTAAGGTCAATAAGATATTTTAAAGTCATTGAATCATCCATGTTAAATTTTACTTGTGTTGTCTGCATTAGCTCAACCCAATGACGATCGCGTATAGCCGGATTTTGCAGTTCAGTAATAGCTCGTAGCGATGTCATTAGATTTTTTAACGAAGCTTCCATGAAAATAAATGGCTCCCATGTACGCATTGTTGGATCTAAGCCTCGCAAATCTTTACCAAACTTTTTGCACTCTTGGTCCATTGCCTCAATATCAATTTTTTTCCAAGCCGTTTTTTTCCAATCATTTATTGTAGATTCGATTGAAATAGCAAAGTCCCACATTATTTTAACAAGCTTCAAATCGTTGCGACAAATTTCTATCTTTGCGCGATCTGGCCCTTGCAACTCAAAAAGAACTGCTGATTCGGCCAGATTTTTTTGCCGTTCTTCTAACTCAACAATTTCTAAATCTGCCCTGTCAATAAGATCATAGCAGTTAGAACATGGGACATTTAAGAACTGTGATTGCATGAATTTGTGTCGATATGTATTAGCCATATTGTTGCACAGCAAAATTCGTTTTTCAATTTGGTCGACCTGATAGCTTTGTATGGGTGCAATAAGTTGCTTTGTAATGGCTGCCTGTCGTTTAATTGTTTGCCAAGCATCTGGCAACTCAATAAGCTGTAAGAGTTCTGTGTCCTTAAATTCATGTCCGTAGTTTCTTAACAAATTAACAATTTCTTTTATAGGTTCAAACATATTATCAAACACATATTGGTTTTCATTAATTTGGTTCAGTACAGAAAGCATCGTAACCAAACCGTCAAAATCTTCTCTCCTTAGTTCGATTTTCAGCACCACCTTGGCTTCATCTATAAACGATTGCAGCTTCTGAGGATATTATATAGATTATACATAAAAACTAATAAATAATAAATAAACATTTAATAATTTTGTGTAATATCTGAAAAGAAAATTGTATGAAAACAATATACTATATAACCTTCGACATCAGACAAATAATAGATATTTTATTTTCATGATTCTTGGATTTTGTAAAGTCTATAACAAATTGTTATGGATTGTTATCTCAATCCAAAACTAACATAAGACTTTCAAATAGTAGGGAACGTCCTTGTGTTGTTTTAATAGCCTCCTGGATAATAATTTGATTTCAAATTAATTATGAAACTCGAAAGTAAATTTGTATCCCTATGATAATATAAATATAAATTTTAATTGAGATCGAGATTTGTAAGGCATTTCGGAAATTTCCTCCATGTTACTGAATCGTTTCTCACACCTAAAGAATTTAAAATAAAAAGCATCGATCTAACTCATCTAATGAAAAGGAAAAGAAAAAATTATTTTTTCTTTTTTTCTTTAAACCATTTGAATTTCAAAAATACAGGTATAAAGCTTACAGGTGTAAAAATCAAAGCAGTTGTGACAGCTTCTAACCGATTTTACACTTGATTCTAGCATATAGGTTAAATATAATCTCCCACTCAACAACCACGTCCGCACACATAAGTGCAACTGACTGATCCTTCACCTGATTGCAACCCACGACACGAAAGGGTGAAACATAAATATACACTTTTAGGTCATAAATGTCTCACACGTGATCCAAATTGGAATAAAAGGTCACTGCCCCATCTAATGGGGATGAATGAATGGCTGAAGCAATAAGTTTTTTTCTGCGATAGTAACAGAATTAGCTTACGACTGTCGCACCATTATAGGAAATTTAGTAAGCTATCAATTAGGTATCAAAAAATGCCACTTTAATAATAGTAACTGCTATCGTCTTTTTCATTTTTACATTGTGAAACTTAACACTTCCTAGTTAATTCAACAGCGACTCTTTAATAATTAAACATTAATAGATAATAATTCACCCGAAATAGCAAAAGTGTCAGTGGGTCCCGTCCGCCGCTCCCTTTAAAGTCGTTTCTATATAAAGATTATTGCATTCTCGGGTATACCCTATAGTAAAATTTACTTCTCCGTTTAGATATTCCGTGGATACATCAAGTTAATGCACATGTAGCTCCAGTTAAGTAAAATTTACTTCTCCGTTTAGATATTCCGTGGATACATCAAGTTAATGCACATGTAGCTCCAGTTAAGTAAAATTTACTTCTCCGTTTAGATATTCCGTGGATACATCAAGTTAATGCACATGTAGCTCCAGTTACTAACCAACTGCTAAACGTTTCACTTCATTTAGCCTTGTATCGTCTATGATGCCAATTTTGCACGTTTTAGTGCATAAACCCATCTGCATCCTATCGCCTTTTGTTCATAACAGGGCTGGTTCGCACCGAATGCGGTATTGCTAATGCTGCTCCTACATTTGCTGGTGTAATGACGCCATCACTGCTTAGCAGGCTTAACTTGATCTGCCTGTGCTTTTGCTTAGTTAGCACTGATATTAACTGTACTAGATTTTTACGTTCCAAACATCAAGGCTTACGAAAATTTTAACAAGAGATATGCCTTAGCTTAATTTGCATATCCAACCAAAAACACTTACTTCATGAAGTGTAATCTCTATATAAACAGAATATTTTTTTGAGACTTGATACTTGAAATCCTGTTAAAGGTGAATACTCAACTACCCGATCAAGCATATGTTGTAGTTTTTCGCACTTTCGTCAGTCAACTCAATAAAAACTCTGATAACGATCGGTCTTGTTTTTACAAACTCATACTACATTCAACGATCGGGGCTTCTTCTTTAAAGTCCTTAGATGTCAATAACGGCTTAGATTTAATAACTTTAACTAACTAGTACAAACTATATTCATATCATCTTAGGGATAAATCACAGAGTTTAAATACACTTTCAAGTTTCTTCATTAATTTTAAATCAATTTGTTATCGAGTAGAAAGCCTATCGTAAACTGAAAATGTGTTATGATATGCTACCGGTTCATGTACCTGTAACAATTGTCAATACGTCAAGATATCTTTTCGTACTAGTTTATTAAGTAAAATATTCATCGTTTATATATGTAAATCTATATATAAGTTGACAAGTTGGTGCGGGGAGATTGTGATTGTGAGAGGCTATGCATTTAAGAAGGCGGCGACCTTGTCAGTACGATTGACATTATCGTATCCACTAATTGTACGGGACTGCTTACTTACGAAAAATCTCTTTGAAGCACTTTTTTAAAAGAAATGATAAATTACAATATCTATCATTTGTCTGTTGTTTTTCGGTCCAATAAAACCAAGCAGAATTGTTCAGCATGTGACTTTCAGGGTTACTCAAGGAAATATAGCTGAAAACTTTAATACGGAATGTAGTAGTTTTGTAAATTGCCCGCCATGCTGTCTATGTAGAGAGTGTAGAAATTTTAGTGTTGTGTCCACTAGGGCTAGGAAAAAGATAAACATCAACATTCGTAAATCAAAAAAGCCAAATATCTCCCACAATTTTAAGTAACCAAATTTGGTTGGTAAGTTGTTGGCTACATCCGTTAAATGCATATACCCACCTCAGTATATACATTTTCAGACCACGATCACACTCGCATCAAAGTATTTCACAGTTTGTTACTCTCGACTGCAACGTTCACTCTTGTTTGATTTTTGTTTGAGCTTTATATTTTTTCTTTGGTTTGTTAATGTATTTTAGTACTTTGCTTCGTCGAGAACAGGAACTAAGGTAATGGTCGTGTTATCGGCTCAGCTTAGGACGCGAGTTTCAAAACTTAAATTTAACGACCGATAATTTCTCTTACTAGATTTCTTTCTGTAAATAGAAACTTTTCAAATTTCGTACAGTTCGGATAAGAAACACCCAAATAGTCAAAAATGTGTTTTCATATTTATCTTATATCTATCAGCAGCCGAATTCATTTTCTGTATGAAAAATATTCTATCGGAGATGCAAAAAACCATTATACCCTTTTTACACCATTTTAATGGGTTCAGTTATATCATTATGATAATAGAATGTGTACGAAGGAGGAAGAACCACAACCTAAGTTTCTTCTAATAGAACTAGTAGCTCAGTATAGTTTATATGAAGTTTCGAGGTATTTTGCTTTAAAATCACAGGTTGTTACCTTACCTTATTACCGCCCAACGTTTACATGATCCGGAGAACAATTGTATTCTCTGGCCAAGAAAAAACTACGACAACCCTGCAAGCAATACCCGAGCACAGCGAGAGTGCGCAACCTGAACTCGGCCAATACGAAGTGTAGGGTCCTTTGAGCATTACGGGGCCGGAATAGGTGTGGATTAAAATTTTGTACAGAATTATACTAGTAACCTTCCTTCCAAGTAATTTATGGGAGATGCTAGTTTTTAGGAACTTAGAGCGATTTTCTATCCTCCGAGTAAACGTGGCACCCCAATCGTAGATCACTAAATATATTTCATTGAACATTGAACATATTGAATTGTAAGTATATGAACTAAATCCAGATTATGATTCTTTTCCCGAATTCTCAAAAGCCCATATCTTCCATAATTTAAGAGCAACAATTAAAGAACTTGAAAGTAAGGTTACTAGTTTTTATCTATCGCACTTAAAATTAACACCTATCCTTTTCTTTGCTATAACGTATGGTATCAATATAAAAGTACTTTACCTTAATAAGGAGCTGTACATTTTAATTTATAAATATATATTTATTGCAACATGCCCATGATATGAAACTTAATGTTCACAAGTATAGGGTGTTTTTCCTATCAGGAGGTGAATTTTATATGATATTTTTAATTTTTCCATATTTTTGAAGGAAATGTATTTATTACACCACGTCCAATGCAATGATAAAGACTACAAATATGTTTAGGTTTATTTAAACTAATGTTTATGATGGGAATATATATGTGGAGAATTATGATAGCCCAAATCTTTCTTATTTTTAATTAACTTAGATGCTGATCATTGTCTTATGTCTTAATATCTTCCATATTCTTTAATTTATGGATGAATGATGCTAAAATAAATTTATTTCAATTATAAATCAAAATTCAGAATCTAGGTACATTTTCAAGGTAGATCTTTTGTAAGATTACCATAATTATCTAAATTTCTGCCCATCATATCTCTAAAGTATAAAAAGCGATAAAGTAGCTACGTTTAAAAACTAATTAGCTGCAGCAGCAGACTTATCAGCGATCGCCCTTTTTCGAACGCTATACAATGAGAGCGTTACTTCTGATTTTATAGTCCACCAGCTTAGCTTCTCCAACGTTTTCAGTACAAACGATGTTAAGCTGATGAGTCTGAAGGATGATATCTTTATTTCCTGCCTTTGTTATGAAGCACACCCTAGCTCTACTCCAAGTGATCGTTATATTTCCGAGGGAAAGACTGCTTTGTATTGTTTTCCTATTACAAGAGAGGACTATGTCCTGACACATTTGATGAAAAACTGGTAATCTTCTCGGTACCGTTAGAATTCTCCGTCTATTTTGCTTTATTGAAAAAGCAACGTGTTGGAAAACGCAGCGTCTTAATGGAATTAAGGAGCATACTTTTAGTTTTTCTTCTTCACTACCGTGTAATTTTCTTCAGAAGCATCAATTATGTTTTTTTTTTAGATCCTCTACAGTTCTCTCTAGATAAGTTAATTTTTTGGAATACCAAATGTTCCACTGAATAGGAGTAGGCTTCGAGTTCATCTTGAATCTGTCTCAGTTTGTTTTCCTGAGACTGCGACTTAGTGCATTACAATCCGTGTTTAGTTGTAACTTAAATAGGATGATACTATGGTCCGACATAGATTCCTCTGGTGAGACTTGCCAGTCTCTCAGATCGACTCATCAGGGTGATTTCCACCAATTCCTCTAATTCTCGTAGTGGGCAGGCTCAGTTTCCTGCAGTTGATTACCTACTTTCAGGCATGAACATCCCGCCGCCCTTGCAATTATTAGCGGAATGTCTCATTGGCTGCAGGTACCAGATAAGACCCAGGGGACCCAGGCCGTTTGCGGATGATGGAGGCGATGTCGACCGATCGCTGTTGGGCTTTGGTTCGCGGAAGTTGATTAACGGTGATCTCGATGGCAGACGTTACAGATGTCGCTGCTGGGACATGAGCCCGGAGTGGTCGTGGGCAAGACAGCGGGCAAGAAATCGGAGACGCTTTTTGGCACTTAGCCTTAAAAAGCGTGGACTCGGCTGCGGAAGGAGTTGATTCCTCGGGCACGTCTCACTTCCATGGTACGGGGATTTTGTTGTTGATTTTGTTAATGGATTTTAGTTGGATAGCAAAGATAATGGCTTCAAATTAGGGACTGAGAGAATTCAGCCAAATACGGATTCTTGCCCTTATAGAGTATATGGATGGGAGGATACCTGCGGAAGACCATATATATCGTGGGATCAGCCAACTGGATGTTGCAGTTCCTTCAACATATTTTCAAGAATAGGGTAGGACGGTAGGTTGCCTGCCAAATTTGTAATAACAAAACCCGAAATCTCAATTTGAGGCTTTATTTCAGAGCCTATATGGAGTTGACATAACTTAACCACGATAAAGGAGTGCAATGTTTGATAAAGTGGCCTCTAGCGAAACAGTTCAAAAACTTAACTTAAGGTACTTTATATAGCAGCTCGGTACTTTACATTTGAAGAAATTGTGGACATAAGCAAATAGGATGAATCTTCTTATAACAAAACCTGCACTATTGCACCTTGTTAGGTTTTTATTGGACTTGCGTGCTGTTACTTGGGTGCTGTTACTAAGGTGTGGTATCGCTCCAATCAAAATTCATTGAGTTCAAGCCATGCCAGAATTTCTGACTTGAGCTGCGTTCGAAGACAGAATAACAATGAAAATATTTATTATGTCTGACCCCACTATCGTCACTGCCTTCTTCTTGTCTTGCAGTCTTGGAGCACAAGTCATACTCCGATTCGACTATTTACAATATGGATCGTATTTGATCACGGCAGATTTCAAGATGTAAACTGAGGCAGAAGTAATGTGTGGCATACTGATCATATCCTCTGTTTATGTTCACATAAATCAAATCTCGTATAAATCATAAACCATTTGTACGATTTTATCAAAAGCAGAAAATCGTACGCTGCACCCAATAGCATGAGTAATGATTATAAATATGTGTTCACACCATCTGGCAGCGTCGTTAATAAGATAATACTTACGACATGATATCTGTACACGCATAGATAAATATTGATTGTTTAGGTCATCTTATAAATGGCATAACTAGTCCACAGCAAACATATAAACCATTCATTTTTGCTCAATAAAGTCAGTGCTGTAAAGTCATAAGTCTATTCACTCATTTCTACCATCGCACTTACTGTGCGCATCGCTGGACCTCCCTCTCCGTTAAGTCCAACTAGTTACAAGTGCTAGTTGCGACGCCCTTAAGTAGTCACTACTTATGTGCTGACTTCTTCCCTTATAATATAAACAAACATTTTGGAGACCCCGACGGTGGAAATAGTCAACTAGGCGACTAAAAAATTAACAAACCCAAGATATCATCAATGAGTTACTTGATGTCCAGAAAGATGTTAGCAATGAGATTCTACGGCTGATATCTAATTATAAAAAACATTCCGCTGAGAGAAAGTCTCAGACCAGCTATCACTTCACATACTATCTTAGAAATAATGAGAAACGACGCTGAAACCATTAATCAAGCCACAAGCAAGAAGCTTGAGATTGGCGATGGACAGCGTCATAAATCAACCTTAGAACCCAAGGTGATTGCGTTGTGCCGGCGACAAAGGGCAATGATCGTATCATTATATCGTACATTGCACCAAAGCACCCCTATTAAACACGCAGCATTAGAGCACATAAGGAATTTATGCGCATAAATTCAAGAGGTCCATTTTTGGCTGTATGGAGGAGTTGAAAACGCAGTAGAAAATAGATATGATACAAAAAAGTATCTACAGGCAGAAGAGGATGTACAATGGGCACTAGTTTCAAGAAACAATAAGCAGTTCACCAATGATATAAGCTTGCCTCGTATAACCATCCCTAAATTTGATTGGGTAAAATCGCTTAAGGAACCATACATAGTGACTTTAGAGTCCGTTGCTCCTCTAAAGGCACTCGGATTAGATATCTCAACGTAGGACCCAATATTAATAGCGGTCATACGAAATAAGCTCGACAGCATAATTAAAACGCTGGACGAGCAATCATTAAGCAACTTAAAGCAAATACAAAAACTGGACACCATGCTACAGATTCTTGAACAAAGAGCTCGTGTTTTAGCTAGCGGAACCAAAACACACAGCCCCGGGGCCCTCGTTGGAGACAGCAAGAAAGAAGGGCAGATTAAAAAATCTGGAAGGCATATGTGGACTTCATAACCAAATATGAGCAATTGGATCATACGAAAGCCGTCCCTCGAAAACTCCTTCCAACAAACCATTATTTCATCCCTCATCATTGTGTGCTGAAACCTGACAGCAGCATTACAAAGCTAACAGTAGTATTCGATGCATCATGTAAGACATCAACAGGAAAATCATCAAAAACGACATATTGCAAGTAGGACCCACGGTCCATAGTGATCTCATGTCAATTCAACTGAGACTCAGGACACATCGGTACGTATTTACGGCAGATATCGAAATAATGTATGAAAATATGGATAAACCCAAAAAAAAAATGGTATTTTGGAGAAAAAATTCAAATGATGATTTAAAATACTATCGATTAAAAACAATCACATATGGAACAGCATCGGCTTACTAAATCACTTAGCTTCACTTCAGATAAGCAGATCACCATTAGGATCCTCTACCTTAAGCGATGACTTGTGCGATGACAGTTGGTATAAATACTGCTCCCCATATAAATACAGGTCCTCGACCCTCTAGGCCTGTTTGCTCTAGTCGTGGTAAATGCAAAAATCTTTATGGAAATCAAAACTCGAATGGGAGGACGAGTTTTCAAGTTACAACTCATTGTGGCTTACATGTTGTGTTTTTGCTACAAGCGATACATATCAATAGCGACCACGCTATGTAAAATGGAGCTGGACCGCGCTCGCAAGATAATTCTACAGAAAATACAGCACGCTGAATTTACAGCTGACC